>CM077148.1:917811-1054654 GCA_039583875.1 Platanthera guangdongensis | reverse complement strand
TTGATAAATGTGATCGTCATAAGTCTAGGCTTGTGATTGTCAATATGCATTTATATCATGCGTTTTTTATTATATAAAATTATTTTGTATAAATAATTTTGAATTTATGTGTATAAAATATTTTTAAAATATTCATCAATCGCCAATTGGCTGGTGACTTGTTTTCTTGCTTGATTTGAATTGGTATGGGTCAAACCTGTCACCCCTCATTTTCGGTATTAATTTTTGTGCTCCATGGCCCCCAGGTCTTAGAAAAACCGGCCCGAGTTTACGGATTGGGCGGTTTAAAGGCGGTTTTCCGGGTTACCCGGTTCTGAGCGGGGCCGGTTTTAGAGGCCTGACCGGATAGGACACGGGGCTGGTTACGGTCTGTCGACCGTACGGACCGGCAGGTCCGGTCGGGTTATGAAAAACGCTGCGTATTGTACTTGTATCCTGTGGTGTAAGTTCCCTGGTAGATCATGCGGATAAAATCAAAGGTGCTCATTTTTATAATAATGGCCCTATTTTCAAACCAAGATTATAACAGGGGAAAGATATGAGCTATTTCTATTTGGCTATTGTTTTGCTCAAATCAACACAGTTAAACTAAGTCCTATATTTTTGAAAAGAGACTGTTTTATTAGCAAACTACCCCCCACCTCAAAGCATCTGCCAGTTGGAGCCGCAAGGGCCTGAAGAGCTCTCTGCATTGCCCACTTCTATAAGAGTCGACGATTATCCATCTCTACGCTAACCCTCGGCCTGATTCCAGATGGTAGCTTGTCCAGCACGTCCCGCTTCTGTACAAAAAAGTGGAGGCCACGGTAGTACTTTTTGCATGAAGTGCTTTTAGCCTACACAACCTGGGAAGTAAAGAAAAAAAGTAAAGAACGTCGGTTGACCAAAATCTTCGAGTTCAGGTTTGCCACCTGTTGACCCATTCGCGTAAATATAAATAAAAACCGGGGGGAAGGGGGATCGTGCCCCCCCACAAACAATTTTGTGCTACCTTTGTATCACTTCAACGTACAACTCAAACCCACTCACTCGCCCGCCGATTGAACTTGCCGTTTTACCTCGTGCAGTACGTGAACTACGACTGGCCTACATCCTTGCTATAAAGAAAGTCGAGCCGTTGTGCCGTTGGTACCGTTGCCGATCCCCGCCGCTCTCCTGCATTCCCGCTCCAGAATCCAGATCCGCCAAACTGCGAGTCTGCGACATCCTCATTGCAAGGTAACAACTCCTTTGGGTCCTTCCAAAGTCCAAACTGAAAAAGCCCTAACCCGCCAGCGCAGGTCCTTGCTTTCTAGTTTCTCTCCATCTCCGATTCTCCATTGTTGTTCCCTGTTCCTAGATTTCTGGATTTCTGCTAGATTGTTCTGAATACAATTTTTTTTTTGCTTCAGATCGCTTGGTCTGATTCCCAGATTTCTGCAATTCTGCTTGGGCACTTACTCCTTCGCTCGGTCCGACATCTTCAATAGGGACGGAGCCAAAATCTCTCAGATTTCACTGATTTCACTACGGTTGCAAGGTCCGTTTTTAATTTTTTATCTCTTTCAGTCAAATCTCTCAGATTTTACTGAGGTGGATATCTGCTTGAGTGATTTTTTTATCATATAATCAATTGTCCTAGATTTGCACAACAAAACAATACACTGTGTGATAAAATATAAAAATATAGAATGCTACTGATGAAATGCAATTTGCTCCCCCTAAAAATTTCATTAAAATTTTGTGCCACCCCCTAAAAATTTGTTTTGGCTCCGTCCCTGCCTCAGGCCTCTCTTTGGGCCAGGCGGATAGACCTTTCTATCCTCTCAGGCCGCGCGGCTAGGGCGGTCTCCCATGTCTGGCCACCCAGGTCGCATAGCAGCTGCAGTCTGTGGGGGTGCGGATTGCTTCCGCATTTCATCTCCGCAGGCCGTGCGGCTAGCTTAAGCTAACCTCGCAGTACTCTCTACTCCACCAGTGGCGGACTATATCTTCAGTCCGCCAGCTCACCGCCAGCTAGCAGTGACGACCTGCCTCCAGGCCTCCCACCATCGACAGCGGTGACAACCTCAAGCCGCCAGTCAGTCAGTGGAGACCTGGCCTTTCTGTTAGCCAGCAGTGGAGCGGACTCATCCTCAACCCGCCTCTAAGGAGGTGGACTTGCTCCTCCCTCAACTCTTCTGTCCGCCAACAGTTCACGGACTCGATCTCAGTCCGCCAGAAAGGTGGCAGCATGACCGGCAACTCCACCAGACCTGCATAGTATAATGCAGACTCAACTCCAGCCTGCCTGAAGGTGGCGAGCTCACTCTACAACAAGGACGATCGACTTCCTACCCTCCAGAGTGTAATGCCCCAAAATTCAAAAGAAGGACGAGCAACGTCGAGAGCCAAGTTTTGGTCTTGGTGAGGGTCACACGACCTAGGACACGAGCGTGTCCATGGCCGTGTCGTACCGGGTTCGTTGAGAGCCCGGAAGTCGACAATTTTTCGCTCAGTTCGTCGACTAGTGGGGGACATGCCCTCCGACACGCCCGTGTCGGAGAGCCTGTGTCCCAGGTGTGTTCCCTCGAGTGTCGACACAAGGGAGGTGTCGACACAGAGGTGTCGACACAGTGGTGTCGACACAGAGGTGTCGACACAATTGTGTCTACAAAGAGGAGGTTTGACACAGTTGTGTTGACACAGAGGTGTCGACACAGTTGTGTCGACATAGGGGAGGTGTCGACATAGAGGTGTCGACACAGAGGTGTCGACACAGAGGTGTCATCATAGACAGGGAACCACGGCCTAGGACACGGGCGTGTCCGCGACGTGTCAAGCGTGCTCGACGAATTTCTGCGAAGTCGACGAAGAGGGCAGTCGATCGATCGTCGAGACTTCGAATACGGCCTGAGACACGGGCGTGTCCCTGGCCGTGTCCTTCTCGGGTTTTAGTAGGGACGCATAAGGGGTTGGACACGACTGGAGCCCAGGTGTTGTTCGGGTTGGACCACGGCCGTGTCAAATGTGATACGGGCGTGTCATGGACCTGTGTCCTGGTTTGGGTGTGACGGTTTCGGCGTCGATTGGGGAACACGGCCTTGGACACGGCGTGTCACAAGCCGTGTTCGGCCAGGTGTTTTTGATTTTCAGTTCGGATCGTGGCCGTTCTTTCCCTTCGTTTTGGGACTGATGGTCCAGGTTGCCCTTGCTGAGTTAAGTCCAGGAATAGGGTTTAGAACCCTCATTCTTCTTTAAACACTCTCTTCGTAAGATCTAGAGAGAAGGGAGAGCAAGGAAGAAGGTGAAGGAGAGATCCGGCTGTTGCAGAGGCTTCAGTGCTCCAAATCTCGAGCCGAGTCCGGATCCGAGGAGGCAAGGTCGTTGCGAAGGTTTTCATCCGGCTAAGTTTCAATGGCTAGGAAGAGGGGTCGGAAGGTAACGACACTTCTCCTCTTAGTTTTAGGATGCATATTTAGCATCTTTTACTTTCTAGTTTTTGGGCACCAAACTCTCAAATGAGAGGGGTTTGGGTCGCCAAGGTTCAAGAGGAACCTCCGGGCTGATTGAGTCCGTCCCCGGAATGTTTTTGCATTAGAGATCCACTCCGTTAGTGGATTAGGCATGGTGGGTGAAGCCGTAGTCGCGACCGTTAGTCCGACTCGGTGATGTTGCATACGAGCTTTAAGGATTCGTAGAGATCCGTTGCGGCAAGATGCCGTTTGTGATGTTTGTGATGTTTTCCCCCTTTTCTCGAGTGAGTACGTGTAGTCGAACCGGACAAGGTTAGCTCCTCAATGGCGGTAGATGGTTTCCTTGGTGTACAAGGTTAGCTCCGCATTGGCGGTAGATGGTTTCCTTGGTGCGCATGGACGTTGCAGTACGAATGATGGATTAGGGTGGGAATGGTTTTTGGATTGTAATGTGCTAAGGCGAGACTTTGTCTCCGTGGTCGGCTGGCTATCCCGTGACGTGCAGGTCATGTGTGGAGAGTGTCCCGACGAGACTAGTCCCCTTCTGTGAGACTGACGAGAATGACAAGTATGGGGCAAGCTCGGCAATGAGGCCATGAGCGAGTAGGGTCTAGCAAGGCTTCTTAGAATCGGTCAGTGTGTTAGACGGAATCCTGACATGAGAAGTCAGAGCTTGCAGGCAAGCCCGGGTCTTAGACCTTGAGAGGGTGGGGCCTTGGCAAGAGTTCCGTATGGCGGCTTGTATGCCGTTGGGGAAATGTTGGTAACCCCCTTTGTTTGCGGCTTTATGCCAATGAGGAAATGATGAGTACCCATATGATGTGATGATGTGCTAGATGCATACGCGATAGGGTGCCTTGGGTGAAGCCCGGGTTTTTGCATACATGCTGCATAAGTAGGCCCTTTCATTATATGCTCAATAATAAAGAACGTGTATGTTGTTTGAGACATCCAAGCCTGATCTTAGTGCATTACTTGTTTATATATATATATTGTATACGAAGTGCTGACTTGCAGGTTGGAGGGGTTCCCCGGGGTCCGTTAGGGGCGGCCGGGAGGAGATGTGTTTGTTACACAGTTTGAGGTCAGCCTTTGCTGACCCACGTTACAATCAAATTTTTACAGGGCAAGGATTGCAAGCAGGAGCTAGTTCGCCGGCCAAAAGGGCCTAAGCCTCGTGAAGTGTTACCGTTTTACTGTAGCTCTACTTTTATGACATTGTATGTTGGATGCTCATGTTTTTCGGCTTGCATGCCGAGGTAGTCTAGGAGTGCTTATGCACATTTATGACAGGTGTTATTATTTGAGCTTTGGACTTACTTTTGTTGTAAGGCCTTAAGGCCGTTTCGATACTCCTATATGCTGTGGATAACTTCTAGTCTGTTTGCTTTTTCCGCTGTGCTGTGGTTATGAGTTTTTAGATCGGGTAGTTATATCATCTTATAATACTGAAGCTGTGGCGTCTGTATGTTGTGGAGCCCGGCCGGACCCATATTATACGGTCATTCTTACGTCATCCAACAACATGCGCGACCTGCTCTCTTCAGCCCGCCAGGTCGCCAATCCCTTGTCGCCCAGTAGGGGGGACAAGCCTCCAGCAACAGAGGAGGGCACAATCGGGTTAGGGCGGACTCATTTTGCAGTCTGCCACTCAGCCCTCCAGTTTCCCGGCACCCGCTCCCCATCAGCGGGCGGACTACACCTCAGCTCGCATAGCTCGATACGGGCTCTCTTAGTGCAACAGAGGATGACTCATCCCAGTCCGCCAATAGCAGATTAACTCAGGTGGACAAGTTCCAAACCGCATAGCATAGTGCAGACTCGGCAGACCCATCGCTCTAAGGACTCATTTTACAATCCGCCACTCAACCCTCCAGTTTCCCGGCACCCGCTCCCCAGCAGTGGACAGACTACACCTCAGCTTGCATAGCTCGGTGCGGGCTCGCTTAGTACAACAGAGGAGGACTCGTCCCAGTCCGCCAACAACAGATCAACTCAGGTGGACAAGTCCCAAACCGCATAGCATAGCGCAGACTCGGCGGACTCATCGCTCTACTCTCACAACTTACCACCCTACCGGGGGTAATGTTACCAGGACCGTCTCCGGCCCGAGCCTATAAATAGGCCCCCATACCTCTCATTCTGGGACACGCAAGAACATACGCACGTGCACGGTGGAGTGGGACAACCAACACATCAAAACCTGCGGACTTAGTTTTCCAGTCCGCGCGACTTGCCCTTGCGGCCTGTTTCCCGACCTTGGCCTCAGCTGTCCTCTCAGCCTGGTCGCGCAGTCCGCCCGGCCTTGAGTAGCGAACTGCATGATCAACTTTACGCACGATATGCCGACCTACTTTGTCAAACCGCGCGGCCTTTGGCGCACTCTTTTCTCTAGCCACCAGCTTCCCCCTTTGCACCCTTTATTTGCTTTCCATGTAAAGGTGCAGTCTCAAGCTGTAATATCGATTCATAATCAAAGAAAAGCCCGTCGCAAGAGTGACATTCAAGCCGCGACGGGTGAACTCTGCCGTTGCCGCTGCCAGCGGCCTATCTTTTTCTGTCCCTCAGCTACAACTGCTACTAACCGATTATTCGACAGTCTCCCCCCTCTTTTTCTCTTTGTAGAACCCAGAAGCGCATTTCGTGCATCAACATTAACATGCGACCTTCAGATATCGAGTAATCGATGAAATCAGCGGACCAGTAGTGTCAGACCACTCCAGCCACTAGAACTAGGCGGTTTGTCAAGCAAGCCTGACTACGCCGGTTATCGCTTTCAGCCCGACACCAGCATTGGAGAACCTGTCGTTCTACCCGCCAGCTTTCCCGCTAGTCTTCCCACCGGCTTGTCCTACCATCTATCCTCCCGTTCAAGCCGCAACTGTTCAGCGATTTCTAAGTACGGTTTGGCTATTTTTTTCCTGTTCAAAATGGATATTGCGAAGGAACGAGGTGACTCTAATTTTTCTATCGGCTATTACAAATCTCTCGGAGAAGCAAGGTGGTTCTCATCCTAGTGATAGGGCGCTGGACAATAATAATTAGTTTTCTGCCAATCGGGTTGAGCAAGTGTCGCAATCTACTGCAAAAGAGACCTTCAACCCTCCTTGTGAAATTCTCAAACCCAACATGACCTCTTATCGTAGTCGAGGTCATGAAAACCAAGAGCCTCCTTTTAAAGAAGAAACCGAATTCGTTGGGATACTGTCTCTGATGATTTCAGAGTACCTCGTCTACCAAAATATTCTGAATTTGATGATACAGTTTCTCATCTACAAGCCTTTGAGTCAGCTGTTTTGCCAAGAAAAGTGTCAGACGGAAACAAATGTAAACTTCTTATTATATCTTTTGGCGACCTTGCTAGAAAGTGGTTCTATAGTCTACCATCTCGATCAATCACCAGCTTTAAAGATCTTCGAAGACAATTCCTTTAAAGGTTTACAACCTACAAGAAGCTGAAAAGAGACACAGAAGCTCTCTTCCGAATCAAGCAGGGGGATGACGAGTCTAATCCTGACTTCGTCGACCGATTCCAAAAAGAAATTTTGGATATTGTTAGCGTTCATCAAGATTATTACCTATGTGCTTTCGTAAACGGACTTCGAGAAGGTCCTCTAAAATTTAAACTCACTATAAAGGACCCCCAGACTTATGAAGATCTTATTGAAATTGTTAATAAGTTCATAATAGGTGAAGCAAACAAAGACTACATCTCATTTTTGAATCAGAAGGCTAAACAACCCCAGGGGACTTCTTCTAATCAACAACCTAGTTCCTCACAAAATATTTCACAATTCAGAAGTTACAAGTCTCCTCCTTTTCCTCAGATAATTTCACAATTCAGAAGTTACAAGTCTCCTCCTTTTCCTCAGAATAGGCCTGCAGAGCCTCCTCAACAGAATGAGTCATCTAGGTTTGCAGAAGCACATCCTATCGTATCTTTTGATCCAAAAACTCTAAAGCACAAAAAATGTTCAGATAGCTATGTCAAATTTAAAATCCCTATGGATGATCTCCTAAAAGTTCTTCAAAGAATGCCAGAGTTCAACAAGCCTCGACGCATGAAATCTAAGATTAAATATCGGCATGAAAAACTTTTCTGCAAATATCATAAAGATATAGGTCATCTAGCGGAAGATTGCATGGCTCTTCCGAAGTTAGCAGATCAATTTGTGAGGGCTGGGAAATTGCAAGATTATGTCATTCAGTGACCCTCTAGAGCATTCTTCTCTAACAAAGTCAATGGTGCATGCAAAGACTTGGTTTTCTCAATAATAAGGGTGTTTAAGATTGGAATAATAGAGCGACAAGGCAGTTCTCACCAACACCCATTGACATGCAGACCTCCCCGACAATTGGAAGTAATGAGGTTCGATCAAGTTCCAAGTATATATCCTTTTGCAACATCCTTAACTACGAACAAGCATTCACATGCCATCTGAATCTTATCTCTTAGCTTTGCTTTTAATACTAACATACACACGCATGGATACAAAAATGCCTTTAATAAAGGTAATATTTGAATATGATATTAAATTCTTAAGCCCTCCACATCCCGCTCTACTCAGTCGCAGATGTGTAGTGGCAATCCCGCTCGACATCAGTCGTAGATATTACATAGTTATCCCGCTCGACATCAGTCACATATATTACGTACTTATCCCGCTCGACATCAGTCGTAGATATTACGTACTTATCCCGCTCGACATCAGTCACAGATATTACGCACTTATCCCGCTTGACGACAGTCGTAGATATTAAGAATTTTAATCCCGCTTGACATCAGTCGCAGATATTAAACATTTGCCCCTATTATGTGATCTTTGTGTGGAAGGCAATGCCTCGTGCACCTGCCAACATGGACACATAAGTCTGTAGCTCCTCCTGTTCTTTGCAGGTTAGAGTGAGCTTATCCGCCATCTTATGGTTTTATTTAGCGGCCTGATCTAGCCGATTTATACTATTCAGTTCACAGACAGCGCGATTATTCATTCCGATTTATCCTATTCGGCTTATAATTGTAACATCTCTCAAACAGCTAGACCCCTAGGAGTGGTTTTGTCATGACTAGGTCATGACAAAACCATAAGAAGCTCAAAGGACCAAGTGAACAAGGGCCAAGGTGAAAATCACCTTGGTCTGCCTATAGCACAACCTCACCACCAGACTTAGGGTTTGACTTTAGGGCTCCAACTTGACCCCATGACCCTACCACAACACCGTAAACCCCCTTGGGTGGTCCATAAGGTCACTAAGGACCCAATGAGGACAAGCAAAGTGGCCAAGTTGGCTTAAGTCCACCCTAACCTTAATTGGGTCAAACTGGCCTATTTGGGGTCAGTTAATCCTTCCTTAGCCAAGTGGACCCCACACATGCTTCCCTCGCCCTAAAGTGAGGTCAATAAGTCACCAAGGACCCATTGGGGTCAACCCAAGAGGCTAAGTTGACCCAAGTCAACCTTAGCCCTAAAAAGGTCAAGGTGCCCTAACTAAGGGCAATTGTCCTCTAACATGCCCAATTGACCATATCTAGACCTCCCCAAGCCCTAAGGGAGGCCAATGGGTCACCAAGGACCCATTGAAGTCAACACAAGAGGCTAAGTTGACCCAAGTCAACCCCAGCCCTAAAATGGTCAAAGTGCCCTAACTAAGAGGCAGGTGACATATAAGTACCAAGACAACCCTACCCAACCTTACCTAGACCCTAGGGAAGGCCAATGGGTCACTAATCACCTCTTAGGGTTAGCTAGGTCCCCCAATGTGGCCTAGGGTTGAGCTAACCCACCTTTGGTCAAGTTAACCCAAATGGGCTAACTTAAGCTCAAACCCAAACTCATTTGGGCTAGCCTCATGATAATTATTTAGAAGAGTTTATGGGGTGTAGCATGACTGAATTACCCCTTTAATTTCGGCCAAGGTGACTAGGAGAGAGAAGAAGCTTCATTTGCCCTTTAATGGAGGAGAGAGAAATGGGAGGAAGACCATTCATGGCCAAGGAAGACCAAGAGCCCCTCCCTCCACCTCTAATGGGACTGATTCAACTCCCCATTCAATCTGGGGAAGGTCAGGGGCCATTTTGGTGACTGCTCACAGCCGGAACAGTGAATCCAACCATGTCCGAGCCAATCTTTCAATGACCATTAATGGCCATTGATGGTTTGGCATCTCCCCTCCCCAACTGGTGTTTTAAACACCATCAGTGACATGAGAGGAGCCCTTCCCACCATTTAACTGAAGATTTCGAGCCACTTGACTGTAATGTTATAGAACTCCGACGACCCCTCCACCGCAAATGGCAACCCGACGATAGGCTCGACTCCAGACCACCAATAAGGTCCTCCCTTGCTCCTTCTATGGGTAGATCATAGGATTCATTTAGATTGACAGTCGGACTCAATTGAGCCCGATCAAAGCTCTCCTTTTCCTGATTTTCCGAGATAAACTCAAGTGTCGGGATCGCCGGAAACGGCCCCTCCGGTGGCCGCGCCGCCTCCCGACGATAGCCCCCATCTCAACGAAGGTGGTGGCAGCGGTGGCCTGCCAGGGAGGTGGCCGGGTGGCCGGAAACAAGCTTGGAAAGAGGCTACAGGTTCGGGCAATCCCAACCCTTGGCTGGAGGAGGAAGACGACCAGGAGATGTTGGATTTTCTTTAAGATTAGTGCTGGCAGATTATTACTATATTTCATTTGTATATTCCTTTTATTACAGTTTTAGTAGTGTTTGGTTTTAAATATTAAAAATACCCAGTGGCTGTTTCAGAGAAAATTATCAACATGAAAATTGTAGCACTATGAGTCTACTTTATTTTAAAATTGATTTCAACCAATTTGGGTAAGTGGTTTGACCACAACACACATTTTGGTGGGATCTATACCTAGGGCTAGTCAGAGACTTAAATATGTGCCCCCACTTCACCACATGTCCAAATGATCTGAAACCCAAAATCATTTGGGCTAGCCTCATGATAATTATTTAGATGAGTTTATGGGGTATAACATGACTGCATTACCCCTTTAATTTCAGCCAAGGTGACTAGGAGAGATAAGAAGCTTCATTTGCCCTTTAATGGAGGAGAGATAAATGAGAGGAAGAACATTCATGGCCAAGGAAGACCAAGAGCCCCTCCCTCCACCTCCAAGGGGGCTGATTCAACTCCCCATTCAATCTGGGGAAGGTCAGGGGCCATTTTTGTGACTGCTCACAGCCGGAACAGTGAATCCAACCATGGTCGAGCCAAGCTTTCAATGACCACTAATGGCCATTGATGGTTTAGCCTTTCCCCTCCCCAACTAGTGTTTTAAACACCATCAGTGACATGAGAGGAGCCCTTCCCACCATTTACCTGAAGATTTCGAGCCACTTGAATGTATTGTTGCAGAACTCCGACGACCCCTCCACCCAAATGGCAACCCGGCGATCGGCTCGACTCCAGACCACCAATAAGGTCCTCCCTTGCTCCTTCTTCTATGGGTAGATCATATGATTCATTTAGATTGAGAATCAGGCTCAATTGAGCCCGATCAAAGCTCTCGTTTTCATGGTTTTCTGAGATAAACTCAAGTGTCGGGATCGCCGTAAACGGCCCCTCCGGCGGCCGCGCCGCAGCCCGACGATAGCCCCCACCACGACGAAGGTGGTGGCGGCGGTGGCCGACCAGGGAGGTGGCCGGGTGGCCGGAAACAAGCTTGGAAAGAGGATACAAGTTCGGGCAATCCCAGCCCTTGGCTGGAGGAGGAAGACGACCAGGAGATGTTGGATTTGCTTTAAGATTAGTGCTGGCAGATTACTATTATTTCATTTGTATATTCCTTTTTATTACAGTTTTAGTAGTGTTTGGTTTTAAATATTAAAAATACCTAGGGGCTGTTTCAGAGAAAATGATCAACATGAAAATTGTAGCTCTATGGGTCTACTTTGTTTAAAATTGATTTCAACCAATTTGGGTAAGTGGTTTGACCACAACATTCATTTTGGTGGGATCTATACCTAGGGCTAGTCAGAGACTTAAATGTGTGCCCCCACTTCACCACATGTCCAAATGATTTGAAATTTGGACAGGGAGTCAATTTTACCTATTCCTAGGTCATGTCCAAAAATGAGAATTTTTAGAGATACTTTTTCTATAGTTTTTGAAATTATTTAATAATCCTAGGGTAATTTAATTAGGGGACCTAATGACCTCCAAACCCTCTCAAATTTTGGTGAGTGGTGCTTGGGGTCATCATAAGGCTCTGTATATATTTTCATCCCATTTGGTGATGATTTAGTTTGGAAATAAGCAAACCCTAGCCTTACCCTAAAAATTGTATTTAGGTCAAAAGTGCCCCTTATGGGTTTGAGTGACCAAACCACCTCAACAGAGTTTGAAATTTGGGCCACTGATTTGACATGATATTTAACACCCTTATATGGATTATGGGGTGGATTAGGGTGGATTTGCCCTAGGATCGTTGTTCTAACCGTAAGGGTTGAACTTTGGGGGCTTGTGAAGGACATAGGGGGTTATGTTCTTGGATGGACTTGGGGATCAGTCCATGAGATCCTAGGGTGGTGAAATTCTCTTGGAAGGGATATGGTGGTACCTAGACACATGTACCCCACATAAACCACTTGATAAGTATTTATGACTTTAAATCCTAGAAATTATCTTATGGGTCAAATGACCTTGAATCTTGATGATATTTTGGTATGGTTAATTTCATAGTGTTATTAACCTCTGGTATTTATCTTATGGTGTTTAGAGGTCAGTAGATCATCCTTATAGTAGTAACTTCCATATTGCCCTTTTGATGTTAATGATGAAAATATGATGAATAGGTGGTAGAATGGTTTGAAATTATGGAATAGATAATCAAATGACATTAGATTGCACTAGTAGTTTATTTGGAGTGGTTGAAGCTTTATTTGTAGTACCTCCTTTGTAAAGTAAATTAGTGCACCTTACATCGATAAATAGGAAATAAATATCATAGCTTGCTGGAAAATTGTGATACTTAGTCAAGGAATATATTAGGGCATATAGAAGCATGGACAAATTGTTAAATGTTGTTTAAATGAGACTACAAGGGTGTGTCTTCAAAAAGTGCCTTATGATGGTTTTCCTTAGGATAATTTTTTACCTGATTTACTGACTTGTGAATTTCATGAAACTTTGGAAGTGAAGTTTTACGATCATAATGTAGCTCTGCTAATTTTTGAGGAATTTTTGGACTAGTATTTTTGGTACTTCCTTCAATACCCCTATTTATATGAATTATTTTGGAATAAATATTTAGAGGTTAAATGTTTTATGAAAGTTTATGATATTTAGTATTCACTAATATCTTGTTAACTTACAGTATTCATGATTTTTGAGGGGTCATACCCTAAGTAAATCTAGTACTTCATGTTCAAATCACCCATGGATTAATTTTGGGAAAAAAATAATTAATTGCCAAATTTAATTAGAAAATTATAAGTTTCTGGATTTAGACTAAATATATCATGGTAGACTCCCAATAAATATTATGGGGGCTTTTGGATGAAAATTGGAGTACCTCCTGTCGTATACATCATATATCATATGATGGTCTGCACATAGTAAAACTGAAAATGAACTCAGAGAGTTGGGATATTAGGCTATTGGTTGAGGTCAGGAACTAAGGAGTTCATCATTCGGAATAATGATGGGTTAACTAGAGTAGGTGGTGCTCGGGATCGACGTAAGATCGTCTTTCTCGCAGAGAGGAAGAGTCAAATACATTAGGGTTAGTTCCAACCTAACGTTAAAAGGGATCGGGAAATGGGTATTAACCAATAACAGTAAGTGCCTTGTGAAAGGGAGCTTTGGGCTTCATCCCATCGTAGTTCCTAGTGCTCTCGAGAGCCCTTCACGGGGAATACCTTGGGCAGTCCTGGGCTAACCTAAACCTTAAGAAAAATCAATGTTTAAGAGCAACTAATATAACCAGGGTTCCACATCCACACACCCCGATAGCTCGGGAGGGTGGTTAGGTTAGTTTGATTATACATCCGAACGCTAGGTCTAGAAGGTAGTTGTAACAGACGGGATAGTCCGGGAGCCGGTAGCTCAGAAGGATTTGGATACATAAATAAGGTGGTGGGTCTTCGGTATTGGACGTTCGTTCACACCGACGTCGATACGCTGACTCGGTAGGTGTGGTTGACACTTAGCCAAAGAAAGTCTGGTGGATATAGCCAAAGAAAGTCTAGGTTGTGTCCTTCTAGAGGCATACATAAGGGCTAGGCCTGGTAGTGTGTATACCCGCCTAGAAGTGGGGGGCCCGACCCACTGTATCCGTTTGCCACTATGGAGGTTCCTAGGAGTGAAGCTAGCTACCCAAATGGGGGTAACTAAAGGTCTGTATGCATAGAGTCATGTGCGTGAGTTGCACTTGCATGAATCATGTCATAACATATCACTACAAACATACTTGCATACAACCGACACCACAACGTATAAATTGGTATGTGACTTTTTATACGATGGAAGCCTTGCAGAAGACCCCTTAACTTATAAGTTTGTATGAACATTTATATAAGTTAAGGTTACTTACTTCTTAGTGTAACGCCCCCATATGCATAAAGAAAGGACTTCATTGTCCAAGAAGGAGATCGTTACCCTTGACGGCCGCTTTGGAGCCATAATTCAGCCGGATGGAAATCACCGCCACGGCTTTGCCTTCACGAATCCGCACTCGGCCCACGAATTAGCCCGCTGAAGCTTCTCCGGTATCCTTCTCCCTTCTCCCTTTCCTCCCTTGCTCTCCCTCTCTCTGGTTATAATCCCTTGTATGGGGTGTGTTGAATGGGAATGGATTGGAAAGCGGCTCTGCGAGAGCTGTGTGTGGAGAAGGAAAGGGAAAGTCGACACACATCAAGATCTGCGCTATTGACGAATTGAGCAACGAGAAAAGGCTGACCTGTACCTGTGGGGTGGAAGATCGATTGGTGGCAAGGCCTGGGGGACGCGAGACAGACCCGGCTTACTACACCACAATGGTGGGTCGATCTGATGTGGAAATGCTCAATGGTTGCCGTGAGGTGAGCACCTCTACGTGGGATGGGCGAGGATGTCCCCAACATGCGTGTTGGTCGACTAGTGGAAACCGTCGAACCCGAGGAGGACACGCCCTCTGACACGCCCGTGTCGCTGGGCGTGTTCCCTCCCAAAACTTCGCCGAACGAATTTCATCGACCACACGCCAGACTGCTCAACCCGAGCAGAACACGCCCTGGGAAACGCCCGTGTCCCAGGCTGTGTCACCCAACCTGAACCCAAATTGGGATTTGGGGTGTTACACTTAGTATGTCTTTCTTTTCTGTGTTGTGTTACTCTACTTGTTTACCTTACTTCTTACTATTATAAAACTGCTAGCTTGTACCTTCCTTCCTTAGCTGTATATACATTATAATTAACTGCTAGAATAGTTCCACCGTCACCTGCTTTGTTTATTCTTCACCTTCATAGCTTCCCTTTCCTCCTCCCCACTCGGTGCCTAGGAGCCATGAGGGAGGGGTAGGGGATGATAGGACTTAGTCTTTTGACTGTTGGTTTTCGGACCACAACATTCCAAGGACTCCGGATGGGAGACAGGGAGCAGCAGCAGGGGACACAGCACCAGCGGAGTACGGTGCTCATGGAGGTGGGCCAGTCTAGCACAAGAGCACCAGCTACTGGTTCCGTGAGTGATTAGTTACTTAGCTTCCGCGAGTGTTTGTAGTGAGGATTGGATGTACCAGGCTTGAGCCCATTTATATTTCATTGTACTATTTTATTTCAATACTTTTATTATATGTGGACTTGATGTGATTTCCTTTACATATATTACATGTGATTGTGGACTTAGTTTTATCCATACTATGTGTATACTTCTCTTTCTCTTTGGTGATCGTAAAGGCTGACAGGATTGGCGTTTGGCAGTGACAACCTTTCCGAGTGTCGGTGTCACTACAAAACGACGGTTTTAGGCATAAGACCTCGGGGTTTTAAAAGAAAAAAATGGGGTCTTACAAACTGGTATCAGAGCAAACATCGATCCGAGAGAAGAAGTCCACAAAAACCCTGGGCCACCCCGTACGAGCTTAGTTTACAGACAAACTAGCAGCGAAAGCAATGGTGGGCCCATAAGGGAAATCACATGTAAAAGTCCACTTTATCTCTCCCATTAATTCCATTTGTACGCTATCTAACAATTGGAATTCTTCCTTGTAGCCTGCGACGAACCCTACCCCACAGCAGGGAACACCTCAAGCACAGAATATGGTTCCACCCCCACAGGCTCCTGCTCCATTCCAGCAGACGGAGATGGGAAAAACATTGAAATCCATTCTGGAGGCCTTCAGGGCTCAGCAGGCCCCGACTCCACAGCCAAATCCTGGGGCCAATTAGATGAGTGCCTTTCGGGGGCTTTCTCCTCCATCCTACCTAGGGACGGAGTCGGCAGTCCGCATGGAGGAGTGGTTGCACATCATCTACGAGATGCTTGCGGGGATTTGATGCCCGATAGAGGAGGCGGTTGCTTTGGCAGTTTCCTGCCTAGAGTCACATGGGAAGAGGTGGTGGAAGTCACAGCTGGACACCACCTTTGCTGGAGTGGATTGCGCAGACATCTCCTGGGAGGAGTTCAGAGCAGCTTTACTGGGACATTTTGTACCTCAATCATCTAGGGACGAGTTAGAGGATATGTTCCTACAGTTAAGGCAGGGCAACAAGACCGTGCTAGAGTACTACCAGGAGTTTACTCACCTAGCCCGCTATGCAGACTCGTATCAGTTGGATGATGTGGGCTACGCAAAGAGATTCTACAAGGGTCTTCATGACGACATGCGACAGGCGCTCCTCTTTGTCTCTGAGGGGAGCTTGGCCAGGATTTTGGAGATGGCCAAGAAGAGAGAGGCAGATCAGCTCACAACCAGGAGCCGCAAGAGATCAGCTGAAGACGCAGTGATTGGAGGCCGTAGAGACCGTCCTCGGGGTCATGTTATCAGGGAAAGGAGGAATGGGGATCAACCTCGCCGGGAGGATTGGCAGGAGCAGAGGAACCCGACCGTGCTGGATCCTCAGCCTTTACAGATGTTGGAGATTCCAAGGATAGCGGAGAAGACACCGACATGTTTTCGGTGCAACCAGCCGGGACACTTCAAGAGGAACTGCCCCATGAGGGAAGCACCACGACTAGCACTTCATGATGCACCACCACCTCGACAGTTTGGTGGCCGAGGACGCGACCGAGGACGTGGATTTCAGGACAGAGACCATAGGCAGGAAGAGGGCAAGTATACGCCCTGAACCTGACACAACCTCGGAATCCGGAGCAGGTGATAGCAGGTATGACAGTAAGTTTTAAGTTCTTTCCTTTCAAAAAAAAAACTAGATTCATGGATATAGAATAGTTAGAAATAGGAAAGAAAATCATAACTAGCATTCTAAAACATTTAACTATCTCATGCATAGTCTTCATCAGCGGCAAGCCCGCTCATACACTGTTCGACACGAGTGCTTCACACTCGTTCATGTCAGAAGCCTTCGTGGATGGACTAGAAGGCGTGGAATGATTCACAGGCTTGACGGTAAGGGTGCGCCTACCTGACGGATTAGAGCTATTGACATCTACCCATTGCAACATGGAGGCAGAAATTGACAGAAAGGCGTTCGAAGCACCAGCGACGATCCTAAGGATGCCAGACTTTGACCTGATCCTGGGCATGAGATGGTTGCATTGGAACCATGCCCAGATCGATTGCCTGTCGAGGAGGATCACCTTGAGGCACGGGGAATCCTTCGTTGTCATCGAAGGTATTAGATCTGCCTCCCACCTCCTACTATCGTCCGTATAGGCCATCAAGGCCCATTTGCAAGGAGACGAAGTCTACGAACTGCTGTTCGAGATGGCCGAGGCCAAAGATTCCATTCCGAATATCCCGGTGGTGCGGGATTTTGCCGATGTATTTTCGGAGAAGCTACCAGGGCTACCCCCGCACCGGGAGAAGGATTTTCAGATTCAGCTCGTGCCAGGGGCTAGGCCGGCATCCAGAGCTCCTTACCAGATGGCCCCGAAGGAGTTGGTGGAGTTTCGAAGCCAGCCACAGGAGCTAGTGGAAGCCGAATTTGTCCGGCCTAGCTCTTCACCATGGGGAGCTCCGGTGCTGTTCGTCAAGAAGAAAGATGAGACACTCCGATAATGCATTGACTACAAGGATCTGAATAGGCTTACGGTCCGAAACACGTACCTCTACCGAGGATTGATGAGCTGTTTGACCAGTTAGAGAGAGCTTATTGGTTCTCAAAGCTAGATCTGAGGTCAGGTTACTACAAGCTGCATATTCAGGAGGAGGACATCCCAAAGACAGCCTTCAAAAGTAGATACAAATTATACGAGTTTACCGTAATGCCCTTCGGGCTCACGAATGCACCCTCCGCATTTATGAGTTTGATGAACCAGGTATTTGAGCCATATCTGGATGTCTTCGTCATCGTGTTTATTGACGACATCCTCATCTACTCAAGGATAGAAGAGGAGCATGCGAGACACCTGGCTCTGACGCTGGAAAAGCTCCGAGAGCACAAGATATTTGCTAAGTTCAGCAAGTGCCAGTTTTGGCTAAAAGAGGTGGCCTTTTTGGGCCATATTATAATTGGAGCAGGATTAGCAGTAGATCCATCGAAGATTCAGGCAGTACGAGATTGGCCACCACTGAAGACGACAACAGATGTCAGGAGTTTCTTAGGGCTTGCCGGATACTACCGGGAGTTCGTGAAGGGATTCTCGCAAATTGCTCTCCCTCTCACATCCCTGACGAAGAAGTCGTCTCCATTTGTTTGGACGCCATGGTGCGAGGCTGCCTTTCTGGAGTTAAAGGGTAGGCTTACCTCAGCCCATATCCTTGCTCTTCCATCTGGGAAGGAAGGATTTCAGGTCTATACAGACGCGTCATATCAAGGGATGGGTGCCGTTCTGATGCAGAACGATCACGTGATAGCTTACGCCTCCCGTCAGTTGAAGAAACACGAGCAAAATTACCCAGTGCATGACTTGGAGATGGGAGCGGTCATCTTTGCCCTGAAGATTTGGCGGTACTACCTCTACGGGGTCCACTGCAATATATTCTCAGGCCATAAGAACTTGAAGTACGTGGACACGCAGAAGGAACTAAACATCAGACAGAGGCGTTGGGTAGAGTTTCGGTCGGACTATCAGTATACCATGCACTACCATCCCTGGAAGCCAAATGTGGTGGTAGACGCTCTAAGCCGGAGAGCAACTGCATCAGGAGCAGGTCCTCAGCTGATGGCCTTGGAGTTGGGGAAGATGTTGGAGGAGATGCAGATATCCTTAGTGTCCGAGGATGATCCATAGCTATATTCGGAGTACCTAGCATCGATGATTGCCACCGATGACATTCAGGATCACATCAGGGACGGGCAGAGGCTGGATGCGAGGGTAGAGCCGATATTCAGGGCCTTGGAGGAAGGCACGGCAGGGGATTACTCCTTGAGAGATGGACTTCTATTTTTTAGAGGTAAGGTCTATATACCGGCAGGAGGCCAGATTCGGGAGGATATCATGACAGAGGCACACTACAACAGATACTCAGTGCACCAGGGGATCACCAAGATGGCAGCGGACCTGAAAAGGACGATGTATTGGCCGGGTATGAGGAAGGACATTACATATTTTGTGACGCATTACGAGGCTTGTCAGCTCGTAAAGGCGGAGTGCAAGAATTCGGCAGGGTTACTAAAGCCACTTCCAGTGCCGGAGTGGAAGTTTGAGGTCATTGCCATGGATTTTATACATGGGCTCCCCCAATCTCACGCGGGGAATGATTCGATCTGGGTAATTGTCGATAGACTGACGAAGGTGGCTAGATTCATTCCAATTGCGAAGAACGCTCTGGTCAGTATGCTAGTATGGAGGTTCGTCGAGCAGTTTGTACGTTATTATGGGGTGCCCAGGACGATCGTGTCAGATCGGGACGAACGGTTTACGTCCAAGGAGTGGAGGTCGGTTCAGATTTATCTGGGTTCTCGGTTGACGTTCAGTACGACTTTCCACCCCTAGACAGATGGACAAATGGAGCGCACCAATCAGACACTGGAAGATCTTCTGCACCTATGCATTTTGGACCGCGGCGAGACTTGGGAGAGGCTGCTGCCGCTGATCAAGTTCTCGTACAATAAGAGCCATCAGTCCAGCATAGACATGGCCCCTTATGAGGCATTATACAGACAAAGGTGCAGGACCCCACTATGTTGGGTTCAGGATGAGGATCCGAGGGCACTCGGCTCAGAGTTTGTAGAGGACACTGATGCTCAGGTTAGATTGATCCGGGACAGGATGTTGGAAGCCCAGAGCAGGCAGGCCAAATATTACGATGCGCAACATCGTCAGGTGGAGTTCCAGGTGGGAGACCGGTTTTTCCTGAAGATACAACCGATGCATGGAGTCTCGTGGGTTTGCAGGCGGAAAAAGCTCAG
Organism: Platanthera guangdongensis; assembly: GCA_039583875.1. NCBI lineage: Eukaryota > Viridiplantae > Streptophyta > Magnoliopsida > Asparagales > Orchidaceae > Platanthera > Platanthera guangdongensis. The sequence continues at coordinate 1,034,739 of CM077148.1, read as the reverse complement.
TTAGAGATATATGGGGCCTTACAGGATCCTGAAGCGGTTCAGCCCCTTGGCTTACAGACTGGAGCTACCGCCGGAGTTAGCGGGGTTGCACGACATCTTCCACGTCTCTTCACTTAGGAGGGTTCTACTACGCCCTAAGCAGCTGATTTCCACCACAGACGACCCGGTGGCCTCAGATCGATCAGTCAGCATGGAGCCGATCAGGATCGATGATACGGCAGTGCGGGTCATGCGACGCAAGAAGGTTACTCTAGTCAAGGTTTTGTGGAGAAACCATGGGCAGGAGGAGTACACATGGGAGCCACAGGACTTAATGTAGCAAAAGTACCAGGATCTCTTCGAGTTAGGTATACCTTCAATTCCTACGGATGTTACATACTTTTATTTCAGTAGAAACCCCGTAGGCTTAACCTTAATTTCGGGGACGAAATATTTATTTTTATATATTGGGATTTGTAACATCCCTCAAACAGCTATACCCTTAGGAGTGGTTTTGTCATGACTAGGCCATGACAAAACCATAAGATGCTTAAAGGACCAAGTGAACAAGGGCCAAGGTGAAAATCACCTTGGTCTGCCTATATCACAGCCTCACCACCAGACTTAGGGTTTGACTTTTTGGCTCCAACTTGACCCCATGACCCTACCACAACACCCTAAACCCCCTTGGGTGGTTTATAGGGTCACTAAGGACCCAATGGGGACAAGCAAAGTGGCCAAGTTGGCTTAAGTCCACCCTAACCTTAAATGGGTCAAACTGGCCTACTTGTGGTCAGTTGACCCTTCCTTAGCCAAGTGGACCCCACACATGCTTCTCTAGCCCTAAAGTGATGTCAATGGGTCACCAAGGACCCATTGGGGTCAACCCAAGAGGCTTAGTTGACCCAAGTCAACCTTAGCCTTAAAAAGGTCAAGGTGCCCTAACTAAGGGCAATTGTCCTCTAACATGCCCAATTGACCATACCTAGATCTCACCAACCCCTAAGGGAGGCCAATGGGTCACCAAGGACCCATTGGGGTCAACACAAGATGCTAAGTTGACCCAAGTCAACCCTAGCCCTAAAATGATCGAAGTGCCCTAACTAAGAGGCAGGTGACCTACAAGTACCAAGACAACCCTACCCAACCCTACCTAGACCCCAGGGAATGGCAATGGGTCACTAATCACCTCCTAGGGCTAGCTAGGTCACCCAATGTGGCCTAGTGTTGAGCTAACCCACCTTTGGGTCAAGTTAACCCAAATGGGCTAACTTAAGCTCAAACCCAAACTCATTTGGGCTAGCCTCACGATAATTATTTAGATGAGTTTATGGGGTGTAGCATGACTGAATTACCCCTTTAATTTCGGATAAGGTGACTAGGAGAGAGAAGAAGCTTCATTTGCCCTTTAATGGAGGAGAGAGAAATGGGAGGAAGACCATTCATGGCCAAGGATGACCAAGAGCCCCTCCCTCCACCTCCAAGGGGGCTGATTCAACTCCCCATTCAATCTGGGAAAGGTAAGGGGCCATTTTGGTGACTGGTCACAGCCGGAACAATGAATCCAACCATGGCCGAGCCAAGCTTTCAATGGCCATTAATGGCCATTGATGGTTTGGCCTCTCCCCTACCCAACTGGTGTTTTAAATACCATCAGTGACATGAGAGGAGCCCTTCCCACCATATACCTGAAGACTTTGAGCCACTTGACTGTACTGTTGCAGAAATTCGGCGACCCCTCCACCGCAAATGGCAACCCGACGATCGGCTCGACTCCAGACCACCAATAAGGTCCTCCCTTGCTCCTTATTCTATGAGTAGATCATAAGATTCATTTAGATTGAGAATCGGGCTCAATTGAGCCCAATCAAAGCTTTCGTTTTCCTGGTTTTCCGGGATAAACTCAAGTGTCGGGATCGCCGGAAACGGCCCCTCCGGCGGCCGCGCCGCCGCCCGACGATAGCCCCCACCTCAACGAAGGTGGTGGCAACGTTGGACGACCAGGGAGGTGGCCGGGTGGCCGAAAACAAGCTTGGACAGTGGCTACAGGTTCGTGCAATCCCAGCCCTTGGCTGGAGGAGGAAGACGACCAGGAGATGTTGGATTTGCTTTAAGATTAGTGCTGACAGATTACTATTATTTCATTTGTATATTCCTTTTTATTATAGTTTTAGTAGTGTTTGGTTTTAAATATTAAAAATACCTAGAGGTTGTTTCAGAGAAAATGATCAACATGAAAATTGTAGCTCTATGCGGGGATTATGTTGACCCAGAAATCGTGATCCCTCCCAGGGTAGCCAGCCCGCAAGTCGCGGCCTGCTCCAGGTTCCCCCTGGAGGTCGCAGCATACCTCAGCCCTCTCTTTGGGACAGGCAGATAGACCTTTCTATCCGCTCAGGCCGCGCGGCTAGGGCGGTCTCCCCTGTCTGACCACTCAGGTCGCGCAGCAGCTGCCGTCTCCGGGGGTGCGGACTGCTTCCGCATTTCATCTCCGCAGGCCGCGCGACTAGCTTAGGATAATCGTGCAGTACTCTCTACTCCACCAGGGGCGGACTATATCTTCAGTCTGCCAGCTCGCCGCCAGTTAGCAGTGGCGACCTGCCTCCAGGCCGCCCACCATCGACATCGGCGATAAGCCTCAAGACTGCCAGTCAGCAGTCCGCCCACTACTGGCGGCCTGCCCTTTCTGTCCACCAGCAGTGTAACGTCCCCTTTGCCGTCCATGGATCAACACCACTAGGCCTCCGGCGGACTGTTACCGGGCTGCAGCCCAAGCACCCCAACCCCTCTCCATGGACTGCCTCAATCGGCGCCTCTGCCCACTGGCGGGTTGTTGGTGGCCACAACCTCCCTTTGATGAGGTAAACTTGATAGTCAAGCCTGCACTACGGGAACTTCCCAGGAGGTCACCCATCCCAGTACTACTCCAGCCCTAGCACGCTTAACTATGGAGTTTACCTCATCAAAGGGAGGCTGTGGCCACCAACAACATGCCAGTGGGCAGAGGCGCCGATTGAGGCAGTCCATGGAGAGGGGTTGGGGTGCTTAGGCTGCAGCCCGATAACGGTCGCCGGAGGCCTAGTGGTGTTGATCCATGTACGGCAAAGGGGACGTTACAATAAAAGTGCACTTTTATTGTAACGCCCCTAGACGATCCAACGTGACGGTGTCACGCTCCGCTCCGCGACCCGCTCCAGGCGACGCTACCGGGCTACAGCCCAAGCACCCCAACCCCTCTCCCTCCACAGGCGGGTTGTTGGTGGCCACATCCTCCCTTTAATGAGGCAAACTCGATAGTCAAGCCCGCACTACGAGGACTTCCCGGAGGTCACCCATCCCAGTACTACTCCAGCCCGAGCACGCTTAACTATGGAGTTCTTTCAACTCTCATCACCAATTGAGCTGCAGCTCAATTGGCGATGAGAGTTGAAAGAACTCCATAGTTAAGCGTGCTCAGGCTGGAGTAGTACTGGGATGGGTGACCTCCCGGGAAGTCCCCGTAGTGCAGGCTTGACTATCGAGTTTGCCTCATCAAAGGGAGGATGTGGCCACCAACAACCGCCCTGTGGAGGGAGAGGGGTTGGGGTACTTGGGCTGCAGCCCGGTAGCGTCGGCTGGAGCGGAGCCGTGACACCGTCACGTTGGATCGGCTAGGGGCGTTACAATAGAAGTCCCCGTAGTGCGGGCTTGACTATCGAGTTTACCTCATCAAAGGGAGGCTGTGGCCACCAACAACCCGCCTGTGGATGGAGAGGGGTTGGGGTGCTTGGGCTGCAGCCCGTAGCGTCGCCTAGAGCGGAGCCGTGACGCTGTCACGTTGGATCGGCTAGGGGCGTTACAATAAAAGTGCACTTTTTATTGTAACGCCCCTAGCCGATCCAACGTGACAGCGTCACGGATCCGCTCTAGGCGACGCTACCGGGCTGCAGCCCAAGCACCCCAACCCCTCTCCATCCACAGGCGGGTTGTTGGTGGCACAGCCTCCCTTTCATGAGGTAAACTCGATAGTCAAGCCCGCACTACGAGGACTTCCCAGAGGTCACCCATCCCAGTACTACTCCAGCCCGAGCACGCTTAACTATGCAGATCAATTGGTGATGAGAAGTGAAAAAACTCCATAGTTAAGCGTGCTCGGGCTGGAGTAGTACTGGGATGGGTGACCTCCTGGGAAGTCCCCGTAGTGCGGGCTTGACTATCGAGTTTACCTCATGAAAGGGAGGTTGTGGCCACCAACAACCCGCCTGTGGATGGAGAGGGGTTGGGGTGCTTGGGCTGTAGCCCGGTAGCGTCGCCTAGAGCGGAGCCGTGACGCTGTCACGTTGGATCGGCTAGGGGCGTTACAAGCAGTGGGCGGACTCGTCCTCAGCCCGCCTAAGGGAGGTGGACTTGCTCCTCCCTCCAACTCTCTTGTCCGCAAGCAGTTTGCGGACTCGATCTAAGTCCGCCAGAAGGTGGCAGCAGGACCGACAACTCCACCAGACTGCACAGTACAATGCAGACTCAACTCCAGCCTGCCTGAAGGTGGTGAGCTCACTCTCCAGCAAGGACGATCGACTCCTTCTACCCGCCAGAGGGTAGCAACCTCGCTTCATCCAACAACATGCGCGAACTGCTCTCTTCAGGCCGCCAGGTCACCAAGCCCTTGTCGCCCAGCAGGGGGGACAAGCCTCCAGCAGCAGAGGCGGACATAACCTGTCCGCCGCGGGTTGGGGCAGACTCATTTTGCAGTTCGCCACTCTGCCCTCCAGTTTCCCGGCACCCGCTCCACAACAACGGGCGGACTACACCTCAGCTCACATAGCTCGGTGCGGGCTTGCTTAGTACAGCAGAGGCGGACTCATCCCAGTCCGCCAACAGCAGATCAACTCAGGTGGACAAGTCCCAAACTGCATAGCATAGTGCAGACTCAGCGGACTCATCACTCTACTCACACAACTTACCGCCCTACCGGGGGTAACATTACCAGGACCGTCTCCGGCCCGAGCCTATAAATAGGCCCCCATACCTCTCATTCTGGGACATACAAGAACACACACACGCGTACGGTGGAGTGAGGCAACCAACACATCAAAACCTGCAGACTCAGTTCTCCAGTCTGCGCGACTTGCCCTTGCGGCCTGTTTCCCGACCTTGGCCTCAGCTGTCCTCTCAGCCTGGTCGCGTAGTCCGCCCGACCTTGAGTAGTGAACTGCGTGATCAGCTTTCCGCGTGATCTGCCGACCTGCTTTGTCAAACAGCGCGGCCTCTGGCGCCCTCTTCCCTCTAGCCGCCAGCTTCCCCATTTGTTTCCTTTATTTACTTTCCATGTAAAGATGCAATCTCAAGCTGTAATATCGATTCATAATCAAAGGAAAGCTCGTCGCAAGAGTGACATTTAAGCCGCGGCGTGCGAACTCTGCTGTTGTCGCTGCCAGCGGTCTCTCTTTTTCTGTCCCTCTGCTACAACCGCTAGTAACCGATTATTCGACAGTCTCCCCCCTCTCTTTTTCTCTTTGCAGAACCCGGAAGCGCATTTCGTGCATCAACATCACCAGTGCACACTGAAGAATCAACGAGATCTTGAGCAGTAGTAATCTCTTCCACGTTGGATTGCGCCTCTTTCTCACACCATTTCCAGCTGTGATTTTCCCTTTACGAGTGACAAACAAGGGGATCTGCCACTACGACTAACCGTGATAGTATCCCGACCATGACATTACTCCGACTGTGACAGTACTCCGGTCGCGACAGACACGGGTCTCTGCCCTATCAATTAATTAATGCGGAAAATAGTTATACCTCAATTTTTAATTTTTGTTAATTTATTATTATTATTCATGTATTATTAATTTTTCATTGTTATTTTTATAAATAAATTTAATTAGTTTATTTTTATTATTAATTTTTAAATTAACTCTAATAAAGTTGACATGCCTAATAATAATGTATCAACTAAACTCAATTGTGTACACCTCCCAAAATTAATTTGCAATATTTTATATACAATTATATTTAAAAAAAATATGCGCCTGTTACCACAGTTGGTATAAGAGCTCAACTAATTTTTTTTTTCAATTTTATGAATTATCATCATTACTTTTATTTTGAAAATATGATGTAATTATATAAATGAGTATTGTATTTTTTTAAAATAAATTATAATATATGTTAAGTAATTGTATGAAGACAATAATGAGAGTATATTTGAAGATTTTGAATCTTTCAGGGGAATCAAATTTTCTACTGAATTGATCCATAAAATGGTTTTCATTTTCATACTTAAAAATGTATTTTATGCAAACCAACCCAAAAGCTTCAACATTAAAAATTTGGGTAATATCACATTCATGCTCAATTCTGTGCTTGCTGGCATTCAGAAGTAATGAATTTGGGTAATAAATATGTACGTTTAAATTGTCATTCGTTAACGTCCATCTAAGGAACTTTACTTTAATGTTCAAATGAATGATTTTTCTTAGATGATTCTTAGCGAATGACGATTTAATCACTGCGTTTACGACCGCCACCACCGTGCCAAACTGAGCCGAAAGCGATTTATTCTTAATAATCTGAGGGGGACACGAGTCATATTTTATCTTGACGATTTACAGATGAAAAATGATTTTAAATTAATTATGTAGTAAAAATGTGTATATAGAATCTTTGATGTTCTAACAAAAATATAAATATAGCACAGGTTTTTTAACCCAACAATCAAGCTTTAATTTCAAGCTGATTTTAATCAAGTGTCAAGCGAACTAATCTTCCCTTGAAATTCGCTCAAAATTTTGTCCGAGTCAATCATTTGAAATTGATTCAAAATTTGTTTTTAATATTCTAACAAAATCCTACTTTGTCTTAGGCTCCGTCTGACACTGCGGTGGCAGTCGAAAATGCATGGGCTAAACTGTCATTCGTTAAGGACCATCTAACAAACATCCCTTTAAACATAAAAGTGGATGAATTTCCTTAGTTGGGCGTTATGTTCAAACGGATGATGTTTGTTAGGGGATCCTTAACGAATGATGGTTTAATCCATGTGTTTATGCCTGTCACCACAGTGTCAAACGGAGCCGTAATGATGCCTAATTCTTTTCAATAAGTAGGCGTAGAGTAGTTTTAATTTTCGGTAGCAGCACTTCTATGCAAAATGATATACAATTTTTACAAATTTTCTTATAACGTTTTAATCACAGCCGTTGTCGGTCACTCGGCCTTCCCCCAGTCCAGAGAATCATATTGTTTTAGCTCGAGAGTTAGCCGAGAGCGCAGACAGTCAAATGAAAAATTAAGCAACAATGACACAAGGAGTTTCAGAGTGGAATGTAAAGTTGTAAGAAGGGGAAGTCGCATGACCACTCTCAACTATCCAAGAGCAATAAACCACTAGTAAAGAAAAACACGAGCAAAACTTGTATTTATACACTGCTTTACAAGGAGAGACATACACGTGCGAGACATGATTTTTCATTGCATCCGATAGTGATAAAAAACAGACAAGTACAAAACTGGCGAACTGAAAAATACAAGCCGCCTGTTCGCACTTCAGGTCGCCTAAACAAATTAACCAGGCCGCTTGTCACTTATCTGGACTTCAGGTCGCCTGACTGTAGAGGTCGCCTTGCCGCAGAAGTCTTGCAAGTACCATAACCCGTAGATGTCGGTCCGCAGAGATCGCCACGAACAGAACACTTGGACTGCTGGATAACAAACCACAAGTCACGCAGACTGAGCCTTCAAGTCGCACGACCTGGTTTATACCGCCTGCCTGAGAACTGAGAGTTGCACCCAAGGTAGAAGACTGCTCCAGTATTACAACCCGCGACTCAGCTGCTTAACCACCAACTGCTGCCCGCTGTACCACACTGAGAATCCACTGGCATACTGCCAGTACTAGTCACATAGTCACCCAGTGCTAGTCGTACAGTTCGCCAACCACAACTTTGCAGACCACTTTTACTTGTCATGCGGTCTAGAAAACCTTAACCACAAACTTCAGTTCTCTCAATTCTCGCTCCATGTCTTGATACAAATGAGGGGGTCGGGACCCCAATTTATAGGTGAAGGGGGAGAGTACAATCACTGTCGAAGTTGATAGGGGCACTGTCAGTAAAACGACAGTTAGCAACACTAGACCGCACAGCTGCGCGGACTGCCGAATCAGACCGTGTAGATTCCGTGATTACACAACTTAGCCAAGTTAACAAGCCACACGGTCTCCGTGGTCTCTGCGGTCTGCAAACCCAGACCGCGCCGACTTCACACTTCAATATTTTTAACATGAAAACTGTAACACCTCCATCTATCATATAAAATATAACAGAGGGTCCGACCGGGGCCCCACGCCATATTTCATAGACAGTCGGCGGAGCTACACATTGAAACCATATTATCTTATACGCATCCTAACGCAGAGCGCATTCTAACAGAAACATTTTAACTTGTAAAACTAATAAACCAGAAATGTCCACCACACATATAAATATATATGAGAATGATAACCAAATACACCAAATGTACTGGCCTTAAGAACTTACAACTGTTTCATTTACAAAAAGTGTTTTTATACATCGTCACGCAGACCGGTCACACATGAGAACCGGTAAACGTTCGCCTTGAGACCTTCGAGGGCCAGCCAATTGCAGCATATGGGACTTCAGCCCGCTACTTTTCACTTGGCTCTCCAGCACCTGCATAGCATGACCCACCAAAACGTGGCAAATAAAACAACAGTCAGCATTAGTTGTCCAATTTATAACGACCCCACCCCTCACTCGGAGCGGCGGTTCTCCTTCCCTGCAAGTAGCAACATATATATCTTTTGACAAATAACAACGTGCACTTAAGCTCCATTCGCCACAGACGCAGGCTTGATCAGCCATACGCCCCGTGCACTCATGGCACATTCTCGGTGTACCTGACTTCCCGGGTCCCACCACCATCCACAGTCCCAGACTTGATGGTATACTTGAGCATTCTTGTCTTTCCGGCACGGGGCCTAAGACTCTCATTATGCCAACAATGAAAGCCAGTTACTTTAGGCGATCTTGGTCCGAACGACATAACGCGGGTACAGTTCAGCCACAGCCCGTTGCTCAAATCGTCATGCCAACGCCGACGGTCACAGCCATCATGGCGAACGACAAGACGCGGGTCAGCCTCCCCTTGCCCATTCGACTCTCTGGCTTTTTTGCTGGGCACTCCAGGCTCCCAGCATCACTTGCCGCTCACATGTCCCCAGGACCCGCCAGAAGCATTCTTCAGTTACTCTGTTGGCGCTTGCTGAAGCAGCCACGTGAGCGTTGAGCATGAGCAGACTTGAGAGCGAACATAGGGAATTCAAAGTGAATGAACGATCTAAGTCTCACGCGCTCACCAAAAAACCGCAGTGCTCTCTTGTCTCTCCGGTTGCTACTCTTCAAATGAAGGCCTAAGGGTCTTCTTATAGTTTTCTTGAAGGGAGACGCTGGTTGCGCACGACTGAATCTGAAGTTGACGCATGACGCTACTTGATTTCGGTCACTTGGATCACCAATTTTGCAGAGATGATGGGCATGCCCCATGGGCAATTCTGGAGGCCATGGCACGTTGCCTGACGACGGTGGCGGCCGAAAGTGATGGCGGTGACGGGTGGCAGCGCGCGTGCAAGGGGGCATGCACGATCGAGCGCTGCGAGCTCTGCGAGTGTGCCTAAGCACTGCGAGCATGTCGCGTGCACGGGGCACAGGTGCTACACGTTCCCGCGAGCTGTGTGCGCTCCTGTGTGTTGCGCCCGTGAGTGAGGGGAGTGCGTGCCTCGCTTGGTTACAAGGGTGGCGCAAGACGCATGCGGGGTTCCCTTGTGCAGTGTGAGTTGCGATCTTGCCACTGGATCAATCCTGCTCGCCGTCCGATCTAGCGTGTACTCGTCTATTTTTTTTCCTTTTCCTTTCTCCATTTATTGTTGCTGGTTAAATCTAAAATCAAACGGTCATCCCAACTCGCACTCCTTCCTCTAGAAATGCTACCCGGACCTAAAAATTATTCGTCCTCTAAAGTGTTAACCAAGGAGACACCTTATCCCCTCTTCTATTCCCGCTCTCTCAGGATGTCTTTAGCAAATTCATTTGATTTTGTTTTTTCTAAAAATTCCCATCTTTTTTTTCCAAGAGTGGGATGGATGTGTGGTACATTCTTGGGATCTTCTGGTTTGCGGATCCATCTTCCGGTTTCCAAATCCTCATTGATTCGTAGTTAGAGAGTGATGGAAGCAAATGCTGTTTGGTTTAGGAAGATCCCCGGCCGGCTTCACTTCCACTGCATTTCCATACCTACAGTCTTTGCATATGCCGCGCACCGTAGTAGTACTAGTAGATGATCACACAAAATAATTCATTAAGGAGAGAATACTCGAAAAGTAACCCTAAACACTGTAGAAAAAGAATGTATATATACTAAGGCTTCGTTTGGGGGACTTATTTTCACCGGTCAAGCGGTCATGACCGCACGAACCGGGAAAATAAGTCCCGGTTCATGCGGTCATGACTGCTTGACCGGTGAAAATATGTCCCCCCAAATGGAGCCTAACTGCCCTATTCGATCATATTCCATGCTGTTAATTAACCAACATTACACAACTTATTTTTCGGACTAAACCCTAAGGGTGCCTTTCGTTTCACAGACATTGATATTGAAGTATTGATTTTGAGAATATGAATGTCAATTCTATTGTTCGGACCCACAATTTTAAAGTGGAATTGACTTTCTGGTGGAAAGTCGTGGATACTCACCCTAATTTTAAAACTCATAAATTCAATGTCTATCTCTAAGGGAGGATATTGAGATCACGCACTATGGTTTTCTAAAAGGAGAGCATTTTTTTCGGCATGAACGTGTTTTTTTTCACTCAGACTCAATTTTTCGCCAGGACGCAATTTTTTGCCCAGACAAACTAATTTGAAAGGGCACGATTTTTTCGCCAGAATGCAAATTTTTCTCCCAGATACGTTTATTTCGTTCGAACACGTTTTTCTCCCAGTTACGTTTTTTTGGCCCGGACGCGTTTTTCCACACGGATGCATATTTTTCACATGGATGTAATTTTTTTTCGTCTGGATGCGATTTATTCGCCCGGACGTAATTTTTTCGCCTGAAAGCAATTTTTTTGCCCGAACGTGATTTTTTCTCCCGAACGAGATTTTTTTCGCCCAGGCGCAATTTTTTCGCCCGGACGCCTTTTTTCTTGCCCAGACGCTTTTTTTCGCCCCGACGCGATTTTTTCGCCTTGACGCAATTTTTTCGACCGGACGCTTTTTTTTCGCCCGGACGCATTATTTCCGCCTGGACGCGATTTTTCGCACGGAAGCGATTTCTTCGGCCGAACTCCTTTTTTTTTTCGCCCGGACACCTATTTTTTTGCCCGGACGTCTTTTTTCGCCTAAACGCTTTTTTCGGCCCGTCGTGATTTTTATGCCCGGAGGTTTTTTTTCGCCCAGACGAATTTTTTTCGCTCGGACGCGTTTTTTCGCCAGGAAGCATTTTTTTGACAAGACAAGTTTTTTTTCGCCTGTAAGTGTTTTTTTTCGCTAGGACGCATTTTTTCGTCCGGACGTGGTCTTTCCACCCGCAAGCATTCTTGTCATGGCGTCGCCTACGCCTAGGCGTCACGACGCCCAATTGTAAACAAGGCGTTTGACGCCTTTTTTTTAAATAAAAATATGGGAATAGACTTCAGTTTATATATAAACCGCAGTCTATTCCATGAACCCGAGCATATACTGCGGTTATATAAACCGCAGTCTATTCCATGAACCCGATCATATACTGCGGTTATTTTTAAACCGCAGTTTGTTCCTTGAACCAGAGAATAGACTGCGGTTTGTACGAGAACCGCAGTCTATTCTATGGTTCATTGTAGAATAGACTGCGGTTCATAAAAAAACCGCAGTCTATGCTAGTGTTCATTGCAGTCGATACGCAAATTAGGAAATAGACTGCGCTTTATACAACATTCACATTCGATAATCATCATAAACTGCGGTTGTTTACAATAACCGCAGTCTATTCTACCCTGAACCTAAGAATAGACTGCGGTTTATGTATAAACCGCAGTCTATACTATCTATTTTAATGTGAGTCGTAAAAATCTAGTTTTACCCCGAGTTTTGGTTCTTTTTACGGTCGCTGCGCTTTGCGAGAAACCCTAAAGGCGATTTTGTTCAAGCTTTTGCTCTCCTTTGCTTCGATTTGACGATTCTTCTTCGACAAAACTAATATTCTCACTTAGGTATATTATTTCTTAATACCTTTCCTCTGTTTTGAACTTTTGATCTCTGTGGTCTGTGCTAAACTGCTAATGTTTTTATTATTATTAATTTATTATTTTATTAGTAGACTAGTAGTAGTACTGTAGTAGTAAATTAGTATTGTAGTATAAAGTATAAACATTGTGTTCAAGTTTCTGCTCTCCTTACTATTCTAAATGTATATGAAGTTATAAACAACACAATGTGCCGAAATATTGCAGTTTAACCGCTATTATACATGTTTAAACCTCTTGAGTAACATACTAACATAGTAATTAGTAACATATATATTTATATGTGTGAATTGTGATTGTGTGGTAGTAACTAGTAGCTCAATATCATTGCGGTTTGGTATGAATTTTGTTTAGGTTTTTTTTATGGTTTAGGTTTTTTTAGGCTTTTACAGGAAAATGTCGGATAAGGGATCTTCATCGAGGTCAACAAGAGGCTTCACGAAAATGAATGAATTGAATAAGCTTAGGCTAGAGGGGAGGAAGCATATTATTTCTTTCCGTGATGATGGCCGCATTATTCCCGGGCCTGAAACAAATAAATTGATGATTTATATGAAATCTATTGTGAAGTATTATGTGTCAATTACATATGTTGCATGAAAGGATGTTGATAAACAAATTAAAGATCAAATATGGGCAGAATTAAATGTACGTAACCTTGTTATCAGTGATTACATATCTTTGGTGTTTTAGTTAATTTTTAATTGATATTATCTATTATTTTCAGATTTATTTTGATAATATTGATGGTCATTACAAGACATTAATGAAAAGCATGAGTGAAAGTTGGAGGACTTGAAAATCCAAACTTTTTATCAATTATGTAAAAAATGTTGATTTGGAGCATTGATACAATGTTCCTGTCAAGTATAGTTTTATTACTGCCGAAGACTGGAGAGTTTTTGTTGACCATCACACTACTACAGAATATATGGTTATGTGTTCTTAACTCCTTATTAAATTCAATATTTTATATCATTCTTTAACTTTATAACTTATAAGAAAATTAAGTATTAACACATATTTATTTGTGTAGCAGAAAAGTAAGGTTAATACTAAGAGAGCAAAAGCACGAAAGACCTTTCATACTACTTCTAGAATGAGTTATTCTGGATTAGAAAAAAGAATGGTATTAGCTCTCTACTTCTCTCTCGTTTTTTGTATTTTAAAATTTGGTTTTCTCAATTATTTGTATGATAATTTATTTTCATTTTATTGTCAAGGTTGAACAAGGTGAAGCTGCACCAATTTCACGTGCGGAGTTATGGAAAGCCGGTCATAAAAGAAAGACTGGTGAATACATAAGTAAAGATGGAGCTGAGTTGGCATCTAAAATGGTAAGTGTAAATGTATCATTTCATCATTTGTAAATTATCGATAGTAATATTTCTTGAGAAGTATATTTTCTTATCTGCAATTCTGTTCCAATATTTATTACTTTTTTTAGGACGAGTTGTCCAGCCAAGAGTCTCAGAGTGCTGAAACAGTGTCACAGGGAAGAAATGACATCCTTGCATCTGTTTTAGGCTAAGAACATCCGGGCAGAGTTAGAGCTGGTGGCAAGTTTTCCACCATTACAAGTTTTTTCAAGAATGATAGGCGGAGCGAGAGGACACCAATAGCTCGTATTGAAGATGTTGAAGCTATAATACAAGAAAGATTGAGCCAACAACAAGAATTATGGATCCAAAAAGAACAAGCGCAACAAGAATTATGGATCCAAAAAGAACAAGCACACAAAGAATTATGGAGACAAAAAGAACAAGCGCAACAAGCCGAGATTAGTAGTATGAAGAATCAAATTGAAGAACTTATGCACATGTTTAGTATTGGAACTGGAACAAGTATTGCACTTGCAGTCGCACAGGTATTATTATGTTTAAATATTTATACTTTTATGAAATGTTATGTTCTCTTTTTGTTGCGCAGGTAATTAACTAAATTTTTTTGTTATTTTTGGTTTCTCAGCCGGAGCATGAATCCAGGTCACATGAACCTGAGAGTAGTCAGAGTAGATATGAGCTAATATCTTCTACGGTATTATAATTTATAATATTATTTTTGACTTTTATGTAATCAATAAATTCAATATTGATGTCCACATTCCACAATATTAATTCTTTTATTTCCACAGGCTAGTGAGAGTACAAATGAATTCATTGATATCTTGCCCAGTTTCATAAATAAGATGGAGAATGAAGATAAAATAATATCTCTAGTATTAGATTCAACAGTATTTGGGAGTGTTGAATCAACATATACATACTTTGAAAATTCAGAGTTGTATGATTTTCTAAATATGAAAATGATTGGAGCTAACATCATATTAGCATGCATTGGGTGAGTATTATGCATCTGACTACTGAGTATCAAATATTACAAAATTAAGAATTTTTATTAATATATAAATTGATTTTGAATTTATATATTTTTGCAGGTACATACACTCACAATTAAAGAAATTTACATACAATACCGGTGTATATTTTCATAATCCACATGCCATTTTTGTTATTGATGATGACTATGCCAAAGAACATTCAAAAATACGAGTTGAAGATCTAAAAATCAGGCTTAGGACGCTTAGTCAACTTCAATCGGATTCTTTATTATTTGTGCCCTATAATAGATTGTAAGTATGAAAAATCTTTGTATCAAATTTCAATGATTATTACTATTTTTATTCTAATTAAGTTATTAATTTTTTCATTTATTTCACAGAGAACATTGAATGTTGGCTATTATTGATTATAATAATTATATAGTTTATTGGCTTGATCCCATAAATAATGACATTCGTGATGATATTAAAAATGTCATTACAAAGTAAGTTTATTAATGTGTTATTTACTTACTTTCCTATTTGGAATTCAGATTTTGCTATAAACTAATTCTTTTGATATTTTATGAAGAATATTTAAAGATTTAGCAAAAGTGCGGCGTACCAGTTTTAAAAAACTAAAGGTTATAAAGTTGATTCCAGTAAGTTTTAGAATTACAGCCTATATGAGTATATGCATTGTAATTTAAAAATTTGTAATTAAAATACTTATCAATTGTTTATTTGTGTAGTGCCCAAAACAACCAGATAATATTCAATGTGAGTATTATATCATGTGCTACATGATTGATATAGTTGATGCTCTTAAAATTGGGCCAATGCCATCATTGGTAAAGGTTTGTGACTTATGTATACTGTCTAGTGCATGTAGATTGGTAATAATTATGTTGAATTGATTTTAATAATTTTTGTTTTATTGCAGATCTATCATGGAATGACACAATTTTCGCTGGAGAAAATCGATAATATTAGAAATAAGATCTGTCATTATATAATCACTAATTGTGTTTTATGAATTATGATTTGATTGACGAATGACAAATGCATTTTTTTATTGCTAGATTTATCATGGAGTGTTTTGTCTATACTATAGAAGTAGACTCTTCTAAATGAGTATTTTTTATACTAATTATGTTTTATGGTCTTGTAATCTTGTTGACTCTTCTAAATGAGCATGTCTTTGAGAGTTCTTTAAATTGTTCATTGTGATGATTTCTTTAGACATTATTTATTTCATTGTCCCCACCTAACTCTGTAATCTATAAGTCATGTTTGTGAAAGATGGAAGACCAAAATAACAACACTCTTGCTCCATCTATTGGTAACAATGACCTTGATCCAAAAACGGATCCTAAACGAAAAGTAAAGTCAAATGATCCTGGTTGGAAGTATGGTCATTGGCCCAACCTAGAAGATAAAAATACAGTTAAATGTAATTTGTGTGGTAGATTGATAAAGGGTGATATCAAAAGGTTAAAACAACACTTATGTGGCAGGTATGGAGATGTATCCAAGTGTTTTAAGACTACTTCTGAAATAGCAGCTGAGATGTATTCAGCTTTAAATGCTAAAAAAGGACAATGTGCATCTGACTGTTGATGATGACAATGAGAGTGACCAAAAAAGAGAGCCAACAGGGTCACAAAATGTATCCCCGACATTATTTACAGCTAAAACGTCATTTGTCCCAAGTTCTGGGATAAGTGCCAAAAAGAGGAAAGTAATCCACTTGCCACAAAAAAGGGGGCCTATGGATGCTCATGTGAGGCGTGCTCCTGAAGATGTAGTAGATGATAGACGTGCAAAAGGTCATGCACAAACTACTATCGAGAGATGTTTTAGAACACCTGAAGAGAAAAAGAGAGTTGATAGTTATGTTGCTGATTAGTTCTATGAATGTGGAATTCCATTCAATACTGCAAAGACACGAAGTTTTGAAGTCATGCTTAAAGCAGTTGGAAAATATGAGCCTGGTTATAAAGGCCCTAGTTATCATGATTTGAGAGTCACATTGCTAAAAAATACAAAAGATAAAGTTATGGAGATGAAGACAAACTATCAAGCGTACTGGAGGAGATATGATTGCACACTTATGTCAGATGGTTGGACAGACAGGAGAGGGAGACATTTGATAAATTTCCTAGTCAAATGTCCAGAAGGATCCTATTTTATGGGTTCCGTAGATGCATCCAGTCATATTCAAGATGCTACAATATTATCAGAGGTGCTTGATAGTAAGATTAGAGAGATAAGAGCAGAGTGTGTTGTTTAGGTAATTTTTTTTTAATTTCATTAATTTAGTAACTTTCATATTTCAAGTTTAATAGTCTACAACTTTCAATAATTATAAAGTTATGTTGTCTGCACTCTGCAGGTGGCGACTGGCAATGCTTCCAATTACAAGACAGCTGGTAAAATTTTAATGGAAAAAAGACCTACATTATTCTGGACTCCTTGTGCAGCTCATTGAATTGATCTCATGATAGAGGATATAGACAAGCTACAACAGAACAAAACTGTGATAAGAAAGACAAGAATGATTACAAATTTCATCTACAGACACACTCGTTTACTTGATGCAATAAGGACTACTATAGGCGGTGATCTAGTGAGGCATTCAGTAACTAGATTTGCAACATCATTCCTTACTCTACAAAGTGTGCTTAAGCAAGAGGAGAAGCTGAAATTATTCTTTGTGTCGCCCTCGTGGAATGCCGCTAATTTGGCAAAAACTGAAGCCGAAAAACAGATTATTGAAATAATACTTTCAACCAATTTTTGGAATGAAGTAAGAGATTGCCTAAAAGGAGGAAAATCACTGATTGCCGTTTTGCGATTAGTAGATGGAGATGAAAGGCCGGCTATGCCTGAAGTATATTTTGCAATGGAAGAAGCCATACAAAAGATCAAACAACATTTTGATAACAAAGAAAGATTATTTAAAAAGATTATTGAGATTGTTGAAAATAGATGGACAAATCAAATGGTGCAAAAATTGTATAGGGCGGCTTTGTTTCTAAATCCAAGCAAATATTTTGAATACGAGTAACAAAATAATGATGATGCCTGGAAATTTCAAGATGCTTTCAATGATGTTATTGCAAGACTAGTGCCCGATCAAGAATTGCAAGACAAGATTGCCGAGCAAGGTACTAACTACAAAACATCTCGAAATAGTTTTGGAAAGCCTATGACTATTAGACAACGAACCATCTTAAATCCAAGTAAGTATTGTTTACGTTTTTATTTTTTCTTAAATTATTTATATGTCAAATAATTTATATTTGTCTTAAATGAATAGTGGACTGGTGGGGTGCACATGGAGGACCAAATGTTGACCTTACAAAGGTAGCATTGCACATAGTTGGCTTATGTTCTTCTTCTTCTAGTTGTGAGCGCAATTGGAGTACTTTTGAGTTTGTAAGTATACAAATATTCAATATAAAATTTAATATTTTATATTTACTAATTTACCAATAAGTTTGAAATTACCTTGATTCAGATTCACACAAAGAAAGGAAATAGATTGGAACATCAAAGACTTAGTGATCATGTATATATCCAATATAATCATCGTCTACAAGCACGATTCCAAGAAAGACGTGAAAAGAGAAGAAATTACAACCCTTTGGTGCTTGATGAGCTCGACTGGAGTAGTGAGTGGATAGTGAACAAACCAGAGGAAGCTCTAGTTTTTGATGATGATAATCTCACATGTGATGCTGTAGAGAGAGCTCTTGGAACTGAGGCTCGAAATTTACGAAGTAGAGTTGGAACTAATCTTCAACTAAATGAACTAATAGCTCAAGGGGATGAAGATTTAGATCATTTTGGATTTGCCAATGATGATGAAGATATTTATGATAATTATGGGCAAATGGCGAGTACCTCAAGCCAACCAAGCACATTTAATGTCAATGACGACTTACTAGATGATGATTCTAGTTGATCTTTTATGATTATTTAAAGTTTATGTTAAAAATATTATTCATGCTAATATGCTATTGTGCAATGGATGAAGACATTTTCGATTTGACCACAATACTAGACTATGATATTTTTGTGTTCCCTTTTTTGTTTTGCTAATATGCTTTCTCCGAAGTCTGTATTGACCATTGATTGCCATTGTTTTTTTTACTGTTACATGCATACTACTTCATGGTATTTGAGATAGGTATGAATGTATTGAGGTTTGAGAATTGAGGATTTGAGATATCATGATTCATGAATACATGATATTGGAAGTTGGAACATTTGTGCTTGCTACTTGCCTACTTCTTGTCATACCATGTGTTGAGTATTGAGATCTGAAGATATCATGAATTCATGATATCAGAAGATTCAGAAGCTATGTTTAGTTGCTAACTGCTATGCTTAGTTAGTTACTAACTGCTACATGTCCATATATGATATATCAGAAGCTATTCTTAGTTGCTAACTGCTATGCTTAGTTAGTTGCTTAATGCTAACTATCCATATATCAGAAGCTATTCTTAGTTGCTTACTGCTAACTGCTAGTCTGCTATGAAGAAAAAAAATCTCTGACTGTGTTGGTACATGGTAAACCTTATATCAAAAAAAATGGAGCTTTAGACTGCGGTTATTATAATAACCACAGTCTAAAGTATGACAGACATGCTATAGACTACGGTTATTATTGTAACCGCAGTCTATAGACGAATATAGACTGCGGTTATTCTAATAACCATAGTCTATAGTCATAAGGATATAAACTGCGGTTATTCTATTAACCGCAGTATATAGCCTGCATAGCATATACTGCGGTTATTATAAAACCGCAGTCTATAACATGTATACTATAAACTGCGTTTATTATAAAACCTCAGTCTATATCATGTGTACTATAAACAGCGGTGTTTATAATAACCGCAGTCTATATCCTTCAGACTATAGACTGCGGTTATTATAATAACCGCAGTCTATATAATCTCTTTTTTTTTAAAAAAATTGACGCCTTGCGACTTGCTCGCCTTATTGTCGCCTCCGCCTTGTCGCCTAAGCGTCAAGGCGCCTAGCGCTCGCCTTGGTTCGCCTTGACGCCGAGACAAGAATGCCCGCAAGTGATTTTTTCGTCATTACGTGATTTTTTAGCCCACATGCCACTTTTTTCCAGGAAGCGATTTTTTTGGCCAGATATGATTTTTTCACTCGGACGCAATTTTTCCGCTTCAACGTGATTTTTCACGTCTGAGTGAAAATTTTACGCCGTTCGAAAATTTCGCGTCCCGACGATAATTTCGTGCTTAGGACAAAAAATTGAGTCATGTTAAAAATATAGCATCCGGACGAAAAAATCGCGTTTGAGCGAAAAAATCACGTCAGAGCGAAAAAATCGCGTCCAAGCAAAAAAATCGCGTCCGAGCGAAAAAACTCGCATCCAGGCGAAAATATTGCGCCCATGCTTAAAAAATCACGTTTGGGGTGAAAAAATCGCCTCAAGTCAAAAAATTCGCTTCTGTGTGAAAAAACCGTGACATAACAAAAAATCACGTTCGGGCGAAAAAATCGCATACGAGCGAAAAATTCACGTTCTTACGAAAATTTCGTATTCGGGCCAAAAAAAATCGAATTAGAGTGAAAAATATCCCACCATGACGAAAAAATCGCGTCGGGGTGAAAATAACACGCTTGGGCGAAAATTTCACGTCCGGGAGAACAATTTCGCATTGGGGTTGAAAAACTTGAGTCCGGTCGAAAAAAATCGCGCCCGGACAAAAAAATCACGTACGGTTGAAAAAATCACGGGTAGGCAAAAAATTTGCTTTTGTGATTTTTAATTATGATCATTAAGAGATTGATCAATGTCAATTCCTATGACAGAAAGTTTTTGTACAAACGAACAATAAAAAGTGATCAATGCCAATTCCTATGACAGAAAGTCAGCATGCGGCCGAACAAAAAAATTTGAATTGAAACTCAATGTTATTTTTCATGTGTATTGATATTGGATTGAAAGTAAATACTTCAATATCAATGTCGTTGAAACGAACAAACCCTTAAATGATCTCGTTGACCAACTAATGTTGAAATTTGTGAAGTGAAAGTGGGTGAATGGAGCACTTGGACCTATCCGCGAGGACTACGCAGACATGGTTGGCGGACAGCTAGGTCGACATGGATGTTGCAGACGGTTTGCTCTGTAGCGGCCTGGACGCTCTGTTCACGCGGACTACGCGGACAGCAGCGGCGGTTAGCCAGGTCGGCTTGTGCTCAGGAAGCAGTTGGATCCCAGGAAGAAACCATGCAGATAACGACTCTATCCGCGGAGTCTGGCAAGAAGCGGGCTGAAGAACTGGAGCTCGGCAGACTGGCTTGGCGAATGCCTTGGTCTTGCTCTGGTGAAGTGGCAAGTGGAAGCCGCGGAGACCGCCAGTCAGTGCAGACTGATACTGGAGCTCACCAGGAGAGGCAGACTGAATCCAGTGTCCGCCAGTAAGTGCTCACTGGCCCTTGTGGACAGTGGTGTGGACTTGGTTGGTTCTGAACCAAGTCCATGTTTGGCTCAGTCCGGGGAGATCGCGCAGTGGAGTGAGGACTGTGTCTCAGTCCGCCAAGCTCGACAGAAGTGCTGTGTGCCTTGGTTGCGAGTTTGGGAGAAGCGGACTGGAGATTTTGTCCACAACTGCGTGCAGACTGGAGCTAGGGTCCGCTGAGTCCGACAGCTGCCTTGCTAGAGTGGCTGTGGACTTGGGATATGCGGACTGGAGCAGTCTGCGAGATATGCGGATTGGAGCAGTCTGTGGAAGATGCGGACTGGAGGTGTCTTCTGTGTAAGCAAACTGGAGCTGTGTCCGCTGAGTCCGGTAGGTGTCTTGGTAACAAGGCTATGGACTCAGGGCATGCAGACTGGAGTTGTCTGCAGGGATATGCAGACTAGAGCTGTCCGCAGTACGAGAGAACTAGAACGGTGTGTCCGTTGAGTCCGGCAGGTGCCTTGATGGCGAGGCTGTTGGCTCAGGATAAGCAGGCTGGTGCTGTGTCCACGGATTGACGGACAATGTTGCTGCAGAGTCCGACTGTGGTGGTCCTGGCTTGGCCTTTGGCAATAAGGCGGACTAGGGATTATGTCCGACCTTGGAGAAGCTATAGTGTACTCGCTATCCTGCACAGTGGCGGCAGACTGGAATGTATCTGCGGACTGCAGAGATGTCTTGCTGCGGGATGTGGCGGTAATCCTATCGGCTAGGGCGGTGACCACACCCATCATCGTACCTATAAATAGGACCCATGTCACATCAGGAACAGTAACATAACAACCAACCAAAGTAAGTGAATAGTAACTTGAGCCCGCACAAGTTGCTGCAGACTGCTTTTTGGTGTCCGCACGGTTTGGTTGAGTTGACCGGGTTGTGCTATGCAGGTTGTGCGGATAGCACTGGAAAGCCAGGACTTGGCTCTGATTGCGGTCAGGGACAGTGCGGACTCTGCGGTTAAGCAACAGGCGGTAAACAGCAGGTCGCAGACAGCGACCAGACGGTCTTCTCTTTGGCAACTTAGTTTGGGGTTCAATAAGTCGCCTGCTTCAGGCGGACTTTTCTATTCGGCATCACAGCTTGTGCGGTCTAGCGGCTAGGCGACCTCGTGGTCAGACAGCTTGCAGATCGGAGACTAGAGCTAGCATTGGAATAAGGGGTAGTCCGCGCGGCTTGGGTTGCGGTCTGGCGACCTGGCGGACTGTGCGGACTCCACAGTAGTAGACCGGCGGCTTGATGTTTGAGTCCGCGCGGCTTGTTTGTCTTGTCTTGTAGTTCTCTGCTTTCCCTTGGTGGTTTTGGTGAAGCATGTCTCGCCATGTATGTCTCGCGTTGTAAAGAAGATTGCTGTTAGTCAATAAAGACTCTTATGCTGCATGTGTTTTCTGGTTGACTGGATTTAGTTGAGATAACCCCTGCTCACTCCAAGGTCCAGGGAAATTTTCGCGTGATCAAGGTGTGATCGTGATAGTGCTGAGAATATTAATTTGGCATCAGGCTATCTAGTTGACCACCTGGAGAAAATTCAACATTTTATCAGAACCAGGTTGTTGAATTTTAACATGGTATCAGAGCTGGACTGAAGTGGATAAGCTGTGATCAACTGAAGTGGTTGTTACTCTTTGAAGAGGGAACCAGTGGTAGAACTATGACAGTGGAAGATGCAAGTTGTCTTGGAATTGAACTCCTTATAGAGACGAACTTTGATAGGTGGAAGTCTTGTATGGAGAGCTTTCTTCTTGGCTAGGACCTTTGGGAGGTTGTATGCGGAGCAGAAAGACAAGATGTTACTGCTGGCAATGCTGAAGAGATGAGAGCTTAGAAGGAGACAAATGCGAAAGCAAAGTCTATTCTCAAGCAGGTGATCTCATCGGAGCTCTTGGACCACATCAGTGGATGTCGGTCAGCTGCAGAGGTTTGAACTTCCCTTGATGGGTTGTTCAGGAAGGAGGTGAAGGTTGCTACGGAGTTTGGTCCTTCTACTTCATATCAGCAAGAGAGGAGTGGTTCTCCTAGGCGTGATGGGAAGAGGAAGGAAGGACCAAGTTGCTATAAATGCAAGCATCATGGTCATATCAGGAAAGAGTGCAAGGTTGTATTGCTCTCGGCGAACGTAGCTCATGTTAGGAGCAAGGATAAGAACTTTGTTGGGTCATCAACAAATTTTGGTGTTGGTCGGATGAAGACCAGTGATAGTGTAGCTATCTGACATGAAAGACTGGGACATGTAGGGATGGACAAGCTGAAAGCAATGACGGTAAGAAGACTTGTGAGAGGCTTGCCTAGATTGTCATCCTATGACGATGGTCAGGGATGTGCGGGATGTCAGCAAAGTGAAGCTTATCGCTTTATGGTTGATAAGGCATAATCCAGATGTAAAGCACCTTTGGAGGTTGTCGATTGTGCTCTGGTTGGACCGACCGTCACCGCTAGTCTTGGAGGCAGCTGGTACACGCTGATATTGGTTGATGACTATTCAAGGTATACTTGGGTATACTTCATGAAGGCGAAGTCAAACATGATGTGCTTGTTTGTAGAGTTCAAGAAGCTTGTGGAAGGCCAGCTTGGCCCACAGATCAAGAAGTTGAGGACAAGCATCGATGGTGAGTTTGGCTCAACCGAGTTCTCAAACTTTTGCAGGAAGCATGGGATCTGGAAGGAGCTTTCTTGTGGACATAGTTCACAGCAAGGTAGTGTTGCAGCTCGGATGATCCGTTGGTTGACGGAGACCTGCAAGTGTTGGCTTCGGAGTAAAGGCGTTCCTAAGGCCCTTTGGGCGGAAGGAATGGTCTGTGCTGCACATGTCATCAATCGGATGTCTCTTAGTCCGATCAATGTGAAGACTCCTTATGAGCTGATGTTTGGAGTAAAGCCCAGTGTGATGCACCTACGAGTGTTTGGATCTACCTGCAACGTACACACTCCGGATGCTCTCAAGATGAAGCTAGTCTTTGTTGGGTATGATGAGCAAAGGAGAATATGAAGGTGTACGGATCCTGCGATGAAGAGGCTCATCATGTCAAGAGACGTTGTCTTCGATGAGCTGACATTATACTGGGATAGCTCTTATGAGGAGCTAGAGATGAGCAGGTCAGATGGTGGGTTGAAGGAGGCTGCTGCTAAGGTTCAGTTGGAGCTGCCTAAGTCACTAGGATCTCCAGGTTGTTATAGCTCCAGGGCAAAGGCATCAGGGTCAGGAAGTAGGTGGAGCGATGCTCCAGGTACTTCTGGATCGAAGGCTGAGGCTTCTGGTTCAGGAAGTAGGAGGAGCGATGTTCCAAGTAGTTCTTGTTCAAGAGGGGAGTCTTCTAGTTCATGAAGCAGGGGGAGCATTGCTCCAGGTGCTCCTAGTTCCAGTGAGGAGGCGTCTTGTTCAGGAAGCAAGGGAAGCATTGTTCCGGGTTTGCCCGGGAACGGAGCTGGTCCATGAGGAGCAGCGGAGGTGGTTAGCCATGATCAGGTTCTTCGGAGATCGAAGAGGATCAGTAAGCCACCAGCTCGATATAGTGAAGGGAACACGGCGGGCTTGGTCCCATGTTTCCTTGCTATCCCTCAGGTTGAGCAAGTATCTTCTAGCTGTGATGACCCCATTAGAATCAAGGAGGTGATTCACACCAAGGCTGAGGAGGTGACTACTTTTAGAGGTGACGAGGCTTGGGATCTTGTGCTCAAGATAGTAGGTGATACTCCTGTGATGCATGAGTGGAGGTTGAAGCTGAAGAAGAAGGCAGAGGGAAGCATGGCTCCTTTTGGGAGATGCTGGAGGGCTCCCTCATGGTCCATGATATGCGGGGCGAGGACTATGTCTTGGACATCTCTTCGTAGATGCTATCAGAGGGACCATGTGCAAGGTTACAGGAGCTGCTAGAGTTATTCACCACTTCTCACTTCAAGGGGGAGTGTTGAAATTTATGAAGTGAAAGTGGGTGAATGAAGCACTTGGACCTATCCGCGCGGACTACGCGGACAGGGTTGGTGGATAGCTAGGTCAGCAGGGATGTTGCAGATAGTTTGCTCTGTAGCGGCCTGGGCAGTCTGTTCGCGCGGACTATGCAGATAGCAGCGGCGGTTAGCTAGGTTGGCTTGTGCTCAGGAGGTAGTTGGATCCCAGGAAGTAACCATGCGGATAGCGACTCTATCCGCGGAGTCCGGCAAGAAGCGGACTGAAGAACTAGAGCGACGGAGACTTGGCCGTGGAGGTTCCACAAAAATGAGCTCACCTATCTCTAGGACTATTGCTCACCTGAACATTAAGACTATTCGACCGGGCTCTCGTCCGACGAAGGATTCCTCTTAATGCCCTCATTGCGCTAAGAACCCCGCTATTGGGTGGGGAATCCAATCCGGTAGAATTCCGCGCCTCCTCTCTCGAGGGTTAGTGCAGAACTCCCTTTATCCAAGGATGATCGGTCTATACGCATGGCCTCTCGGCTAGCTAGCGTATGCACTACGAAAATAGAGCCCACACATCGATATATGGTTCTACGAATCGTAAACCTGGGGCAAACCTTAAGTAATTTAATTAAAGAGAAAAAAGAGGACCTTTAATTATTTAAAGCAATTTTATCTGTTCCAATGCTCATCGATACTGAGGGCTAAGAGTGGTTAGCCACTTATCGGAATGTGGACGACTTGCAAAAAGAAATGCAGAAATGAAAGTGCGAGTCCTACTCAAACGAGTAGGCGGAAAATGAAAGCAATAAATGAAAGCAGAAACAAAAGTAGTAAATGAAAGCTGAAAAATGAAAGCAGTAAAAGTGCGAGTCCTACTCAAACGAGTAGACAAGAAATGAAAGCTGTAAACTTATGAGTCCTACTCAAACGAGTAAGCAAGAAATGCAAGCTGGAAAAGTGCAAGTCCTACTCAAACGAGTTGGCGGGAAATGACAAATCCTACTCAAATGAGTATGCGGGAAATTAAAGCTGAAAATACAAGTCCTACTCAAACGAGTAGGCGAGAAATTACAAGTCCTACTCAAACGAGTAGGCGGGAAAATAAAGCGAGTCCTACTCAAACGAGTATGAGGAACTAGATGCACACACGCGCACACTCTACAGGAATAAAACACACACACTCTATATAAAATAAAACGCACACACTCTACAGAAATAATGTTGGATCCCTAGTTGGATTTGGGCTAGGTTCACTAATTAGGATGTCTGACCCACAATATATAGACATGGTCATGTGTTTTGAGTCCTAGAGTTTAGGCTAAGTCATTAGGTTCAACCTTGATGGACCAGCTAGCAGAAGACTTCAGGAGACTCAAGACTTAGAAGAAATCAAAGTTCAGAATTTAAGTTTGACGTTTGTCGAACTCAGCTCGACGATAGTCGTGCTCTACTCGACGAACTCAGAGTTAATTCTCTGAGTTGAGCTCGACGATATTCTAGCTCAGGTCGACGAAGTCTGGAGTTCAGCCTTCAACACATTCTTTCCAGATTACCTTCGCTAAACTCAACTCGACGAAGACAGATTATCAGCTCGATGAACTTGGATCGCAGATTAGACAAGTTATCTTTAGAATGTAGTTTGCTGAGCTCAGGTCGACAAACATGATTTCTCAGGTCGACGAACAGGATTTCTCAGCTCGACGAACTTGGATCTCCGGTCGACGAAATCTGTTTAGAGGTCGACGATTTCTATCCAAGCCTGACTAGAGTTTTTCCTCATTTTTGTCCTTATTCCATATATTATTTAACAGTAATTTCCTGAGTAATTAATGTTCATATTCTCCAAATATAGGCGTTATTGGCACCATTAATTATGGTCTTCATTAGGTTAATTACTTGCTTAATTTATTGGGACAGTTGGGAAACTCATTAAAAAAATATTCTCCAGCAGATTTTCATTCTCCAGACAATCAACATTCCATGCTTGAGATTCAAATTTCAAAGGAGAATTCAACTGAGAATATAAAAGAGATTTTCTCTTTCAGACGGTATAAATATACAAGAAGAGAGACATAGTGAAGCAGTGATACAGATACACAGAGAATACAAAAAGATATTCAGAAATTCTCTGTGCAAGAAAACAACCTGTTTTCTCCTTGATCTTACTGAAGAAGAAGAAGAACAACAATCACAATCAAGAGTCTTCTTTAACTTCAACTCCAGGAGATTTCAAGGACAACAAACTCTAAATCAGTCAGAAGTTCCTGGAATACTTCAAGTCATGGTAGAAGACCTACACCCTGAGCAAGGCTCCAAGTGACTTTGAAAGGAGCTCTTGACAACAGCAAATCCACTAGTCTTCTTTGTTGATTAAAGAAATAGAAGACACCACCAAATCTCTTTCCCCCTCTTGTAAAAGGATTTATTAACTCCCTTCAAAAGTTTATTCTTGGTTTTTGGGCACCTAATCAAAAGCTCAAAGGGTTGTGAGATCTCCCTGGAAATTGATCTTGTGGTGGCAGTCACCTAATCAAAAAACTGCTAGTGGATTCCTACCAGGGTGGTAGAAGAGTGGATGTACCCAGGTTGGGGAACCACTATAAAATTCTTGTGTCGCCTGGTTGCCTATTTTCTTTGTGCTGTGATAGTTTAGTTTGCTGTGCTGTGGTAGTTTAGCTTAGATTTGTATCCCTTTTCTATTACTACTTGTAACGCCCCGAAAATTGTATTTGAGTCGGTCGCGTCAAAAGGGATTTTTGGTGCCTGTATAGGGGTACACGGCCTTGGACACAGGCGTGTCTAAGGCCGTGTCTGGCTGGTGATTTTTGGCCGTTTTCATCCCGAGAAGTACACGGCCAGGAACAGGGCTGAATGACATGGGCGTGTCATGTGACACAGGCGTGTGCCTACCCGTGTCAGTACCCGTGTTCAGTTGGGTCGTGTCGGTTGGCGTGGCGGTTATGCATCACACGCCCCCGGTCACAGGCGTGTTGAGGAACCCGACACGGGCCTGTCAGGTGAGACACTGGCGTGTCTTTGCCTGTGTGTCTTTCCTCCATTCGACGATCGTGCTGGAGCGAGGCACACGGCCTGGGACACGGCCGTGTGCCAAGCCGTGTTCGGCCCAGGTCTGGAGATTTTTGAACGGATCTCAGCCGTTCGTTTTCTTTAATTATGATCCAACGGCCCAGATGGTTTCCTGCTCTGTTAAGGCCGGGAATAGGGGAGTTAATCCTTCATTTCTCTCCAACCATTCTCTCTCTCAAGGAGTTTGAAAGAGGAGGAAGAAGGAAGGGATTCCGGCTGCCGGCGGAGCATCGGAGCACCGTTTCGAAATCTGAGAGCGGATCTGTGGAGGAAAGTTCATTGCGAAGATTTCCATCCGTGTAGTTTTTCCATGGCGCCAAAGCGGACTACAAGGGTAACGATTCTCTACTTGAGCATGTGAATCTCTTTCTTTCTGCATAGGGAATCCTGCTCACACGAGTGTGCGGTGAGTGCGTGGTGTTCCTTGGGGTTGATGTGAATAGTCCCCCTTGTGTTGCATATAGAGTCCAGAATCGTAAGTACGGACATATGCATTGTGTGTGAATCCTACCCGGACGTGTATTGTCTGGATCGGTGATGTTGCATTTGATATGTTTTGCCGGAGAAGACTCCGTGCTTTGGGTTTTTCGGGTTTCTACGCTGTAGATTGCAGCCGGGATCCTTGGAGGTTAGCTTCAAGGCGCACCCGGAAAATTGAGCGGAAACATGTTCTGTTAACTTGACGGTCTGGGAACCGGCCTTGATCATAACTGGGTTATGAGATTGTATGGAAAACTTTGGGATCCGAGAGAAGCTTGGCCCGCACGTAGGACTTAAATTGTATATGCGGCGTGAGCAACAGGCAAGTGGAATTGGACCTAGGCTATGTGGTTCGGTGTGAGAGACCCGAAGACGGGGACTGGCCGTTGACATAGTCGGGAGCCTTAGAAGGTGGTTAGAAAGGCTAAATGCTCACATGTTGTTGCCATCCTGGGGGTGGTGGTGAAGACGCTGTAATGATAGGATTCACCTTTAATGTGCCCTGAGTGCATGGGGTGTTTGGCCGTGCGATCCTACACATGTGGCGAAATATATAGTTGCACTTTATTGTTTAGCTGGGCTAATGTAATGCAGGGAAAGAGTACCGCCGTCCCGACCTAGGGGCGGGGTCGTTATAATTTGGTCGGCTTTTGGTTGACCGTTGCTTTGTTTGCCACCGTGCGGTGGAATGTGCTTGCAGGTGCTGCGGAGCCGAGTACCAAATAGTTGGTTGGAGACCATATTGCTGTGCTGGCCCTAGAAGGCCGTAAAGAATAGTTGTACTTTACTTTTGTCATGTGTGGCCGGCCTGCGAGCCGATGTATGAAAAACACTATTTATTAAGTGAACTATTGTAAGGCCATAAGGCCATGTTCCCCTTTCAGTGTATTTTGGGTTTCATTCCTGTAGTGTGTTGTGGACATTCATGTTTATTGGATTTAAGTTTTGGGTTCTTTCAACTTTAAAAGCTTCCGCTAGAATGCTCTGTGCAGGACGAGTAGTCTTAATTGGATGGTTTGAATATTCTTATGTAACCCTTCCGACT
Source organism: Platanthera guangdongensis (assembly GCA_039583875.1). Taxonomy (NCBI): domain Eukaryota; kingdom Viridiplantae; phylum Streptophyta; class Magnoliopsida; order Asparagales; family Orchidaceae; genus Platanthera; species Platanthera guangdongensis. The sequence goes on along the minus strand of CM077148.1, from coordinate 1,005,142 downwards.
GTCTGTGGTATATGGCGTCGGGTTCCAGCTCAACCTTCTGTTATATGCCATGCGACAGATTGGGGTGTTACAATTTGGTATCAGACTTCTGGTTACGGTCAGGCTTAAATGAATTCGTGGGCGAATTCTTTTAAGGAGTGGTGAGCACATGTGTGCGTCATCGTTATAACATCAAAAAGAACCCATGAATGTCCACTTAGGAATGAAAAATACACTTGTTTTGTGGAATCTGAGTGTTCCAATGATTGCTTTTAGCAATTTGGTTGTCGTCTAATCATGTGTCTTTACTACTTTAGGCTGCTAGGAGCGGTGCTGGTCAGTCAGAGCGTCCGCAATCGGTGGAAAGTAGTGCACCAAGGGACGTACCTACTACACCTCCTTCAGCGGAAACCATCAGGATGGTGGCTGAAGCCGTGTTTGCAATGATAAATGCCCAACCTGCAGGGCAAATGCATCACGCACCTCCTGCGAGTGAGCAAGAACCGGTTAGGGCGGCAGAGCTGAGAGTGGTGGAGCGCGCGACAGTTGATCTGGTAGAGCCGAGGAGAGCTACGGAGAAGCAGCTAAAGCATGTAATGGGCTTTAATCCTCCAAGGTTCAGTGGGGTTGGAACGCCAGCTCAAGCTGAGGACTGGCTCTCTTCGATAAAGAGGGTGTTGACAGCCACAATAACTGAGGAGTGGCAGAAGACCACCATAGCGACTTTTCTTTTGGTGGGTGAAGCGAGGCTATGGTGGGATGAGTTGGAGTTTCATCTCTTAGTGGATAGGCAGCTTGCTGATGTGCCTATGGAGGAATTTTCAAGATTGTTCCTAACCAGATTTGTACCCTATGCTCAGAAGTTGGAGATGGAGAATCAGTATCTTGGGTTGACTCAGGGATCCAGAAGCATGGACGAGTATCTGCATGAGTTCCACGGTTGGGTCGTTATGCCGGGGCTATGTTTACGGAAGATGAGAGGAAGACCAACCGATTCTATGAGGGTTTTCGTGGTGACCTACAGTTACTACTTGCTGGGCCTAAGGCGCAAGGCTTCCTAGCCTTGGTCAATTCGGCCCGATCGTTGGACAAGGTCGTTAAGAAAGTTCAAGAGAAGAAGGACCCAGGAGAAAAGAAGTCCGAGTTCAAGGTGCCAAATGCCAAGTCAAGTTTCCGCAGATGGAACAAGAAGCGGAGGACTTCAAACTCAGCCCCTTCGGCTGATGCGTCGGGGGCAACTACAAGTCGAGTCCCAGGAGCTTGCTACAATTGCGGGAAGACAGGGCATTTTGCTCGTGAGTGTTGGAGCGGACGTTCAAAGTCCGAGAGGAAGTCTGGAGCGACTTATGAGGAGAAAGGGAAGGCGGTGGAGTCAACTGCGTCCCATCATGCTCCAGCCCAGCCTAGAGTCTACAACCTTGGTCTGCAAGAGGTCATAAAGCAGGCGGACGTGGTGACAGGTAAGAGTTAAATTGCAGTGGTTTAACTTTTATAGTTGTTACCTTCGTATTTGTTAGCTTACTATTGTTGATGCTAGGATTTGTGTTGATCTTTGAGTTTCCGGCGAGAGCCCTGTTTGATACAAGAGCATCGCATTCCTTCTTGTCGGAAAACTTCATATCGCGCATCGGGGTTCCGTCCTCGATGTCAAAGGACAAATTGGATGTGTTGTTGCCCAATGGGTGCTCAATGCGCGCGGATAGGATCTGCGTAGTGAAGATTCGGATTGGAGACCAGGAGTTTGATTTGCGAGCGTCGCTTTTGCCGTTGGCAGAGTACGACGTAATATTCGGTATGGATTGGCTCTCGGAGCAGGGTGCATGCATTGATTGCAACCGTAAGGAAGTTAGGTTGGGTCTGAATACCGATCGGGGGACTACCTTTGCGGGCATGAAGGGGTCGGGAAAGATTTTGATGTCGGCTCTTCAGGTGGTTAAGGCAGTTCGGTCTGGGGCAGAGCTGTTTGTCACATTATTGCAGACTTCGACGCCTAAGCCAAGTCTTGGCAGTATCCCAGTTGTGTCTGAGTATCCCGATGTGTTCCCAGATGATCTCCTAGGAGCCCCTCCTCAGCGGGAGATTGATTTTACCATTGAGCTGGTACCGGGTGCCAAACCGGTGTCATGCTCTCCATATCGGATAGTGCCGCGAGAGATGGCAGAATTGAAGGTGCAACTGCAAGAGTTGCTAGAGCAAGGTTATGTGCGTCCAAGTTCATCGCCTTGGAGCGCACCAGTTCTCTTTGTTAAGAAGAAAGATGGGAGCTTGCGGCTTTGTATCGACTACCGGGAATTGAACAAGCTTATGGAAAAGAATAAGTATCCGATTTCGAGGATTGACGATCTATTTGATCAGTTGGTTGGGTCAACGGTGTATTCGAAGTTGGACCTGAAATCCGGTTACTACCAGTTGAGTATAAGGGAGAGCGACATCCCAAAGATAGCATTCAGTACGCGGTTTGGGCATTACGAGTTTACGGTCATGCCGTTTGGGTTGCCGAATGCGCCATCCGTGTTTATGGATCTGATGAACAGGACGTTCAGAGAGTACCTGGATCGTTTCGTGATAGTATTTATCGATGATATCCTGGTGTATTCTCAGTGCGAGGAGGATCACTACAATCATCTACACATGGTGTTGGAGACGTTGAGGAGGAATCAGTTGTATGCTAAGTTCTCCAAGTGTGAATTCTGGTTATCCTCGATAACGTTCCTTGGTCATGTTGTTAGTGGAGAAGGGATAACTGTGGATCCGACGAAGATAGTGGCGATATGAGAGTGGCCTGCTTTGACTATAGTGGCAGAGGTCCGGAGTTTTCTGGTGATTGCTGGCTACTACAGGCACTTCGTAGAGAACTTCTCGCGGATAGCGCTACCACTCACAACATTGACTAGGAAAGATCAGAAGTTTGTGTGGTCTCCGGAGTGCGAACATGCTTTTGAAGATTTGAAGAGGCGGTTGACCACAACGCCTATTTTATGTTCGCCTAGTGGAACCGAAGGGTTCGAGATCTATAGTGATGCTTCGGGTAGTGGTTTGGGCTGTGTTCTGTTACAACATGGGAGAGTGATAGCCTATGGTTCACGACAAGTGAAGGCTCACGAGAGAAATTATCCGGTCCACGACTTAGAGTTAGCGGCCGTGATATTTTCTCTAAAGCTTTGGAGACACTACCTGTACGGTGTGAAGGTCGATATTTACACCGATCATAAGAGCTTGAAGTATCTGTTGGACCAAAAGGATCTGAACATGAGGCAGCGGAGGTGGATGGAGTTCTTAGGGGACTACACCTTCAAGATACATTATGTTCCTAGGAAGGGAAATGCAATGGCAGATGCGTTGAGTCGCAGGACTCCGACGCAGGCCAACCGGTTATCGGTACATGATGAGAGATTGGTCCAAGAGTTGGAGGCTTTGGAGATATCTTGCGTCGACAAGCAATCTATTGAAATTTGTGAAGTGGAAGTGGTTGATGGGACAAGCCGAGCGGCCTGGGCGGACAGCATTGGCGGACTAGGCGGACTGGGCGGACTGTGATGTGCGGCCTGGTGGTAGGTCTAGTGGGAAGCCGGCTGTCTTCTGAGCGGTTTGTTTGCATGGAGTCTGCGGACTATGCGGCCTGGTTTCTGCGGATAGGGTGTTTGCTGATTGGCTTTGCCAAGGAGCGGCCTGAGCGGATGGAGGCTTGCGGACTGGTGCATTGCTCAGTGGCCGCAGGTGCAAGCTTGTGCTGTTAGGTGGGTTGGCTCGTGTCCGCGGGAAGCTTGCGGACTGATGTGTCCGCGGTGTGGGCTATTGCGGACTGGGCTTAGAGCTTGGCTGAGGCCTTGTCGAGCTCTGGTGGCACAGTAGTGATTTGCTGTGGAGATCGATTGGCGGACTGGTGTTTGGAGTCAGGGAGGAGGCTGCTGTGTTGGACAGAAGTGCGAGGAATTTGTGGACTGCTGGCGGTCTGTGCTTCGGTGTTTGGCGGACGGGGGTTTGCGTCCGCCATGCTCGCATTGGCCCTTGATGGTTTTAGACTTGGTCACACTTTGTGCCAAGACCATGGTGTCCGCGGTATCCGCCAAGTCCGCTGTGACCGGGCGGACTGTTGCTGTCTACCTTTGGTCGTGGACTTGTGGCGGATTAAGGTGTGAGTCTTGCAGACTGCCTCGGGTTGGTGCGGACTGCCATTGAAGGGGGTTGCTGTCCTACAGTGGTTGGAGCTTTGCGGGCTGATGCCTTGTCCGCATAGCTTGGGCGGACTGGAGAGGGTTCACCAATGTTTGCCTTGCTCCTGGCGGTTTTCCTTGGTATCCGGCTAAGTCCTTGCGGACTCAGCGGACGGTGTTTTTGCTATCGCGCGGGCTGGGGCGGTGTCGCTATCTCCTGGGCGGTGACCACACTCCTCACCCTGCCTATAAATAGGACCCCCCTGGCAAACCTAAGTAACTTGAGTGAACAGTAAGTTGGGTTGGGCAAGGAGCTGCGGTCTGTGTTTGTCAGTCCGCGCGGATTGTTTCAGGCTGACGGTTTGCTGTGTGCAGGTCGCGCGGGTAGCTTCAAGGAGCCAGGAGTTTGGCTGTGACTTCGGTCAAGTACTTGGAAGTGTGCGGTCTCTACGGACTCAGCAGGAGGTCGCTCTGCGGCTTGTCAGTTCTGTTTCATCTTTGCCAACTTCAATAACCTGTCCGCCGGTTTCAGGCGGGTAGGGGTGTTCCTCAGTTCAGGTTCAGCAGGAGGCGAATAACAGTGTGTCCGCGCGGCCTCGCGGCTTCGGCGGACTCCGTGGTGATTCGGCGGACTGCAGCTAAGTGTAGGCGATCTCAGCGGTCTCGGCGGACTCCAGTGCTGTCCGCCCGGCTTATTTTTTGGTGCTTTCTGTTTACAGCTGTTATACTAGCGAAATCATGTCTCGCTATGTATGCCTCGTGTTGTAAAAAAGTGAATGATAATAGACCTGCTTGTGCTTCCATTGTTTGTTGGGATTAACCTTTGTTCCTCGGGTTTCCGCTGGTTCAACGTGCGAACTGGGTAGTTCCGAAGATATTAATTTGGCGTTTGGGCTATCTTGCTGACCACGTTGAGAAAATTTAACATGGTATCAAAGCGAGGTTACTGAGGTTCAGTTGCGTGAGCGGAAGTTAGCCAGTGTTGTTATAACGCCCCGAAACTCAAAGGAGCGAAGGGGGACGTTTTGGGCCAGTTTGGGTTCGGGCTGCAGGCACACGGCCTGGGACACGGGCGTGTCCCAGGGCGTGTCAAGCCTGCGTCGACACTAAGACGGGAAATCGACACTTTGGTCTCGACATTATGTCGAGACTGGGCACACGACCTGCGACACGGGCGTGTCGCAGGGCGTGTCGACCCGTGTCGACACTTAGCCGCGAAGTCGACACTCTGCGTTCGACGAAGTGTCGAGACATGGCACACGGCCTGCGACACGGGCGTGTCGACCTGTCTCGACGATCGTCCCGGGGAGTCGACGAGCTTTGCTCGACGATGCGTCGAGACAAGGCACACGGCCTAGGACACGGGCGTGTCCAAGGCCGTGTCATCAGGTCGACGATCTTCACTCGACGAAGTGTCGAGTGTCGAGACCGTATACACGGCCTGGGGTCCAGGCGTGTTGAAGTGACACGGGTAGGGACACGGGCGTGTCCTCGAACCCGTGCAGTGCTCGGGTTGATTTCGGGGAAAAATGTTGGGGTACACGGCCGGCCACACATCCGTGTCAAGTGGAACACGGGCGTGCCAGCTTGAACACGGGCGTGTTCGATACCCGTGTGAGGTTCCAGGTGAGCCGATTTTGACGGCGAATGAGGCACACAGCCCTGGACACGGGCGTGTGCCAGGCCGTGTTCAGTCCAGATTGGACATTTCAGTCCCGAATCAAAGCCGTTCGTTTCCTTATTTTGAGATCCAACGGCTGGGGGTTGTTCCTGAAGGGATATACCCGGGTTTGGGCTTTCAAAACCCTCACTTTTTCTTAAGTGTTCTCTTTCTAAAGCCTTAGAGAGAGAGGAGAGCCAAGGGAGGAAGAAGGAGCTAGATCTCGCCATTGGAGGAGCTTCGAAGCTCCGAATCGCAAGCCGACTCCGGATCCACGAAGGCAAAGCTAGTGCGGTGCTTTTCATCCGATTACTTTTCGATGGCGCCAAAGAGGAACGCTAGGGTAATGATCCTCATCTTGAGCATGAGTAGCTCTCTTTCTTTGCATAGGAAGCCCGCTCTCGCGAGTTTGCGGAGAGTTGGAGGCGTTCCTTCGGGTAGATATGTGAAGTCCCCGTTGTTTAGAGTCCGTAAGCGAGAACGGACATAGGCATGATGTGTGAAGCCTACCCGGACATGTTGGTCTGGATCGGTGATGTTGCATTGCTTAATGCCAGAGAAGACTCCGTGCTATTGGTTGTTTTTCGGGTTTTCTACGCGGTAGATTGCAGCAGGGAGCCTTGGGGACTAACCCAAAGGTGCACCCGGAAAACTGGGCGGATACGAGATCTTGCCAACTTGGTGGCCTGAGCGCCAACTTGAACATAACCGGGTTATGTGACTTGTGATGGAAATGGGACTCGGTGGAAGTTTGACCCGCGCAAATGGCTTAAATTATCGTTGCGATGTGAGCACGGGTTAGATGGAACCGTACCCGTTCTATGTCGTTCAGTTAAAGAGACCTAAAGGCACGTGGCACTTGCCGTTGGCATAGATTAGGGTCTTCGGCGGTCAATGGCTTAAATTGTCGTGACCCAGGCCAGGAAGACAAATTGCTCATAGGTTTGGCCGTCCAAGTGGCGGTGGTGAGTCCGGAATGTCTATGGCTTTAATTGACGTGACATCGACCGGTTCACCGAGAATGTGCCCTGAGAGCACGGGGCGTGTGGCCGTGCGAGCCAACGTCTGTGATGAAATGGCTATATGTGCTTATTGCTCGCTTATGCTAATGAGATGCAGGGAAGGAGCATCGCCGCCCCGAGTTGGGGGCGGGATCGTTATAATTTGGTCAGCATTGCTGACCGTTGCCTTGTTTTGCCACCGTGCGGTGGTTTGTTGCTTGCAGGTGCAGCTGGACCAAGCGGTCAATAGCGGGCTAAAGCCCGAATGCGAAGCCGGCCCTTGAAGGCCTAATTGGAAGTGTTTACTGCTTTGTTCATGTGTGACCGGCCTGCGTGCCGTGGTTTGTAAAACATGTAATTGGAAGTGAAACATTTTGTAAGGCCTTAAGGCTTATTTTGGGTATTTTGTATAACATTCCTATTCTGTACTAGTGGACATTCATGCTCTAATGATTGGTTCTTTATTGCAACTTTTATAAACTGCTTCCGCTAGAATGCTCTGTGTAGGACGTTGAGATTGGTTGGATGGTTTCCATAAGTAACCACCCGGTCTGTCTGTGGCATACGACGTCGGGCCCCGGCCGGATCTACTGCTATATGCTATGTGACAGATAGGGGGTATTACAATTTGGTATCAGACTACTGGTTTTGGTCGGGCTTAAAGTGAATTCGTGGGCGAATTCTTTTAAGGGGTGGTGAGCATCTTGTGTGCGTCATCATTATAACAGTAAAAGAACCCATGAATGTCCACTTAGGAATGAAAATACTCGTGTTTGAGGAACCTGTGTGTTCCTATAATTGCTGTTTGCAATTTATTTGGTCGCTTAACGGTGTTTTGTGTAACGCCCCGAAACTCAAAAGAGCGAAGGGGGACGTTTTGGGCCAGTTTGGGTTCTGGCTGCAGGCACACGGCCTGGGACACGGGCGTGTCCCAGGGCGTGTCAAGCCTGTGTCGACACTAAGACGGGGTATCAACACTTTGGTCTCAAAATTGTGTCAAGACTGGGCACACGGCCTGCGACACGGGCATGTCGCAGGGCGTGTTGACCCGTGTCGACACTTAGCCGCGAAGTCGTCGAGCTTTACTCGACGATTCGTCGAGACAAGGCACACGGCCTGCGACACGGGCGTGTCGACCTGTCCCGACGATCGACCCGGGGAGTCGACGAGAATGTCTCGACGATCGTCGAGATAAGGCACACGGCCTAGGACACGGGCGTGTCCAAGGCCGTGTCATCAAGTCGTCGATCTTCACTCGACGAAGTGTCCCGTGTACACGGCCTGGGGCCCAGGCGTGTCAAGGTGACACGGGCAAGGACACGGGCGTGTCCTAGAACCCGTGCAGTGCTCGGGTTGATAATGGGGAAAAATCATAGGGTACACGGCCCGCTACACGGCCGTGTCAGGTGGAACACGGGCGTGTCAGCTCGAACACGGGCGTGTCCGATATCCGTGTGAGGTTCCAGGTGATTCGATTTTGACGGCGAATGCGGCACACGGCCCTGGACACGGGCGTGTGCCAGGCCGTGTTCGGTCCAGATTGGGCATTTCAGTCCCGAATCGAAGCCGTTCATTTCTTTGACTGAAGATCCAACGGCTGGGGGTTGTTCCTGAAGGGATATACCCGGGTTTTGACTTAGAAAACCCTCACTTTTCATACCTTATCCTCTTTCTAAATCCTTGGAGAGAGAGGAGAGCTAAGGGAAGAAGAAGGAGCTAGATCCGCCATTGGAGGAGCTTCGGAGCTCCGAATCGCGAGCCGACTCCGGATCCACGGAGGCAACGCTAGTGCGGTGGTTTTCATCCGATTACTTTACAATGGCGCCAAAGAGGAACTCAAGGGTAATGATCCTCATCTTGAGCACGAATAGCTCTCTTTCCTAGCATAGGAAGCCCGCTCTCGCGAGTTTGCGGAGAGTTGGAGGCGTTCCTTCGGGTAGATATGTGAAGTCCCGATGTTTAGAGTCCGTATGCGAGAACGGACATAGGCATGATGTGTGAAGCCTACCCGGACATGTTAGTCTGGATCGGTGATGTTGCATTGCATAAGGCCGGAGAAGACTCCGTGCTATTGGTTGTTTTTTGGGTTTTCTACGCGGTAGATTGCAGCAGGGAGCCTTGGGGACTAACCCAAAGGTGCACCCGGAAAACTGGGCAGATACGAGATCTTGCCAACTTGGTGGCCTGAGAGCCAACTTGAACATAACGGGGTTATGTGACTTGCGATAGAATGAGACTCGCTGAAAGTTTGACCCGCGCAAATGGCTTAAATTGTCGTTGCGATGTGAGCACGGGTTAGATGGAACCGTACCCGCTTTATGTCGTTCGGTTAAAGAGACCTAAGGTTACGTGGCACTTGCCGTTGGCATAGATGTGAGTCTTCGGCGGTCAATGGCTTAAATTGACGTGACCCATGCCAAGAAGACAAATTGCTCATAGGTTTGGCCATCTAAGTGGCGGTGGTGAGTCCGGAATGTTAATGGCTTTAATTGACGTGACATCGACCGGTTCACCGAGAATGTGCCCTGAGTGCACGGGGCGTGTGGCCGTACGAGCCAACGTCTGTGATGTTATGGCTATGGTTATAAATTACTCGCTTATGCTAATGAAATGCAGGGAAGGAGCATCGCCGCCCCAGTTGGGGGCGGGATCGTTATAATTTGGTCAGCATTGCTGACCGTTGCCTTGTTTTGCCACCGTGCGGTGGTTTGTTGCTTGCAGGTGCAGCTGGACCAAGCGGTCAATAGCGGGCTAAAGCCCTTTTTGCGAAGCCGGCCCTCGAAGTCCCAAGTAGAAGTGTTTATTGTTTTATTCATGTATGACCGGCCTGCGCGCCGTGGTTTGTAAAACATGTAATATTCAAGTGAAACATTTTGTAAGGCCTTAAGGCTTGTTTTGAGAGTTTTGTATAACATTCCTATTTTGTATTAGTGGACATTCGTGCTTTGATGCTGGGTTCTTGTTTACAACCTTTATAAACTGCTTCCGCTAGAATGCTCTGTGTAGGACGTTGAGATTGGTTGGATGGTTTCCATAAGTAACCACCCGGTCTGTCTGTGGTATATGGCGTCGGGCCCCGGCCGGACCTACTGCTATATGCTATGCGACGGATAGGGGGTGTTACAATTTGGTATCAGACTACTGGTTTTGGTCGGACTTAAGATGAATTCGTGGACGAATTCTTTTTAAGGGGTGGTGAGCACATTGTGTGCGTCATCGTTATAACGATAAAAGAACCCATGAATGTCCACTTAGGAATGAAAATACTCATGTTTGAGGAACCTGCGTGTTCCTATAATTACTGTTCGCAATTTTATTTGGTCGCTTGACGGTGTTTTGTACCACTATAGGTGACCGGAAGCGGTGCTGGACAGCCAGAATGTCCGGTTTCTGAGGAGCATAGTGTACCCGGTGAGGTGTTTGAGCCTCCTCCTTCGTATGAAACCGTTAGAAGGATCGTAGAAGCGGTGTTCACTGTGACGGGTGCATAGCTTGGAGGAAATGTACAACCCTGCGCCCCTGTTGTGGCTTCAACGCTGGTGGGCGCGATGCAGCAGATGACCTTTGGTAGACCTTTGGGGCAGCAGCTGAATATGCATTTAGTGCAGGGAGCGCACACGGTTGAGGAATATTTGCAAGCATTTCTTCTGATAAGTCGCTACCCATGCTTCGAGTTGGATAACGAGCAAACTACAGTCGATAGATTTTATAATGGCCTGCGTGCCGAGTTACGAGTTATACTACTAGGACCAAAGTTATTGGGGTTCCGAGCCTTGGTGGAATCAACTGGATCATTGGAGGCAGATTTGAGGAAGACCCTCCCGATGCCAGCGACCATGGTATCGAACTATACAAACCCCATAAGAGCTGCATCCGGCAGAATGCTGGAGAAAGGGGCTATGAAATCGACTAGTAAAGCTTCTTACACTTGTTATACTTGTGGAAAGAAAGGGCACTTTGCCCGAGACTATTGGAATGGTGCTCGGAAGGGTAAGAAAGCTGTGTCAGGAGCAGTTAAGGACTTCAGTGCAAAGGAAATAGCATTCAAGGTGCCGAACACCTCAAAGTCTGGATATCAAAAATGGTATAAGAAGGCTAGGACTGCGGGTCCAGCCCCCTCTGCTGGTGCTTCTGGGGTGACTACGGGTCGAACCCCGAGCGCATGTTTCACTTGTGGAAAATCGGGGCACTTTGCCCGAGAATGCTGGAGCGGACGTCCCAAGTCCGAGAGAAAGTACACCGCCGCGAGGATAGGTATGGTTTAAAGATAGTTTTGCTTTAAATACTTGTCACCCTTATGCATATTAGCTTAGAACTACTGTGCTAAGCTTTGTTGCGACTTTACTTTATCTGCGAGAGCACCGTTCATTTAGGGAGCTTCGCATTCCTTTATTAGGAATTATATTGTGCGTCAGAGTACCTCCTTCGATGGTAAAAGACAAATTGGATGCGTTATAGTCCAATGGTGCTCATTGTGCGCGGGTAGACGTTGTTGCACTTAGTTTTGGATTGAGAATCAGGAGTTCGACGTTATATTTGGTATGGACTGGCTCTCGGAGCAGCAAGCCAATATAGATGCGGTATCAAGGAAGTCAAGCCGGGAGCAAGTCGTGAGATGACCTTTACGGGCTCGAAGAGGTCGAGCAAGACGTTGGCGGTTGCTCTTCAGGTGGTGAAGGCGGTTCGTGCCGGAGCAGAACTGTTCTTTACACTAGTGGAGGTTGCAAAGCCGAAGCCCACATTGGATTGTATTTCAGTGGTATTGAAGTACCCTGATGTGTTCCCTAGAGATCTTCCTGGAGCCCCGCCTCGACAGGAGATAGATTCCATATTTGAGCTTGTACCAGGTGCAAGGCCTGTGTCACGCTCTCCTTGTCGGCTAGCGCCTACGGAAATGGCGGAGCTGAAGGTGCAACTTCTAAAAGTTGTTGGAGCAAGGGTATGTGCATCCAAGTCCTTCGCCTTGGAGCGCACCGACCCTCTTTCGTAAGAAGAAGAACTGAAGCTTTGGGCTATGTATTAATTATCGGGAGCTCAACAAGGTGACGACAAAGAACAAGTACCCAATCCCAAGGATTGATGATCTTTGTGATCAGTTGGTCGGGCCAACGCCGTACTCTAAAGTAGATAAGAGAGAGTGATATCCCTAAGATAACGTTCAGTACAGGACACGGGCATTACGAGTTTACGGTCATGCCGTTTGGACTGACTAATGCGCCGTCAGTGTTCGTGGATTTGATGAACAGGACCTTCTGGGAGTACTTGTACCATTCTGTGATCGTCTTTGTCGACGATAGTCTGGTGTACTCGCAGAGTAAGGAAGATCACTTCAAGCATCTTCTTTTGGTTTTGAGACGATAAGGAAGAATCAGTCATATACCAAGTTCTCGAAGTGCGAGTTTGGTCACCCTCAGTGGTGTCCTCGGTCTTGTAATGAGTAAGGAAGGTATTGCAGTGGATCCGACGAAGATTGTTGCGATACGAGAGTGGCCTGAGCTTGCTACGGTAGCGGAAGTCCGGAGTTTTCTGGAGCTTGCCGGCTACTATAGGCGCTTCGTGGAGAACTTCTCGCGGATAGCGTTACCTCTCACTACTTTGACGAGGAAGGAGCATAAGTTCTTTTGGACGCCGGAGTGCGCGCGAGATTTTGAGGAGTTGTAATGTCGGTTGACTACGGCGCCTGTGCTAAGTTCGCCATGTGGGGCCGAAGGCTATGAGATATATATCGATGCTTCAGGCAGCGGTTTGCGTTGCGTGCTACTGTAACACAGAAGCGTAATAGCTTATGGCCGTGAGTTTTGCCTTGAAGCTATGGAGGCATAATTGTATACGGTGTGAAAATGGATCTCTACGCCGGTCACAAGAGCGTGAAGTATCTGATTGATCAGAAGGATCCGAATATACGGCATCGTAGATGGATGGAGTTCTTGGGAGACTATACATTCAATATCCACTATGCGCCTGACAAAGGGAATGCGGTTGCGGACGCGTTGAGTCACCGAGCCCCAGCTCAAGCCAATTGGCTATTGGTGCATGATGAGCGGTTGGTGCGGGAGTTGGAGGCGCTCGAGATTGTTTGTGTGGATAGACAATCAAGTGCTGAAGCAGTTCTGAATTGGACTGAAGTCCAATATGACCTGGCTGATCGTATTCGGCGGGCTTAGGATATGGATGCTCTTATGAAGCAGTTCATGGTAGAGGCTCTGGATGGGTCAAATTCCCAATTCGTCGTGGAGGACGAATTGCTTCGAAGAGACGGTCGTTTGTGCGTCCCAAGTGTGGGCAATTTGTGGGTGGAGTTGTTGTACGAGGCACACCATACCAAGTACTCGATTCACCCGGGGAGCACGAAGTTGTACCGTGATGTGAAGAAACTGTGTTGGTGGCCGGGTTTGAAAAAGGATGTGGCGCTATACGTAGCGAAGTGCCAAACCCGCGCCTTGGTAAAGGCGGAGTGCCAAAAGCCCGGAGGATTTCTTAAGTCCTTGCCTATTCCGGAGTGGAAATTCGACGACATCTCTATGTACTTTGTGCACGGTTTGCCAAGGTCGAAAAAGGGGAAACGACGCCATTTGGGTGATCGTGGATCGATTAACGAAGGTGATACATTTTATTCCGCATAGGAAGGATGATCCGGTGGAGAAGTTAGCAAAGCTTTATGTGGATAACATAGTACGGCTTCATGGTGTGCCCCGCAGCATCGTGAGTGACCGAGATGGGCGGTTCACGTCCAATGATTGGAGGCTGGTGCAACAAATGTTGGGAACAAAGTTGAAATTCAGCATAGCCACCCATCCGCAAATGGATGGGCAGACCGAGAGGGTCAATAGAACCATGGAATACATGCTCCGCATGTGTGTCTTGTATTTTGGGAAGCATGGGAAGACCACCTTTATTTGGTGGAGTTCGCATACAACAACAGCTACCAAGCGAGTATTCAGATGGCGCCCTTCGAGGCCCTATATGGTAGAAGATGTCGCACGCCGTTGTCTTGGTTAGAAACGGGTGAGTCAAAGTTGTATAAGCAATCGGAAGTGGAGGAGGCTACTTCTTTGGTGAGAACCATTCGGGAGAGGTTGCTTATCGCTCAGGACCGACAAGCAAAGTACTATAATGCCAAGCACAGGAATGTGGAGTTCGCTGTGGGCGATTATGTATACTTAAAGATCAAGCCGTTCAAGGGTGTCTCGCGGGTGCGACGAGTGAAAAAGCTAAGCCCGAGATACCTTGGGCCGTTTGAGGTTCTGGAGCGAGTTGGTGAAGTGGCCTATAGGTTGAAGCTTTCAGTGGAGCTAAGTGGTTTACATGATGTATTCCATATTTCGGTGCTTCGGAAGGTGGTGCAAGAGCCTACGCAAGTGATCGCGGTTGATCAAGTGCCGGTGGATAGTGGGCTAACGACAAAAGTCAAGCCCGTGCGGATCAAGGACTCGGAGGTCAAGCGGCTACGCAATAAAGAGATCAGGATGGTCAAGGTCCGGTGGGACAATTGCGGTCGTGAGGAGCTCTCTTGAGAGCGAGAGTAGACTATGCTTGACGAGTATCCGGAGTTGTTCCGCTCAGGTACAAGTTTTGTTTTTGTATGCCTTTCCTTATGTAATTTCGTGGGCGAAGTTCTTTTAAGAGGGGGAGAGTTGTAACGCCCCGAAACTCAAAAGAGCGAAGGGGGACGTTTTGGGCCAGTTTGGGTTCTGGCTGCAGGCACACGGCCTGGGACACGGGCGTGTCCCAGGGCATGTCAAGCATGTGTCGACACTAAGACGGGGTATCGACACTTTGGTCTCGAAATTGTCTCAAGACTGGGCACACGGCCTGCGACACGGGCGTGTCGCAGGGCGTGTTGACCCGTGTCGACACTTAGCCGCGAAGTCGTCGAGCTTTACTCGACGATTCGTCGAGACAAGGCACACGGCCTGCGACACGGGCGTGTCGCAGGGCGTGTCGACCTGTCCCGACGATCGACCCGGGGAGTCGACGAGAATGTCTCGACGATCGTTGAGACAAGGCACACGGCCTAGGACACGGGCGTGTCCAAGGCCGTGTCATCAAGTCGTCGATCTTCACTCGACAAAGTGTCCCGTGTACACGGCCTGGGGCCCAGGCGTGTCAAGGTGACACGGGCAAGGACACGGGCGTGTCCTAGAACCCGTGCAGTGCTCGGGTTGATAATGGGGAAAAATCATAGGGTACACGGCCGGCTACACGGCCGTGTCAGGTGGAACACGGGCGTGTCAGCTCGAACACGGGAGTGTCCGATACCCGTGTGAGGTTCCAAGTGATTCGATTTTGACGGCGAATGCGGCACACGGCCCTGGACACGGGCGTGTGCCAGGCCGTGTTCGGTCCAGATTGGGCATTTCAGTCCCGAATCGAAACCGTTCATTTCTTTGACTGAAGATCCAACGGCTGGGGGTTGTTCCTGAAGGGATATACCCGGGTTTTGACTTAGAAAACCCTCACTTTTCATACCTTATCCTCTTGATAAATCCTTGGAGAGAGAGGAGAGCTAAGGGAAGAAGAAGGAGCTAGATCCGCCATTGGAGGAGCTTCGGAGCTCCGAATCGCGAGCCGACTCCGGATCCACGGAGGCAACGCTAGTGCGGTGGTTTTCATCCGATTACTTTACAATGGCGCTAAAGAGGAACTCAAGGGTAACGATCCTCATCTTGAGCACGAATAGCTCTCTTTCCTAGCATAGGAAGCCCGCTCTCGCGAGTTTGCGGAGAGTTGGAGGCGTTCCTTCGGGTAGATATGTGAAGTCCCCGATGTTTAGAGTCCGTATGCGAGAACGGACATAGGCATGATGTGTGAAGCCTACCCGGACATGTTAGTCTGGATCGGTGATGTTGCATTGCATAAGGCCGGAGAAGACTCCGTGCTATTGGTTGTTTTTCGGGTTTTCTACGCGGTAGATTGCAGCAGGGAGCCTTGGGGACTAACCCAAAGGTGCACCCGAAAAAAACTGGGCGGATACGAGATCTTGCCAACTTGGTGGCCTGAGAGCCAACTTGAACATAACGGGTTATGTGACTTGCGATAGAATGGGACTCGGTGAAAGTTTGACCAGCGCAAATGGCTTAAATTGTTGTTGCGATGTGAGCACAAGGGTTAGATGGAACCGTACCCGCTTTATGTCGTTCGGTTAAAGAGACCTAAGGTTACGTGGCACTTACCGTTGGCATAGATGTGAGTCTTCGGCGGTCAATGGCTTAAATTGACGTGACCCATGCTAAGAAGACAAATTGCTCATAGGTTTGGCCGTCTAAGTGGCGGTGGTGAGTCCGGAATGTTAATGGCTTTAATTGACGTGACATCGACCAGTTCACCGAGAATGTGCCCAGAGTGCACAGGGCGTGTGGCCGTACGAGCCAACGTCTGTGATGTTATGGCTATGGTTATAAATTACTCGCTTATGCTAATGAAATGCAGGGAAGGAGCATCGCCGCCCCGAGTTGGGGGCGGCATCGTTATAATTTGGTCAGCATTGCTGACCGTTGCCTTGTTTTGCCACCGTGCGGTGGTTTGTTGCTTGCAGGTGCAGCTGGAACAAGCGGTCAATAGCGGGCTAAAGCCCTTTTTGCGAAGCCGACCCTCGAAGGCCCAAGTAGAAGTGTTTACTGTTTTATTCATGTATGACCGGCCTGCGCGCCGTGGTTTGTAAAACATGTAATATTCAAGTGAAATATTTTGTAAGGCCTTAAGGCTTGTTTTGAGAGTTTTGTATAACATTCCTATTTTGTATTAGTGAACATTCGTGCTTTGATGCTGGGTTCTTGTTTACAACCTTTATAAACTGCTTCCGCTAGAATGCTCTGTGTAGGACGTTGAGATTGGTTGGATGGTTTCCATAAGTAACCACCCGGTCTGTCTGTGGTATATGGCGTCGGGCCCCGGCTGGACCTACTGCTATATGCTATGCGACGGATAGGGGGTGTTACATTTTGTACCACTATAGGTGACCAGAAGTGGTGTTGGGCCGTCAGAACGCCGAGTTTCTGAGGCTAGTAGTGCACCGGATGTTGCTCCTGCAACACCTCTGTCGGCTGAGAATATTTGATTGGTGGCTGAAGCGGTGTTGGACGTGATAAATGCGCAACCTGCAAGGCAACCGCAGCAGCCCGCTCCTGGTTTGGAGCAAGAACCTCTGCAAGAGGCTGAGCCGAGGAGAGTGGAGCAAGTGGTTGTGGAACCGGTGGTGCCAAGGAGGGCAACTGAGAGGCAGCTAAAGCATGTAATGAGCTTTAATCCTCCGTTATTCTCGGGGTTGGGAACCCCATCTCAGGCTGAAGACTGGCTCTCCAGGGTGAAGAGAGTCATGACAGCAACGGAGACGGAGGAGTGACAAATGACCACCATCGCTACGTTCCTGTTGGACGGTGAATCGAGAATGTGGTGGGAAGGATTGGAGCTGCATCATTTGAGAGGTAGACAACTGATAGACGTTCCGATGGAAGAGTTCTCGGGATTGTTCTTAGCAAGGTACCTCCCTTCTACTCAGAGGATTTCGATGGAGAACGAATTTCTGAAGTTGGTTCAGGGTGAGAAGAGCGTGGATGAATATCTCCATGAGTTCACTCGTTTAAGTCGTTATGCTAGCTCCACCATCATGGATGAGGAGCACAAGACTAATCGCTCCTACGAAGGCTTGAGAGATGAGTTGAGATTACTACTCTCGGGGCCGATGACGCAGGGTTTCTTAACCTTGGTTAATACTGCCCGGTCCTTGGAGAAGGACATGAAGAATGTGCAAGCGAAGAAAGGCTTGGGTGATAGAAAATCTGAATTTAAAGTGCCGACTACTTCAAAGTCCGGCTATCGGAGGTCTTTCAAGAAGCATAGGACTTCGGGTCCAGCTTCTGCTGGTGCTTCTAGGGCGACTACGAGTCGGACCCCGGGCGCGTGTTTTACATGTGGAAAGACGGGACACTTTGCCCGTGACTGTTGGAGCGGACGTCCTAAGTCCGAGAGGAAGCCAGGAGCTACTTATGAAGAGAAGGGAAAGGCGGTGGAGTCGACCGCATCCCATTATGCTCTGGCCCAACCAAGGGTCTACAATCTTGGCCAACAGGAGGCCATCAAACAGGCCGATGTGGCGACAGGTACGATTTAATCTATAGCAAGTCAATTTCCATAAATACTTGTTATGCACATGTTACCTTACCACTACTTGTTTAGGATTTGTATTGATTTGTGAAAATCCGGCACGAGCACTCTTCGATACGGGAGCCTCACACTCCTTCTTGTCCGAAGGATTTATATCACGCATCGGAGTCCCTTCTTCGATGGCGAAGGATAAGTTGGATGTGTTGTTGCCCAATGGGTGTTCGATGCGAGTGGATAGGATCTGCGATGTTAAGACTCGTATTGGGGAGCAGGAGTTCGACCTGCGGGCGTCTTTACTTCCGTTAGTGGAGTTCGACGTCATATTTGGCATGGACTGACTCTCGGAGCAGCAGGCCCATATAGATTGCGGTAGCAAGGAAGTTAAGCTAGGAGCGAGTCGTGAGACGACTTTTACGGGCTTAAAGGGGTCGAGCAAGACGTTGATGTCTGCTCTTCAGGTGGTGAAGGCGGTTCGTGCTGGAGCAGAACTGTTCTTTACACTAGTGGAGGTTGCAAAGCCGAAGCCCGCGTTGGATTGTATTTCGGTGGTATCGGAATACCCTGATGTGTTCCCCGCAGATCTTCCTGGAGCCCCGCCTCAGCGGGAGATAGATTTTACGATCGAGCTAGTGCCAGGTGCAAAGCCTGTGTCACGATCTCCGTATCGGCTAGCGCCTAAGGAAATGGCGGAGCTGAAAGTTCAACTGCAAGAGTTGTTGGAGCAAGGGTATGTGCGCCCGAGTTCTTCGCCTTGGAGCGCACCCGTCCTCTTTGTTAAGAAGAAGGACGAAAGCTTGAGGCTATGTATTGATTATCGGGAGCTAAACAAGTTGATGGAGAAGAACAAGTACCCGATCCCCCGGATTGATGATCTCTTTGATCAGTTAGTCGGGTCGACGGTGTACTCGAAGTTGGATCTTAAGGCTGGGTACTATCAGCTGCGAATAAGGGAGACTGATATCCCGAAGACAGCATTTAGTACGAGATACATGCATTATGAGTTTACGGTCATGCCGTTTGGGCTGACTAATGCGCCATCAGTGTTCATGGATTTGATGAACAGGACTTTCAGGGAGTACTTGGACCATTTCGTGATCGTCTTCATCGACGATATTTTGGTGTACTCGCAAAGTGAGGAAGATCACTTCAAGGATCTTCATTTGGTGTTGGAGACGCTAAGGAGAAATAAGTTGTATGCCAAGTTCTCGAAGTGCGAGTTTTGGCTATCCTCAGTGGCGTTCCTCGGGCATATAGTAAGTGGAGAGGGTATTGCTGTGGATCCGGCGAAGATTGTTGCGATACGGGAGTGGCCTGAGCTTGTTACGGTAGCGGAAGTCCGGAGTTTTTCTGGGGCTTGCCGGCTATTTATAGGCGCTTCGTAGAGAACTTCTCGCGGATAGCGTTACCTCTCACTACATTGACGAGGAAGGATCATAAGTTCGTTTGGACGCCGGAGTGCGCACGTGCTTTTGAGGAGTTGAAGTGTCGGTTGACCACGACGCCTGTGCTGAGTTCGCCATGTGGGACCGAAGGCTGTGGGATTTATAGCGATGCTTCAGGCAGCGGTTTGGGTTGCGTGCTACTGCAACACGGAAGTGTAATAACTTATGGCTCGAGACAGCTAAAAGTGCACGAGAGGAACTATCCGATCCATGACTTGGAGTTAGCGGCCGTGATTTTTGCCTTGAAGCTGTGGAGACACTACTTGTACGGTGTGAAGATTGATATCTACACCGATCACAAGAGCCTGAAGTATCTTATTGATCAGAAGGATCTGAATATGCGGCAACGTAGATGGATGGAGTTCCGGGGGGACTATACATTCAAGATCCACTACATGTCTGGAAAAGGGAATGCGGTTGCGGACGCGTTGAGTCGCCGAGCCCCAGCTCAAGCCAATTGGCTATCGGTGCATGATGAGCGGTTGGTGCGAGACTTGGAGGCGTTGGAGATTGTTTGTGTTGATAGACAATCAAGTGCTGAAGCAGTTCTGAATTGGACTGAAGTCCAATATGACCTGGCTGATCGTATTCGACAGGCTTTGGATATGGATGCTCATATGAAGCAGTTCATGGTAGAGGCTCTGGATGGGTCAAATTCCCAATTCGTCGTGGAGGACGGATTGCTTTGGAAAGACGGTCGTTTGTGCGTCCCAAGTGTGGGCAATTTGCGGGTGGAGTTGTTGTACGAGGCACACCATACCAAGTACTCGATTCACCCGGGGAGCACGAAGATGTACCGTGATGTGAAGAAACTGTTTTGGTGGCCGGGTTTGAAAAAGGATGTGGCGCTCTACGTAGCGAAGTGCCAAACTTGTGCCTTGGTGAAGGCGGAGTGCCAAAAGCCGGGAGGATTTCTTAAGTCCTTGCCTATTCCGGAGTGGAAATTTGACGACATCTCTATGGACTTTGTGCATGGTTTGCCAAGGTCGCAGAAGGGGAACAACACCATTTGGGTGGTTGTTGATCGATTAACGAAGGTGTCGCATTTTATTCCGCATAGGAAGGATGATCCGGTGGAGAAGTTGGCAAAGCTCTATGTGGATAACATAGTACGGCTTCATGGTGTGCCCCGCAGCATCGTGAGTGACCGAGATGGGCGGTTCACGTCCAATGATTGGAGGCTTGTGCAGCAAATGTTGGGAATAAAGCTGAAATTCAGCACAACCTTCCATCCACAAACGGATGGGCAGACCGAGAGGGTCAATAGAACTATGGAAGACATGCTCCGCATGTGTGTCTTGGATTTCGGAAAGCAATGGGAAGACCACCTTTATTTGGTGGAGTTCACATACAACAACAGCTACCAAGCGAGTACCCAAATGGCGCCCTTCGAGGCCCTATATGGTAGAAAATATCGCACGCCGTTGTCTTGGTTAGAAACGAGTGAGTCAAAGTTGTATAAGTGATCGGAAGTGGAGGATGCTACTTCTTTGGTGAGAACCATTCGGGAGAGGTTGCTTATCGCTCAGGACCGACAAGCAAAGTACTATAATGCCAAGCACAGGAACGTGGAGTTCGCTGTGGGCGATTATGTATACTTAAAGATCAAGCCGTTCAAGGGTGTCTCGTGGGTGCGGCGATTGAAAAAGCTAAGCCCGAGGTACCTTGGACCGTTTGAGGTTCTGGAGCGAGTTGGTGAAGCGGCCTATCGGTTGAAGCTCTCAGTGGAGCTTAGTAGTTTACATGATGTATTCCACATTTCGGTACTTCGGAAGGCGGTGCAAGAGCCTACGCAAGTGATCGCGGTTGATCAAGTGCCGGTGGATAGTGGGCTAACGACAAAGGTCAAGCCCGTGCGGATCGAGGACTCGGAGGTCAAGCGGCTACGCAATAAAGAGATCAGGATGGTCAAGGTCCGGTGGGACAATTGCGGTCGTGAGGAGCTCTCTTGGGAGCGAGAGCAGACTATGCTTGACGAGTATCCGGAGTTGTTCCGCTCAGGTACAAAATTTTGATTTTGTACATGTCTTTCCTTTATGTAATTTCGTGGGCGAAATTCTTTTAAGAGGGGGAGAGTTGTAACGCCCCGAAACTCAAAGGAGCGAAGGGGGGACGTTTTGGGCCAGTTTGGGTTCGGGCTGCAGGCACACGGCCTGGGACACGGGAGTGTCCCAGGGCGTGTCAAGTCTGTGTCGACACTAAGACGGGAAGTCGACACTTTGGTCTCGACATTGTGTCGAGACTGGGCACACGGCCTGTGACACGGGCGTGTCGCAGGGCGTGTCGACCCATGTCGACACTTAGCCGCGAAGTCGACACTCTGTGTTCGACGAAGTGTCGAGACATGGCACACGGCCAGCAACACGGGCGTGTCGCAGGGCATGTCGCAGGGCGTGTCTGTCTCGACGATCGTCCCGGGGAGTCGACGAGCTTTGCTCGACGATGCGTCGAGACAAGGCACATGGCCTAGGACACGGGCGTGTCCAAGGCTGTGTCATCAGGTCGACGATCTTCACTCGACGAAGTGTCGAGTGTCGAGACCGTGTACACGGCCTGGGGTCCAGGCGTGTTGAGGTGACACGGGTAGGGACATGGGCGTGTCCTCGAACCCGTGCAGTGCTCGGGTTGATTTCGGGGAAAAATGTTGGGGTACACGACCGACCACACGGCCGTGTCAAGTGGAACACGGGCGTGTCAGCTCGAACACGGGCGTGTTCGATACCCGTGTGAGGTTCCAGGTGAGCCGATTTTGACGGCGAATGAGGCACACGGCCCTGGACACGGGCGTGTGCCAGGCCGTGTTCGGTCCAGATTGGGCATTTCAGTCCCGAATCAAAGCCGTTCGTTTCCTTATTTTGAGATCCAACGGCTGGGGGTTGTTTCTGAAGGGATATACCCGGGTTTGGGCTTTCAAAACCCTCACTTTTTCTTAAGTGTTCTCTTTCTAAAGCCTTAGAGAGAGAGGAGAGCCAAGGGAGGAAGAAGGAGCTAGATCTCACCATTGGAGGAGCTTCGAAGCTCCGAATCGCAAGCCGACTCCGGATCCACGGAGGCAAAGCTAGTGCGGTGCTTTTCATCCGATTACTTTTCGATGGCGCCAAAGAGGAACGCTAGGGTAACGATCCTCATCTTGAGCATGAGTAGCTCTCTTTCTTTGTATAGGAAGCCCGCTCTCGCGAGTTTGCGGAGAGTTGGAGGCGTTCCTTCGGGTAGATATGTGAAGTCCCCGTTGTTTAGAGTCCGTAAGCGAGAACGGACATAGGCATGATGTGTGAAGCCTACCCGGACATGTTGGTCTGGATCGGTGATGTTGCATTGCTTAATGCCGGAGAAGACTCCGTGCTATTGGTTGTTTTTTGGGTTTTCTACGCGGTAGATTGCAGCAGGGAGCCTTGGGGACTAACCCAAAGGTGCACCCGGAAAACTGGGCGGATACGAGATCTTGCCAACTTGGTGGCCTGAGCGCCAACTTGAACATAACCAGGTTATGTGACTTGTGATGGAAATGGGACTCGGTGGAAGTTTGACCCGCGCAAATGGCTTAAATTGTCGTTGCGATGTGAGCACGGGTTAGATGGAACCGTACCCGTTCTATGTCGTTCGGTTAAAGAGACCTAAAGGCACGTGGCACTTGCCGTTGGCATAGATTAGGGTCTTCGGCGGTCAATGACTTAAATTGTCGTGACCCAGGCCAGGAAGACAAATTGCTCATAGGTTTGGCCGTCCAAGTGGCGGTGGTGAGTCCGGAATGTCTATGGCTTTAATTGACGTGACATCGTCCGGTTCACCGAGAATGTGCCCTGAGAGCACGGGGCGTGTGGCCGTGCGAGCCAACGTCTGTGATGAAATGGCTATATGTGCTTATTGCTCGCTTATGCTAATGAAATGCAGGGAAGGAGCATCGCCGCCGCGAGTTGGGGGCGGGATCGTTATAATTTGGTCAGCATTGCTGACCGTTGCCTTGTTTTGCCACCGTGCGGTGGTTTGTTGCTTGCAGGTGCAGCTGGACCAAGCGGTCAATAGCGGGCTAAAGCCCGAATGCGAAGCCGGCCCTTGAAGGCCTAATTGGAAGTGTTTACTTCTTTGTTCATGTGTGACCGGCCTGCGTGCCGTGGTTTGTAAAACATGTAATTGGAAGTGAAACATTTTGTAGGGCCTTAAGGCTTATTTTGGGTATTTTGTATAACATTCCTATTCTGTACTAGTGGACATTCATGCTCTAATGCTGGGTTCTTTATTGCAACTTTTATAAACTGCTTCCGCTAGAATGCTCTGTGTAGGACGTTGAGATTGGT
This sequence comes from Platanthera guangdongensis, assembly GCA_039583875.1. Taxonomy (NCBI): domain Eukaryota; kingdom Viridiplantae; phylum Streptophyta; class Magnoliopsida; order Asparagales; family Orchidaceae; genus Platanthera; species Platanthera guangdongensis. The sequence goes on along the minus strand of CM077148.1, from coordinate 981,508 downwards.
TGGATGGTTTCCATAAGTAACCACCCGGTCTGTCTGTGGCATACGGCGTCGGGCCCCGGCCGGACCTACTGCTATATGCTATGTGACGGATAGGGGGTATTACAGTTGTTACTCAGTGATTGAGTGGTGATCAACCTGTGTTGTTGCTCGGAGCTGCTGAAAGGTTGCCAACAGGTGTTGCAATGGAAGGGAGTTTTGCAAGAGGTCTGGGCATTGAACTCTTAACGCCGACTAACTTCAAGAAGTGGAAGTCGTGCATGAAGAGTTATCTTTTTGGCGAGGAGCTGTGGGAAGTCGTCGGTGGTGACGACAGACAGGAAGTGACTGCTGCGTTCGGTACTGCTGAGCAGGTTAGGCTCTGGAGAAGAACAAATGCTAAGGCGGAGTTCATTCTGAAGAGAGTCGTGTCTCTGGAACTGTTTGATCACATCGTTGGGTGTGAGTCGGCTGCTGATATTTGGACAACCATTGATGAGTTGTTCAATAGGAAGAATGTGGCGCGGCTTCAGTTCCTGGAGAATGAGTTGGCCAGGGCAATTCAGGGAGACCTTTCCATCTCCAAGTACTTCTTAAAGATGAAGAGCTTGTGTGCTGAGCTGTCGGCACTGGATCCTGATGAGCCTATCTCTGAGGCAAAGATGAAAAGGCACATTATCCGCGGCTTGCGGAAGGAGTATGTGGCCTTTGTAACATCTGTTCAAGGGTGGGCTACTCAGCCATCGTTGCTGGAGCTGGAGAATCTGCTTGCCTCGCAGGAGAGCTTAGCAAGGCAGATGGCTGGAGTGAACCTGAATCAGGAGGGCAGCGAAGCTCTCTTCTCAGGCAAGAAGAAAGGATGGGAAGGGAAGAAGAAGAAGAAGGTGCAGGCCGCTGGTGAAAAGAAGACTTCAACTTCATATCCGTCGGAGAGGAGCATTGCTCCTAAGGACTGGAAGAAGAATCTGAAGTGCTACCGGTGTCATCAGCGAGGGCACTTCAAGCGGGACTGCAAGGTCAAACTGCAGCCTGGGCATGCTGCAGGAAAGGAGGAAGCTTGCTCGAGAAGTGAAGAAGCAGGATGGGGCGGAGCTTTCATGACGAACACTTGTGTCCGGGCCTTGTCTGCTGAGGACTTCAACAGCGAGTGGATCGTGGGCTCCGGGTGTGGTCATCACCTCACCGGAGACAAATCGAAGTTCACCTCCATGCAGGCTTACTCAGGTAATGAAGCTATTATCACTGCTGATAATACTGTTTATGCAGTAGAGAAAGAGGATGTCGTGTCTTTGGGTAGTGATCAGGGGCCACTCACGTTAAGGAGTGTGTATCACGTGCCGGGCATGAAGAAGAACCTCTTCTCGGTGACCAATGCAGTGGACGCTGGGTATCACGTTCTGTTTGGGCCAACAGACGTGAGGTTCCTTCGCAACGTATCAGCGGTGAAGGCTGATGTTGCTCATGTTGGGAGGAGGGTGAAGAACTTGTTTGTTCTTTCCACCAGTGCTTATGTTGATAAAATGAGGGCCAATGATAGTGCTGCTATCTGGCATGAGAGGCTGGGGCATGTTGGCATGGACAAGCTGAAGGCAATGGCTAGTAGAAGTTTGGTGAGGGGGTTGCCGAAGTTATCCTCCTTTGGTGATGGGCATGTTTGTGCGGGCTGTCAATACGGTAAGGCACATCACCTTCCGTTTGATAAATCTCAAACAAGGAGCAAGAAACCATTGGAGTGCATTCATGGTGACCTGATGGGATTGACGGTTACTGCCAGCCTTGGTGGAAGCAGATACATGCTTATCTTGGTTGATGACTACTCAAGGTATACTTGAGTGTACTTCTTAAAGGAGAAGTCGGAAGCCTTCCGTTTGTTTGTGGAGTTTAAGGAGTTGGTAGAAGGCCGACTTGACTTGCGGATTAAGAATCTTAGAACTGATAACGGGGGTGAATTTGTTTCCTCCGAGTTTTCTAGCTTCTGCAGGAAGCACGTGATCCAACGAGAGCTTACTTGTGCTCACACTCCACAACAAAATGGGGTAGCGGAGCGGAAGATCCGTCATCTGACGGAGACCTGCAAATGCTGGATTCATGCGAAAGATATCCCAAGGTCCTTTTGGGCGGAGAGGATGTCTTGTGTTGCTTATGTTATCAACCGGATGCCACTCAGCCCTATCAACATGAAGACTCCTATTGAGCTGTTGCTGAAGGAGAAGCCGAGTGTGGGACACCTTAGGGTGTTTGGTTCAACTTGCTACGTGCATGTCCCGGATGCTTCACGGACAAAGCTGGATGCGAAGGCAAGGAAACTTGTCTTTGTTGGCTACGATGAGCGGAAGAAGGGATGGAAATGCATGGACCTTGTGACGAAGAAGTTCGTGGTGTCAAGAGGCGTTGTCTTTGACGAGCTGACGTCATATGGAGGTGGCTCGGTGGAGCTAACCGGAAGTAGCAAGGTTGATGAAGCACCGGTGGTGGTTGCTGAAGGCTTGGAAGAGGAGCTTGCTGTTTCACCAGCAGCTCCTGTTGCTTCGAACTCCGAGGCTGAGCCTTCTAGCTCAGGAAGCAGGGGGAGCACTGCTCAATGCTTGCCCCAGGTAGGAGTGGAGCCCGAAGAAGCAATGGAAGCCATGAGCAAGGAGCCGTGTCTTCGGAGATCGAAGAGGGTGGTTAAGCCACCGGCTCGATACTGTGATGGGAATGCAGTGAGCTTTGTCTCCTGCTTCTTTGCAGGTCCTCTGGATGAGCGAGAGCCTGCAAACTTCGACTAGGACACTGGAGTGAAGGAGTGGGAAGGTGCCATGAAAGAAGAGATTGATGCTCTGAAGAAGAATGAAACCTGGGACCTTGTGCCCAAGGTTGATGGCATTACTCCGGTTACTTGCAAGTGGGTGTATAAGTTGAAGAAGAAGGCTGATGAGAGAATTGATAGGTTCAAGGCTCGCCTGGTCGCTAGAGGATTCTCACAGCAGTATGGAGAAGACTATGAGGAGACATTCAGTCCAGTTGCGAAGATGACTTCAGTAAGGGTGGTGATCGCCTTGGCTGCTAGCAAGGGATGGAGGTTGTGGCAACTCGATGTGAAGAATGCCTTTCTTTACAGAGAGATTGACAAGGACATCTTCATGGATCGGCCGCCTGGTTTTGTCTGTGAAAAGCATCCGGACTATGTCTGTAAACTCAGGAAGGCTCTCTATGGGTTGAAGCAAGCTCCTAGAGCGTGGTATGGGAAGATTGCAGAGTACTTGCAATTATATGGATACCTTGCTTCCAACTCGGATTCAATCTTGTTCGTCAAGAAGAAGGGAGAGCTACGAGTCTTGGTCCTACTGTATGTGGATGACATGATCATCACAGGGAATTCGGAGGGGGAAGTAGCAAGGCTCAGGGCTGAGCTTGCTATACGCTTTGAGATGAAGGACTTGGGAGAGTTGCATCACTTTCTCGGTCTGGAAGTGGAGAGGAAGGAGTGCGAGGTTCTCATTTGCCAGAAAGGGTATGCTGATCGTATTGTGAAACGGTTCGGCATGGGCGAAGGGAAGAAGTGCTCTACTCCACTGGAATCTGGGCTTAAGCTTCGACGAGATGAGGGAAGGGTTCTTCATGATCCCTTGGTGTTCAGGGTTCTTGTTGGGAGCTTGATTTACCTGACGATTACAAGGCCGGATATTGCTTTTGCTGTTGGCCGAGTAAGTCGGTATATGGCTGAACCAAGGCAATCTCATCTAGTGGCGGCAAAGGGAATTCTGAAGTATATCAAGGCTTCTTCTGATATGGGACTCCTCTATAGAAGGGACGCGGAGTTTGCATTGCTCGGGTACACGGATGCTGACTATGACGGTGATTCGGATGATCGAAGGTCTACTTCAGGTTATGTGTTCACTTGCGGTTCAGCTAGCATCTCGTGGTGTAGCAAGAAGCAGGACTCGGTGTCGGTTTCAACCACAGAGGCGGAGTATAAGGCTTCGGCCTTGGCTGCTCGGGAAGCCGTTTGGTTGAGGAGGCTTATAGAGGATGTTCATGAAGAAGTGCAAGGGCCTACTTTACTCCGGGGTGACAATGAGAGTGCTCTCAAACTGGTTAACAATCCAGTGTGTCACGCCAGGACCAAGCATATTGAGATTGATCACCACTTCATCAGGGAGAAGGTGTTGGAAGGATCTTTGCTGGTCGGGCATGTTCGGAGTGAAGATAATCTTGCTGACATCTTCACGGAGCCACTGTCGAAGGGGCCCTTTGAACGCTTGCGCAGTTTGCTGGGCTTGGTCACCACTTCCCACTTCAAGGGGGAGTGTTGAAATTTGTGAAGTGGAAGTGGTTGACGGGACAAGCCGGGCGGCCTGGGCGGACAACATTGGAGGACTAGGCGGACTGGGCGGACCGTGATGTGCGGCCTGGTGGTAGGTCTAGTGGGAAGCCGGCTGTCTTCTGAGCGGTTTGTTTGCATGGAGTCCGCGGACTATGCGGCCTGGTTTCTGCGGATAGGGTGTTTGCTGATTGGCTTTGCCAAGGAGCGGCCTGCGCGGATGGAGGCTTGCGAACTGGTGCATTGCTCAGTGGCCGCGGGTGCAAGCTTGTGCTGTTAGGTGGGTTGGCTCGTGTCCGCGGGAAGCTTGCGGACTGATGTGTCCGCGATGTGGGCTATTGCGGACTGGGCTTAGAGCTTGGCTGAGGCCTTGTCGAGCTCTGGTGGTACAACAGTGCTTTGCTGTGGAGATCGATTGGCGGACTGGTGTTTGGAGTCTGGGAGGAGGCTGCTGTGTTGGACAGAAGTGCGAGGAATTTGCGGACTGCTGGCGGTCTGTGCTTCGGTGTTTGGCGGACGGGGGTTTGCATCCGCCATGCTCGCATTGGCCCTTGATGGTTTTGGACTTGGTCACACTTTGTGCCAAGACCATGGTGTCCGCGGTATCCGCCAAGTCCGCTGTGACCGGGCGGACTGTTGCTGTCTACCTTTGGTCGTGGACTTGTGGCAGATTGAGGTGTGAGTCTTGCGGACTGCCTCGAGTTGGTGCGGACTGCCATTGAAGGGAGTTGCTGTCCTACAGTGGTTGGAGCTTTGCGGGCTGATGCCTTGTCCGCATAGCTTGGGCGGACTGGAGAGGGTTCGCCAATGTTTGCCTTGCTCCTGGCGGTTTTCCTTGGTATCCGGCTAAGTCCTTGCGGACTCAGCGGACGGTGTTTTTGCTATCGCGCGGGCTGGGGCGGTGTCACTATCTCCTGGGCGGTGACCACACTCCTCACCTTGCCTATAAATAGGACCCCCCTGGAAAACCTAAGTAACTTGAGTAAACAGTAAGTTGGGTTGGGCAAGGAGCTGCAGTCTGTGTTTGTCAGTCCGTGCGAATTGTTTCAGGCTGACGGTTTGCTGTGTGCAGGTCGCGCGGGTAGCTTCAAGGAGCTAGGAGTTTGGCTGTGACTTCGGTCAAGTACTTGGAAGTGTGCGGTCTCTGCGGACTCAGCAGGAGGTCGCTCTGCGGCTTGTCAGTTCTGTTTCATCTTTGCCAACTTCAATAACCTGTCCGCCGATTTCAGGCGGGTAGGGGTGTTCCTCAGTTCAGGTTCAGCAGGAGGCGAATAACGGTGTGTCCGCGCGGCCTCGCGGCTTCGGCGGACTCCGTGGTGATTCGGCGGACTGCAGCTAAGTGCGGGCGATCTCAGCGGACTCGGCGACCTCGGCGACCTCGCGGTCTCGGCGGACTCCGGTGCTGTCCGCCCGGCTTGTTTTTTGGTGCTTTCTGTTTACAGCTGTTATACTAGCGAAATCATATCTCACTATGTATGCCTCGTGTTGTAAAGAAGTGAATGATAATAGACCTGCTTGTGCTTCCATTGTTTGTTGGGATTAACCTTTGTTCCTCGGGTTTCCGCTGGTTCAACGTGCGAACTGGGTAGTTCCGAAGATATTAATTTGGCGTTTGGGCTATCTTTCTGACCACGTTGAGAAAATTTAACACAATCTAGTGCTGAGGCGAAACTATTTTGGACAGAGGTGCAGTGTGACCTAGCTGATAGAGTTCGGCGGGCTTTGGTTCAGGATAACAACATGAAGCAGATCTTGGATGAATCATTGGATGTGTCAAATTCCCAGTTTGCCGTTGAAGATGGTTTGCTAAGGAGGGACGGTCGCCTATGCGTTCCTAGTGCGGATAATCTTCGGGAGGAATTGATGTATGAGGCTCATCATGCCAAGTACTCAATCCACCCGGGAAGCACGAAGATGTATAGGGACATGAAGAAATTATTCTGGTGGCCAGGTTTGAAGAAGGATGTAGCACTTTATGTGGCCAAGTGCCGTACTTGTGCATTGGTGAAGGCGGAATGCCAGAAGCCCGGAGGTTTTTTGAAGTCCCTCCCTATCCCAGAATGGAAATTTGACGACATATCTATGGATTTTGTGCACGGTTTGCCGAAGTCGCAGAAGGGAAACGACGCCATCTGAGTAGTCGTAGATAGGTTGACAAAGGTGTCGCACTTTATTCCGAACAGGAAGGAAGATCCGGTGGAAAAGTTAGCCAAACTCTATGTGGAGAATATTGTACGATTGCACGGTGGGCCCCACAGTATTGTTAGTGACCGAGATGGACGCTTTACGTCGAAGGATTGGAGGATGGTGCATAGTATGTTGGGAACTAAGCTGAGTTTCAGCACAACCTTTCATCCACAGACGGATGGTCAGACCGAGAGGGTCAACAGGACTATGGAGGACATGCTTCACATGTGCATCCTAGATTTCAGAAAGCATTGGGAGGATCACCTGTACATGGTGGAGTTTGCGTACAACAACAGCTTTCAGGCAAGTATTGGAATGACGCTTTTCGAAGCCTTGTACGGGAGGAAGTGTCGTACGCCGTTGTCTTGGTTGGAGGCAGGCGAATCGAAGTTGTACAAACGTCAAGCGGTGGAAGATGCCACTTTAATGATACAGACAATTCAAGAAAGGTTGAAGATCGCTCAGGACAGGCAAGCTAAGTATTACAACGCCAAGCATAGGAATGTGGAGTTCAATGTTGGTGACATGATGTATCTAAAAATCAAGCCGTTCAAGGGTGTATCGCGGGTTCGACGCTTGAAGAAGTTGAGTCCGAGATACCTTGGACCATTTGAAATCCTGGAGCGTGTTGGCGAGGCGGCGTATAGATTGAAGCTGTCGGCGGAATTGAGTGGGCTGCATGACGTGTTCCACACATCGGTGTTGCGTAAGGCGGTGCAAGATCCTTCGCAGATCATTGCGGACAGTCAAGTACCGGTTGATTATGAGTTGACGACAAGGGTCAAGCCAGTACGTATTGAAGATGTTGCAGTCACACGACTCCGCAACGAGGAGGTCCGAATGGTTAAAGTACGATGGGATAACTGCGGACGAGAGGAGCTTTCTTGGGAGCGAGAGCAAGCTATGTTGGAGAAGTATCCCGAGTTATTCCCCTCAGGTATTATTTAGATTCGTGTACCTTTGCTTAATTTCGGGACGAAATTCCTTAAGTGGGGGAGATTTGTAACGCCCAAAAATTGTATATGAGTCGGTCGCATCAAAAGGGATTTTTGGTGCCTGTATAGGGGTACACAGCCTAGGGCACGGGCGTGTCTAAGGCCGTGTCTGGCTGGTGATTTTGGCCGTTTTCATCCCGAGAAGTACACGGCCAGGAACACGGCTGAATGACACGGGCGTGTTATGTGACACAGGCGTGTGCCTACCCGTGTCAGTACCCGTGTTCAGTTGGGTCATGTCGGTTGGCGTGACGGTTATGCGTGACACGCCCCCGGTCACGGGGGTGTCGAGGAACCCGACACGGGAGTGTCAGGTGAGACACGGGCGTGTATTTGACCGTGTGTCTTTCCTCTGTTCGACGATCGTGCCTGGAGCGAGGCACACGACCTGGGACACGGCCGTGTGCCAAGCCGTGTTCGGCCCAGGTCTGGAGATTTTTGAACGGATCTGAGCCGTTCGTTTTCTTTAATTAAGATCCAACGACCTAGATGGTTTCCTGCTCTGTTAAGGCCGAGAATAGGGGAGTTAATCCTTCATTTCTCTCCAACCATTTTCTCTCTCAAGGAGTTGGAAAGAGGAGGAAGAAGGAAGGGATTCCGGCTGCCGGCGAAGCATCGGAGCACCGTTTCGAAATCTGAGAGCGGATCTGTGGAGGAAAGTTCGTTACGAAGATTTCCATCTGTGTAGTTTTTCAATGGCGCCAAAGCGGACTACAAGGGTAACGATTCTCTACATGAGCTTGTGAAGCTCTTTCTTTCTGCATAGGGAATCCTGCTCCCGCGAGTGTGCGGTGAGTGCGTGGTGTTCCTTGGGGTTGATGTGAATAGTCCCCCTTGTGTTGCATATAGAGTCCGGAATCATAAGTACGAACATAGGCATTGTGTGTGAAGCCTACCCGGACGTGTATTGTCTGGATCGGTGATGTTGCATTTGATATGTTTTGCCGGAGAAGACTCCGTGCTTTGGGTTTTTCGGGTTTCTACGCGGTAGATTGCAGCAGGGATCCTTGGAGGTTAGCTTCAAGGCGCACCCGGAAAACTGAGCGGAAATATGTTCTGCTAACTTGGCGGTCTGGGAACCGGCCTTGATCATAACTGGGTTATGAGATTGTTTGGAAAACTTTGGGATCCGAGAGAAGCTTGGCCCGCGCGTAGGAGTTAAATTGTATATGCGGCGTGAGCAATGAGCAAGTGGAATTGGACCTAGGCTATGTGGTTCGGTGCGAGAGACCCGAAGACGGGGACTGGCCGTTGGCATAGTCGGGAGCCTTAGACGGTGGTCAGAAAGGCTAAATGCTCACATGTTGTTGCCATCCTGGGGGTGGTGGTGAAGACGCTGTAATGACAGGATTCACCGTTAATGTGCCCTGAGTGCACGGGGTGTTTGGCCGTGCGAGCCTACACCTGTGGCGAAATATATAGTTGCACTTTATTGTTTAGCTGGGCTAATGTAATGCAGGGAAAGAGCACCGCCATCCCGACCTAGGGCCGGGGTCGTTATAATTTGGTCGGCTTTTGGCTGGCCGTTGCTTTGTTTGCCACCGTGCGACGGAATGTGCTTGCAGGTGCTGCGGAGCCGAGTACCAAATAGCGGGCTGGAGCCCATGTTGCTGTGCTGGCCCTAGAAGGCCGTAAAGAATAGTTGTACTTTACTTTTGTCATGTGTGGCCGGCCTGCGAGCTGATGTATGGAAAACACTATTTATTAAGTGAACTATTGTAAGGCCATAAGGCCATGTTCCCCTTTCAGTGTATTTTGGGTTTCATTCCTGTAGTGTGTTGTGGACATTCATGTTTATTGGATTTAAGTTTTGGGTTCTTTCAACTTTAAAAGCTTCCGCTAGAATGCTATGTGTAGGACGAGTAGTCTTAATTAGATGGTTTGAATATTCTTATGTAACCCTTCCGACTGTCTGTGGTATATGGCGTCGGGTTCCAGCTGGACCTTCTGTTATATGCCATGCGACGGATGTGGGTGTTACACTACTACTGGTACCATTACTTTACTCCGATAATAATTAAAACAGCCAAAAAGTTTTTTAATTACTCTATTCACCCCCTCTAGAGTAAATTAGATCTAACCCATATCTTTCAATTGGTATCATAGGGGTGTCCCTTTGGTTGTACAAGCTAACACTTGAACCAAAAGATCCTTGTTAGATCTGATCTTTCTTTTTCCTAGTTTAGTTTATTTCATAGCATGGCACAGAACAAAGATTATGCAAGCACCAGACTTCCAGTCTGCAACTTGAATAAATTTGCAATCTGGAGGGAAAGAATCAGGCTTTATACGAATTCAATTGATGAGGACATATATAATTCTATTTTGACAGGTCCTCCTCAACCTACAGCTGTTACATCTACCTCTACTTCAAGCACTCATGTTGTTCCACCACCTGAGTGAATAGATGCTCAGAAAAAGGCCAAAATAGCAGATGCAAAGGCCATGAACATACTAGCACAGACTATGTCAGATGACATATTTAAAAAGGTGGCTGAATGCACATCTGCCAAGGCTATCTGGGATTCTCTCAACCAGATGGTTGCTGGTTCAGCTGATGAGAGGAAGGACAGAAGATCAACTCTCATCTCCAGTATGAGAATTTCAAGAAGGATGAATCAAAATCTGTCAGTGATATGTATAACAGATTAAGCTTAATCATCGATGAGCTAAAGACTCTGGATAAGGATATCACTCTCACTGAAGTGAATGATAAGATCCTCATATGCTTCCCAAGCTCATGGGATTCCAGAATATGGACAATCAAGGAGGCCAAAAGCTTGAATGAGATTTCCACTGAATCTCTACTTGGAAAGCTCAAATCATATAAGCAACTGATCAAGTCAAGAGAAGCTGCAGAGCAGAAGACTCCTCCTCCAGCAAGAAAAGAACAAAGCTTCAGAAATAACAGAAGCTCCAACTGCCAGTGAAGAACCTCTGAGTCTCTTTGCCAAGAGATTCTACAAAATGACAAGGAAGGACTTTAGAAGAAAGTCATCTAAGCAGGATGACAAACCAAGGTATGATAAAACACCAACTAAAGAGGTTGTTTGTTTTGGGTGTAGGAAACCAGAACACTTCATTTCAGAGTGTCCAGAGAATCAAAAGAAGGAGAAAAGAAGAGAAAAAGAAACCAGGAAGCATCACTACATCAAGCCTTCCTCCAGCAAGCACAAGAGAAAAGAGAAGGGCTTTGTGGCTGAGACCTGAAGTGATACTGAAGATGAATCCTCATTTTCTAGCTACAGTGAAGATGAAGAAGAAGCTAAGGTAAGGGAAGTTTGGCTTATAGCTATCAATGCCTCTTGCAGCCCATCTGATGCTGAGGAACAAACAGAAGAATCAGATAATGAAGAAATATCTGAATCAGAGGCAGATCATGTATTATCTTCCTTTGATTATAATTCTGATAATTTCAAAACTGAATTCAAATCACTATGCATTGATCTAATAAACTTTGAAAAAGAAATCAAAATACTTAGAGAAAAATTAACTGATCATGAAAAATTTATTTCTGAAAATATTAAGTTAAAAGATGAATTAACTTTAGCTCAAGAACAAATTATATCGCTAAAGACTGAATTGGCTGAGGCAATGCAACTTGAAAAATCCCTAAATGGGAGAAGCATCAAGTTGATGGACATCACAAGCACAGTGAATGCCAGACTAAATGACAAGCTGGGCTTAGGTGCTTCATCAAGCCAACCCCCACTAATTCAGAAGAATATCCTAACAACACCAATTAAATTTGTTTCAAAAAAAGGAAAAGAGAAGATAGATAATAATAATAATGTTAAACAAACTGTGTTAAAACAAATGAATAAGAAAAAGAAAAAGAAAAATCCCAATTATAACAATGTTCAACAGATTTCGTCGAACTCAGATCGACAAAATATGTATAGTTCGTCAAACTCAAGTCGACGAACTCCGAACGCAAAGTTTCACTATAATTATTCGTTGAACTACGATCAACAAAACCAGTATGGTTCGTCGAACTGAGATCGATGATTTTGGGGCCCAGAGAATTAATACTTCCATTCTCTGAGTGGAGTTCGATGAACTCACCCCCATTCGTCGAACTCAGATCGATGAACTTACTTGAATTCGTCGAACCCAGTTCACTTTAACAGAAACTTTAATTTTGTTAAAACTCATAATCAACCAAGATCTTCAATCAATCAATTTAATCAATGGATTATTCCACCTAGAAGATATCATCCTTTAAGTTATAAATGTCAACCTGAATATTCATATATTTCCAGTTTTAATTATGTGAAGAAAGAAGGACCCAAGGTAACTTGGATCAAGAATAGCTAATCTGTTTCATTGCAGGTGAAAGACTATCCCACCACAGAGCAATAGTGGTACTTGGATAGTGGCTATTCAAAACACATGACTCGAAACAAGGACAACCTAATCAACTACAAGTCAAAGTTAGGACCTAAAGTAATATTTGGTGATTCCAATTGTGGCCAGACTGAAGGCTATGGAAAGGTTAGAATTGGAGAAGTCACCTTCAGGAATGTTGCTTATGTAAGTGGACTGAAGCATAACCTTATCTCCATAAGTCAGTTATGTGATGAAAGGTTTCAGGTATCATTTAATAAAACTTCCTGTATTATTACTTCAGTAGATAATCTAGTAGTATTGACTAGCACTAGAGAAGGAAACATTTATATAGTTAACTTTAAATCTGCACAAATAGAAATTTGTCTATTCAATCAAACTAGCAATAATAATGACCTTTGACATAGGAGATTAGGACATGTCAACCTCAAAAACATTGCCAAACTCTCTAGGGACAACCTTGTTAGAGGATTACTCTCTTGCCCCTACAAGAAGGAAAGCTTTTGTAGGGCTTGTCAATTAGGCAAGCAAACTAAAAATAGTTTTAAATCTGTAAAAAAAAGTGACTCACCTAGAATATTATACTTGCTACATATGGACCTTTTTGGCCCTATTACAGTACAAAGTCTAGGAGGAAAATCTTATACTTTAGTGATTGTAGATGACTTCTCTAGATTCACTTGGGTATTCTTTCTGAGATCTAAGTCAGAAAACTTCAAGGTTCTTACAGATTTTCTCAAGAACATACAGATTGAGTACTCTACTCCAGTTGCATTGATCAAAAGTGATCATGGTACTGAGTTTGAGTCTCTTCTTATGCAAGAATTCTGTGAGAAGGAAGGTATCAGGTACTGCTTCTCAGCTCCTAGAATACCTCAACAAAATGGGTTTGCTGAAAGGAAGAATAGAACCCTAATTGAATCTGCAAGCACATTACTTGTAGATGCTCATTTTGCCCCTATCCTTATGGGCAGAGGCTGTGAGCACAACAAATTATGTACTGAACCGAAGTCTAATACACAAGCTTAAGAATAAGACACCTTATGAGCTACTTAAAGTGAAGAAACCTAAAGTAGACTATTTCAAAATATTTGGTTTCTTATAATACATTCACAACAATAATAAGAAACACATTAGAAAATTTGAAGCCAAGACTAAAATGAGAATTTTTCTTGGATATTCCCAAGTAAGCAAAGCTTATAGGGTCTATAATAAATCTACCATGAAAATTGAGGAATCTATTCATGTTTCATTTGATGAGACTAACATGGTTTACAAGGAGAAAGAAATTTCTACCAATAACTCTTTGCAGGAACCACATTTGTATGAGAAGCTGAATGAATTAATCCTCATCAATGAGGCTGTTAGCCATCCTTCTCTACAAATTGCTGAAGACAGTGAAGATGAAGACATTGAAATCAGTGAAGAACCAACAACAGCTGTAATTCCATAAGAGGAATTAATTCCCCAAGCTGTTACTCAACCAACTCCACCTACTGAATTTGTCACACTTAGAGATCACCCTGTATCTCAGGTGATTAGAGACATTTCAGTTGGTGTGCAGACCAGACATCAACTCAACCAAGACTTGATGCATGCCTGCTTCATATCTCAAATAGAGCCCCAATCCATCAAAGATGCTGAGAAAGATCCACATTGGATTATTGCAATGCAAGAGGAGCTCAACTAATTTGAGAGATGCAGAGTTTGAGATTTAGTTCCAAGACTAAAAGACTACCCAGTCATTGGAACTAAATGGATATTTGGAAACAAGCTAGATGCCCAAGGTATTATCATAAGGAACAAGACAAGGCTGGTTGCTCAAGGCTACAAACAAGAGGAAGTGATTGACTATGACCAGACATTTGCACCTATTGCAAGGCTGGAAGCAATCAGAATCTTCCTTGCATATGCTGCCTACAAAAAGTTCAAAGTATACCAAATGGATGTCAAGAGTGCATTCTTGAATGGTAAACTTAAAGAAAAGGTTTATGTAGAACAACCTACAGGTTTTATCTCTCCTACTTATCCCTCTTATGTTTTTAAATTGCATAAGGCTCTCTATGGTTTAAAGCAAGCTCCAAGAGCTTGGTATAAAACCCTAGCTAGCTTTCTTCTAGAGCATAAATTTTCTAGAGGCATAGTAGATAAGACATTATTCACTAGACACCATAAGGATCAAATCTTATTAGTACAAATCTATGTAGATGACATTATTTTTGGGTCTACAGATTCCAATCTATGCAAGAGGTTATCTGACCTCATGCATTCTAAGTTTGAAATGAGTAGCATGGGTGGGCTCTCCTACTTCCTTGGTCTCATATGAAGCAGCTACCTGATGGCATCTTCATATCCCAATCTAAATATGCTAAGGAGCTAATAAAAAAGTTTGGGATGTCAGATGCCTCAGCCAAGAAAACTCCTATGGCTACAAATGCTGTAATTAATTCTGATGAACATGGGAAACATGTACATTAGAAATTATATAAGGCCATTGTTGGATCCCCGTTATATCTTACAGAAAGTAGATCAGACATCATGTTTGCTACATGCCTTTGTGCTAGGTTCCAGGTGAACCCTAATGAATCTCACCTTATTTTCTTAAAAAGGGATTTTAAGATATATAAAGAGTTGTCCTAGTATAGGACTCTGGTATCCAACTAAGTCAGAGTTTGAGTTGACTGGATACTCAAATGATGACTTTGCTGGATGTAGAGTAGACAGAAAAAGCACCTCAGGGACATGCCAGTTCCTTGGTGTTAGACTAGTGTCTTAGTTTTGGAAAAAACAATCATTTGTGTCTACTTCAACTGTCGAAGTAGAATACATAGCAGCTAGTTGTTGTTGTTCCCAGATGCTGTGGATTCAGAACCAACTTCTAGATTATGGCTTCAACTTAAATAATTCAACCTTACTATGTGATAACACAAGTGCAATTTCCATTGCACAAATTCCAATGCATCATAGTAAAACTAAGCACATAGACATCAGACATCATTTCATTAGAGAGTGTGTGGACAAAAATAAAATTAAGCTTGTCTACATCTACACTGATTTGCAAAGCGCAGACATCTACACCAAACCCTTGAATGAGACGAACCATCTGTTCTTTATAAATTAACTAGGTATGATCAATGAAGAGGCCTTAATTTAAATTTCTGTCCGCGGTCGAAGAATTTGCCCCAGTTCATCGAACGGAGATCGACGAACTGAGAAAAGTTCTAGAGAAATTCGTCGAACTGAGATCGACGAACTCTTTGTGTGTGAAGTTCTATTCGTTGAATGGAGATCGACGATATCACTTCAGAAAATTTTCATCGAACCGAACTATACAAAATGTTTTCACTTCTTCTGACTGAGATCGATGAGCACTTTTATCAATAAAATATTTCGTCGAACGCAGATCGAAGAATTTAATTTATTTCGTCGGACGGAGTCTGTCGCTTCATATTCTGAAAACCATATATCTAGGTTTTCTTCGAGCTCCATCCCGCGCTTTTTGTTCCCTTGCACTTGATCTCTGTTTTCTTTTGCAGGCGAACAAATGGCGATTCCAGCAAACTCCCTTGCTGCAATGAAGTTCGATACAAGATTTGATGTTGATTTCGACTCGTTCTACCATACTAATCAAATATTTATCGACATCCTCCAGTTGTGCGAAGAACAAAAACTGAATAAGTTTATGACTACACGGATCAAAATATCAGTAAATGAAATAAGGGAATGGGTTTTCTCTGCGACGTCTCCTGATGCAAACACCATGACAAGCACTATCAGCGGCACACAGGTTATTCTGTCTCCTACAGTTCTTAGTGAAATTTTTGATTTATCTACTGGAGAAGATAATATCGAAATAGACACTGATAAATTTGAGAATATGCTTGTAACGCAACGAAACTCAAAGGAGCGAAGGGGGGGGGGGGACGTTTTGGGCCAGTTTGGGTTCTGGCTGCAGGCACACGGCCTGGGACACGGGCGTGTCCCAGGGCGCGTCAAGCCTGTGTCGACACTAAGACGGGAAGTCGACACTTTGGTCTCGACATTGTGTCGAGACTGGGCACACAGCCTGTGACACGGGCGTGTCGCAGGGCGTGTCGACCCGTGTCGACACTTAGCCGCGAAGTCGACGAGATTCGCTCAACGATGCATCGAGACAAGGCACACGGCCTGCGACACGGGCGTGTCGCAGGGCGTGTCGACCTATCTCGACGATCGTCCCGGGGAGTCGACGAGATTTGCTCGACGATTGGTCGAGACAAGGCACACGGCCTAGGACACAGGCGTGTCCAAGGCCGTGTCATCAGGTCGACGATCTTCACTCGACGAAGTGTCGAGTGTCGAGACCGTGTACACGGCTTGGGGTCCAGGCATATTGAGGTGACACGGGTAGGGACACGGGCGTGTCCTAGAACCCGTGCAGTGCTCGGGTTGATTTTGGGGAAAAATGATGGGGTACACGGTCGGCCACACGGCCGTGTCAGGTGGAACACGGGCGTGTCAGCTCGAACACGGGCGTGTTCGATACCCGTGTGAGGTTCCAGGTGATTCGATTTTGACGGCGAATGAGGCACACGGCCCTGGACACGGGCGTGTGCCAGGCCGTGTTCGGTCCAGATTGGGCATTTCAGCCCCGAATCGAAGCCATTCATTTCTTTAACTGAAGATCCAACGGCTGGGGGTTGTTCCTGAAGGGATATACCCGTGAATGGACTTGGAAAACCCTTAATTTTTCTTAAGTGTTCTCTTTCTAAAGCCTTAGAGAGAGAGGAGAGCCAAGGGAGGAAGAAGGAGCTAGATCCCGCCATTGGAGGAGCTTCGGAGCTCCGAATCGCGATCCGACTCCGGATCCACGGAGGCAACGCTAGTGCGGCGGTTTTCATCCGATTACTTTTCCATGACGCCAAAGAGGAACGTAAGGGTAACGATCCTCATCTTGAGCATGAGTAGCTCTCTTTCTTTGCATAGGAAGCCCGCTCTCGCGAGTTTGCAGAGAGTTGGAGGCGTTCCTTCAGGTAGATATGTGAAGTCCCCGTTGTTTAGAGTCCGTAAGCAAGAACGGACATAGGCATGATGTGTGAAGCCTACCCGGACATGTTGGTCTGGATCGGTGATGTTGCATTGCATAAATTCCGGAGAAGACTCCGTGCTATGGTTTGTTTTTCGGGTTTTCTACGCGGTAGATTGCAGCAGGGAGCCTTGGGGACTAACCCAAAGGTGCACCCGAAAAACTGGGCGGATACGAGATCTTGCCAACATGGGGCCTGAGAGCCAACTTGAACATAACCGAGTTATGTGAAATTGTGTGACGAAAATGGGACTCGGGAGAAGTTTGACCTGCGCAAATGGCTTAAATTGTCGTTGCGACGTGAGCACGGGTTAGATGGAACCGTACCCATATCTATGTCGTTCGGGTTAAAGAGACCTAAGGTTACGTGGCACTTGCCGTTGGCATAGATGAGAGTCTTCGGCGGTCAATGGCTTAAATTGACGTGACCCATGCCGGGAAGACAAATTGCTCATAGGTTTGGTCGTCCAAGAGGCGGTGGTGAGTCCGGAATGTCAATGACTTTAATTGACGTTACATCGACCGGTTCACCGAGAATGTGCCCGGAGAGCACGGGGCATGTGGCTGTGCGAGCCAACGTCTGTGATGAAATGACTAGTTATAAATTTCTCGCTTATGCTAATGAAATGCAGGGAAGGAGCATCGCCGCCCCGAGTTGGGGGCGGGATCGTTATAATTTGGTCAGCATTGCTGACCGTTGCCTTGTTTTGCCACCGTGCGGTGGTTTGTTGCTTGCAGGTGCAGCGGGACCAAGCGGTCAATAGCGGGCTAAAGCCCGAATGCGAAGCCGGCCCTTGAAGGCCTAAATTGGAAGTGTTTACTTCTTTATTCATGTGTGACCGGCCTGCGTGCCGTGGTTTGTAAAACATGTAATTGGAAGTGAAACATTTTGTAAGGCCTTAAGACTTATTTTGGGTATTTTGTATAACATTCCTATTTTGTATTAGTGGACATTTGTGCTTAAATGCTGGGTTCTTTGTTACAACTATGCTCTGTATAGGACATTGAGATTGGTTGGATGGTTTCCATAAGTAACCACCCGGTCTGTCTGTAGTATATAGCGTCGGGCGCCGGCCGGACCTACTGCTATATGCTATGCGACGGATAGGGGGTGTTACAATTTGGTATCAGACTACTGGTTTTGGTTGGGCTTAAACTGAATTCGTGGACGAATTCTTTTTAAGGGGTGGTGAGCACATTGTGTGCGTCATCGTTATAATGGTAAAAGAACCCATGAATGTCCACTTAGGAATGAAAATACTCGTGTTTGAGGAACCTGTGTGTTCCTATAATTGCTGTTTGCAATTTATTTGGTCGCTTAACGGTGTTTTGTACCACTATAGGTGACCCGAAGTGGTGTTGAGCCGTCAGAACGCCGAGTTTCTAAGGCTAGTAGTGCACCGGATGTTGCTCCTGCAACACCTCTGTCGGCTGAAAATATACGATTGGTGGCTGAAGCGGTGTTGGCCATGATAAATGCGCAGCCTGCAAGGCAAACACAACAGCCCGCTCCTGTGACGGAGCAAGAACCTCTTCAAGAGGCTGAGCCGAGGAGAGTGGAGCAAGTGGTTGTAGAACCGGTGGTGCCAAGGAGGGCAACTGAGAGGCAGCTTAAGCATGTTATGAGCTTTAACCCTCCGTTATTCTCGGGGTTGGGAACCCCATCTCAGGCTGAAGACTGGCTCTCCAGGGTGAAGAGAGTCATGACAGCGACGGAGACGGAGGAGTGGCAAATGACCACCATCGCTACGTTCCTTTTGGACGGTGAAGCGAGGATATGGTGGGAAGGATTGGAGCTGCACTTACTGAGGGGTAGGCAACTTGGTGATGTCTCGATGGAGGAGTTCTCGAGATTATTCTTGGCTAGATACCTCCCTTCGACGCAGAAGATAGCGTTGGAGAACGAATTTCTGAAGTTGGTACAGAGTGAGAGGAGCGTGGATGAATATCTCCATGAGTTCACTCGTTTAAGTCGATATGCTAGCTCCACCATCATGGATGAGGAGCGCAAGACTAATCGCTTCTATGAAGGGTTGAGAGATGAGTTGAGATTACTACTCTCGGGGCCAATGACGCAGGGTTTCTTAACCTTGGTCAATACTGCCCGGTCCTTGGAGAAGGACATGAAAAATGTACAAGCAAAGAAAAGCTTGGGTGAGAAGAAATCTGAATTCAAAGTGCCGACTACTTCAAAGTCCGGCTATCGGAGGGCTTTCAAGAAGCATAGGACTTCGGGTCCAGCTCCTTCTGGTGCTTTTGTGGCGACTACGAGTCGGACCCCGGGTGCGTGTTTTACTTGTGGAAAGACGGGGCACTTTGCCCGTGACTGTTGGAGCGGACGTCCTAAGTTTGAGAGAAAGCCGGGAGCTACCTATGAAGAGAAGGGAAAGGCGGTGGAGTCGACCGCATCCCATTATGCTTCGGCCCAACCAAGGGTCTACAATCTTGGCCAACAGGAGGCCATTAAACAAGTTGATGTGGTGACATGTACGGTTTAATTTATAGCAAGTCAATTTCTTTAAATACTTGTTATGTACATGTTACCTTACCACTACTTGATTAGGATTTGTATTGATTTGTGAAAATCCGGCACGAGCACTCTTCGATACGGGAGCTTCACACTCCTTCTTGTCCGAAGGATTTATATCACGCATCAGAGTCCCTTCTTCGATGGCGAAGGATAAGTTGGATGTGTTGTTGCCCAACGGGTGTTCGATGCGAGCGGATAGGATCTGCGATGTTAAGATTCGTATTGGGGAGCAGGAGTTCGACCTGCGGGCGTCTTTACTTCCGTTAGTGGAGTTCGACGTCATATTTGGCATGGACTGGCTCTCGGAGCAGCAGGCCTATATAGATTGCGGTAGCAAGGAAGTTAAGCTGGGAGCGAGTCGTGAGATGACTTTTACGGGCTTAAAGGGGTCGAGGAAGACGTTGATGTCTGCTCTTCAGGTGGTGAAGGCGGTTCGTGCTGGTGCAGAACTGTTCTTTACACTAGTGGAGGTTGCAAAGCCGAAGCCCGCGTTGGATTGTATTTCAGTGGTATCGGAATACCCTGATGTGTTCCCCGCGGATCTTCCTGGAGCCCCGCCTCAGCGGGAGATAGATTTTATGATCGAGCTAGTGCCAGGTGCAAAGCCCGTGTCACGATCTCCGTATCGGCTAGCGCCTAAGGAAATGGCGGAGCTGAAAGTTCAACTACAAGAGTTGTTGGAGCAAGGGTATGTGCGCCCGAGTTCTTCGCCTTGAAGCGCACCGGTCCTCTTTGTTAAGAAGAAGGACGGAAGCTTGAGGCTATGTATTGATTATCGGGAGCTAAACAAGCTGACGGAGAAGAACAAGTACCCGATCCCCCGGATTGATGATCTCTTTGATCAGTTAGTCGGGTCGACAGTGTACTCGAAGTTGGATCTCAAGGCTGGGTACTATCAGCTGCGAATAAGGGAGAGTGATATCCCGAAGATAGCGTTTAGTACGAGATACGGGCATTATGAGTTTATGGTCATGCCGTTTGGGCTGACTAATGCGCCGTCAGTGTTCATGGATTTGATGAACAGGACGTTCAGGGAGTACTTGGACCATTTCGTGATCGTCTTCATCGACGATATTTTGGTGTACTCGCAAAGTGAGGAAGATCACTTCAAGCATCTTCATTTGGTGTTGGAAACGCTAAGGAGAAATCAGTTGTATGCCAAGTTCTCGAAGTGCGAGTTTTGGCTATCCTCAGTGGCGTTCCTCGGGCATATAGTGAGTGGAGAGGGTATTGCTGTGGATCCGGCGAAGATTGTTGCGATACGGGAGTGGCCTGAGCTTGCTACGGTAGCAGAAGTCCGGAGCTTTTTGGGGCTTGTCGGCTATTATAGGCGCTTCGTAGAGAACTTCTCGCGGTTAGCGTTACCTCTCACTACTTTGACGAGGAAGGAGCATAAGTTCGTTTGGACGCCGGAGTGCGCGCGAGCTTTTGAGGAATTGAAGTGTCGGTTGACCACGGCGCCTGTGCTGAGTTGGCCATGTGGAACCGAAGGCTATGAGATATATAGCGATGCTTCGGGCAATGGTTTGGGTTGCGTGCTACTGCAGCACGGAAGCGTGATAGATTATGGCTCGAGACAGCTAAAAGTGCACGAGAGGAATTATCCGGTCCATGACTTGGAGTTAGCGGCCGTGATTTTTGCATTGAAGCTGTGGAGACACTACTTGTACGGTGTGAAGATTGATATCTACACCGATCACAAGAGCCTGAAGTACCTTATTGATCAGAAGGATCTGAATATGCGGCAGCGTAGGTGGATGGAGTTCCTGGGGGACTATACGTTCAAGATCCACTACGTGCCTGGCAAAGGGAATGCGGTTGCGGATGCGCTGAGTCGCCGAGCCCCAGCTCAAGCCAATTGGCTATCGGTGCATGATGAGCGGTTGGTGCGGGAGTTGGAGGCGTTGGAGATTGTTTGTGTTGATAGACAATCAAGTGCTGAAGCAGTTCTGAATTGGACTGAAGTCCAATATGACCTGGCTGATCGTATTCGGCATGCTTTGGATATAGATGCTCATATGAAGCAGTTCATGGTAGAGGCTCTGGATGGGTCAAATTCCCAATTCGTCGTGGAGGACGGATTGCTTTGGAAAGACGGTCGTTTGTGCGTCCCAAGTGTGGGCAATTTGCGGGTGGTGTTGTTGTACGAGGCACACCATACCAAGTACTCGATTCACCCGGGAAGCACGAAGATGTACCGTGATGTGGAGAAACTGTTTTGGTGACCGGGTTTGAAAAAGGATGTGGCGCTATACGTAGCAAAGTACCAAACTTGCGCCTTGGTAAAGGCGGAGTGCCAAAAGCCGGGAGGATTTCTTAAGTCCTTGCCTATTCCGGAGTGGAAATTCGACGACATCTCTATGGACTTTGTGCACGGTTTGCCAAGGTCGCAAAAGGGGAACGACGCCATTTGGGTGGTCGTTGATCGATTAACGAAGGTGTCGCATTTTATTCCACATGGGAAGGATGATCCGGTGGAGAAGTTGACGAAGCTTTATGTGGATAACATAGTGCGGCTTCATGGTATGCCCCGCAGCATCGTGAGTGACCGAGATGGGCGGTTCATGTCCAATGTTTGGAGGCTTGTGCAGCAAATGTTGGGTACGAAGCTGAAGATCAGCACAGCCTTCCATCCGCAAACGGATGGGCAGACCGAGGGGGTCAATAGAACTATGGAAGACATGCTCCGTATGTGTGTCTTGGATTTCGGAAAGCAATGGGAAGACCACCTTTATTTGGTGGAGTTCGCATACAACAACATCTACCAAGCGAGTATTCAGATAGCGCCTTTCGAGGCCCTATATGGTAGAAAATGTCGCACGCCGTTGTCTTGGTTAGAAACGGGTGAGTCAAAGTTGTATAAGCGATCAGAAGTGGGTGATGCTACTTCTTTAGTGAGAACCATTCGGGAGAGGTTGCTTATCGCTCAGGACCGGCAAGCAAAGTACTATAATGCCAAGCACAGGAACGTGGAGTTCGCTGTGGGCGATTATGTGTACTTAAAGGTCAAGCCGTTCAAGGGTGTCTCGCAGGTGCGGCGATTGAAAAAGCTAAGCCCGAGGTACCTTGGACTGTTTGAGGTTTTGAAGCGAGTTGGAGAAGCAGCCTATAGGTTGAAGCTTTCAGTAAAGCTTAGTGGTTTACATGATGTATTCCACATTTCGGTGCTTCGGAAGGCGGTGCAAGAGCCTACGCAAGTGATCGCGGTCAATCAAGTGCCGGTGGATAGTGGGCTAACGACAAAGGTCAAGCCCGTGCGGATGGAGGACTCGGAGGTCAAGCGGCTACGCAATAAAGAGATCAGGATGGTCAAGGTCCGGTGGGACAATTGCGGTCGTGAGGAGCTCTCTTGGGAGCGAGAGCAAACTATGCTTGACGAATATCCGGAGTTGTTCCGCTCAGGTACAAATTTTGGTTTTGTACATGTCTTTCCTTTATTTAATTTCGTGGGCGAAATTCGTTTAAGAGGGGGAGAGTTGTAACGCCCCGAAACTCAAAGGAGCGAAGGGGGGGGGGGGACGTTTTGGGCCAGTTTGGGTTCTGGCTGCAGGCACACGGCCTGGGACACGGGCGTGTCCCAGGGCGTGTCAAGCCTGTGTCGACACTAAGACGGGAAGTCGACACTTTGGTCTCGACATTGTGTCGAGACTGGGCACACGGCCTGCGACACGGGCGTGTTGTAGGGCGTGTTGACCCGTGTCGACACTTAGCCGCGAATTCGACGAGATTCGCTCGACGATGCGTCGAGACAAGGCACACGGCCTGCGACACAGGCGTGTCGCAGGGCGTGTCGACCTGTCTCGACGATCGTCCCGGGGAGTCGACGAGATTTGCTCGACGATTGGTCGAGACAAGGCACACGACCTAGGGCACGAGCGTGTCCAAGGCCGTGTCATCAGGTTGACGATCTTCACTCGACGAAGTGTCGAGTGTCGAGACCGTGTACACGGCTTGGGGTCCAGGCGTGTTGAGGTGACACGGGTAGGGACACGGGCGTGTCCTAGAACCCGTGCAGTGCTCGGGTTGATTTTGGGGAAAAATGATGGGGTATACGGCCGGCCACACGTCCGTGTCAGGTGGAACACGGGCGTGTCAGCTCGAACACGAGCGTGTTCGATACCCGTGTGAGGTTCCAGGTGATTCGATTTTGACGGCGAATGAGGCACACGGCCCTGGACACGGGCGTGTGCTAGGCCGTGTTCGGTCCAGATTGGGCATTTCAGCCCCGAATCGAAGCCGTTCATTTCTTTAACTGAAGATCCAACGGCTGGGGGTTGTTCCTGAAGGGATATACCCGTGAATGGACTTGGAAAACCCTTACTTTTTCTTAAGTGTTCTCTTTCTAAAGCCTTAGAGAGAGAGGAGAGCCAAGGGAGGAAGAAGGAGCTAGATCCCGCCATTGGAGGAGCTTCGGAGCTCCGAATCGCGAGCCGACTCCGGATCCACGGAGGCAACGCTAGTGCGGTGGTTTTCATCCGATTACTTTTCCATGGCGCCAAAGAGGAACGCAAGGGTAACGATCCTCATCTTGAGCATGAGTAGCTCTCTTTCTTTGCATAGGAAGCCTGCTCTCGCGAGCTTGCGGAGAGTTGGAGGCGTTCCTTCGGGTAGATATGTGAAGTCCCCGTTGTTTAGAGTCCGTAAGCGAGAACGGACATAGACATGATGTGTGAAGCCTACCCGGACATGTTGGTCTGGATCGGTGATGTTGCATTGCATAAATGCCGGAGAAGACTCCGTGCTATGGTTTGTTTTTCGGGTTTTCTACGCGGTAGATTGCAGCAGGGAGCCTTGGGGACTAACCCAAAGGTGCACCCGGAAAACTGGGCGGATACAAGATCTTGCCAACATGGGGGCCTGAGAGCCAACTTGAACATAACCGAGTTATGTGAAATTGTGTGACGAAAATGGGACTCGGGAGAAGTTTGACCTGCGCAAATGGCTTAAATTGTCGTTACGACGTGAGCACGGGTTAGATTGAACCGTACCCATATCTATGTCGTTCGGGTTAAAGAGACCTAAGGTTACGTGGCACTTGCCATTGGCATAGATGAGAGTCTTCGGCGGTCAATGGCTTAAATTGACGTGACCCATGCCGGGAAGACAAATTGCTCATAGGTTTGGCCGTCCAAGAGGCGGTGGTGAGTCCTGAATGTCAATGGCTTTAATTGACGTGACATCGACCGGTTCACCGAGAATGTGCCCTGAGAGCACGGGGCGTGTGGCCGTGCGAGCCAACGTCTGTGATGAAATGGCTAGTTATAAATTGCTCGCTTATGCTAATGAAATGCAAGGAAGGAGCATCGCCGCCCCGAGTTGGGGGCGGGATCGTTATAATTTGGTCAGCATTGCTGACCGTTGCCTTGTTTTGCCACCGTGCGGTGGTTTGTTGCTTGCAGGTGCAGCTGGACCAAGCGGTCAATAGCGGGCTAAAGCCCGAATGCGAAGCCGGCCCTTGAAGGCCTAAATTGGAAGTGTTTACTGCTTTATTCATGTGTGACCGGCCTGCGTGCCGTGGTTTGTAAAACATGTAATTGGAAGTGAAACATTTTGTAAGGCCTTAAGGCTTATTTTGGGTATTTTGTATAACATTCCTATTTTGTATTAGTGGACATTTGTGCTTAAATGCTGGGTTTTTTGTTACAACTTTTATAAACTGCTTCCGCTAGAATGCTCTGTGTAGGACGTTGAGATTAGTTGGATGGTTTCCATAAGTAACCACCCATTCTGTCTGTAGTATATGGCGTCGGGCCCCGACCGGACCTACTGCTATATGCTATGCGACGGATAGGGGGTGTTACAATGCTGGGCACTATGGGGCATTCAGGAGGAAACCCCAATAAACTGTTGAAAACGAATCTGTTTGTTCAATATAAGCTTTTGGCAGACATAGTCAGCAAGGTGTTACTGGGTAAGCATACCGCCCATGATTACATTACCAGGCACCAGTTCTTGGTGATGCGTGCCTTGATGAATAAGAAACAGGTAAACTTGGGAAAACTCTTGTTTGAGTTAATAAAGAAGAAGAACACAAAGAAGGAAGTGTGTTTCAGAAGGATTCTTGGAATATTCCTTCAAGAAAAGGCTCCTGAACTACTGGTCTCCACAACAATGTTCATTAATGCCTCGAAGAGGCTTACATCTGCCCTTTTCGGCATATGGGAGAGGACAATCGTAAGGCCATCCAAGGCTTCCTCCTCTTCCCATACTTCTGATAGCACTAGGGTAGTGACAGCCACTCCTCCACCTCTAGAAGAAATTCTTCCCCCTACCAACATTCCTTCTCCTCCTCAACCTCAACAACAACCATCCTCTTCTCCAGCTCATACTCCACCAATTCCACAACAACATCTACTCACAGCAGTTCCAACACCAGTTCCATCTCCAGAACATACCACACCACCTCCATATCCACCTCCAATTAATCACTCTGAAATTCTATCTGAAATTCCATCTTAAATTCCATCTACCTCACAACCCTCCTTGAATTTACTGTCTCCTCCACCATCTCCTCATCAATCTCCAGTTCAGGAAACCACATTTCCACCCACAACCACAGTTCCCACTGAAATTCCTTCAGTTGATATCCCTTCAGTCATCCACACTGACATTCCCTCTACTGCTCCAGACTACACCCACACAGATTTCTCCAATGCATTCTCTGTGTGTTCAAACTGTGGACATCACACTCCTTACTCCTCCTCTGCTCCTGAACCCCTATACCTCAATTTTTCTAATATAGCTAAAGAGCTACTTGCATTTATTTCTCCCACTCTTGAGAAACTTATAGCAAATTCTATTGCCCCTCTTTATGCTTCCATCACCTCTCTATCTTCCAGAATTTCTGCCATGTCCTCCGTCCCTTCTTCTGGATGACTGGATTCAGGACCCTCTGAACCCAATCAGGGGGATCAGCTCTGTGAAGAAGCTCCAGTTGCCCCCTGTGCAGCAGCAGCAGCAGATTCTGAGATGACTGATGATTCAACAAAAGAAGCCCCTCTAGCAGAAATCATTGAATTATTTACAGATTCTGATACAGAGACGGCTGATTCAGTTATAGCAGAAATAAACACAGTTGGTGATTACATTTTAAATCCCACAGTCAATCTAGATTCTTTACTAGATTCATTCAATTTTGTTTACAGAGATTTTCTACCTAGTTTTTCTTATCAGCAGTCTATGGCTATAGTTCCCTACACTTCTCCAATAAGTCCTATAGTTGCTAAGCAGCTTAAGGCAAGTTTTGCAGTAACAGAGCCACCAACTGTATCATCCCCTCCCAAGGCTATTTCTCCTCAAAAGGCTATCTCACCTCATACATATAAAATGGATGATAATCCTCTTCCTGATCTAGATGAAATTATTCTAGCAGACATTGAAGAAGAGAATAAGTTAATTTCTGAAAGTGTTGCTGAAGTTGCAGTTGCAGAATCTCCAGTCCAGCCTCAGGCTGAGAAACAAATACCCAGAGATATTCTGAAGGCCATTGATGCCTTATATGACAATTCTCAGGGATCTTCTGATGATGAAGATGATGATGATTCTGATAATTCTGATAATTCAAAGGCTAAGAAGAAAGCTGTAAAGAAAAGAAAGGCTGTTCCTAAGGCTGCTCCCAAACCAAATCCCATCCATGATACTCCCTATTATATCTTGCAGAATATCACAACATACCCAGGGATGCCATCATGGATGTAGCTATCCAAGAATGAGCAAAAAGCCAGGAAGAAGAGTAGAAGGTACTCTCCTCCTCCTCCTTCTCTAAGAAACTGGAGAGGTCCTCCTCCTCCTCCTCCAGCAGCTGGTGCTTTAGGAAGCATTTCTCAGAGATCTACCTCCTATGCTCAAACTTATCAAAGACATCAAGGTAGATCTTCAAAATCTCAAGGAAACAGTCAGCAGAGATATTCTTCAAGCAGTAGACATCAACAACAACAAGCATCTGAAACAAAAAAAAACTGAAAGTCCAAAAAGGCCAGAGTCATCACCAATTCCATTTGTAGATCCAGAATAAGATAATACTGCAAGAATGGCCAAATTTCAAGAACTTGTTGGACCCTTCATGATTAACAAAGACAAAGCTGAAGGCAGAGATCCATCACAGTATTCTACCATGTCAACCTACAGAAATGAAGAACTTAAAAGGTATGATAAGGCCAATAAATTCTTCAATGTAGATGCTTACATGAATTTGCATCCAGAGGCTGTAGTACCAAGAGCTACCTCTGTCAATATAATTGGAGCTGCTGACATGACAATGTCTAGAAGAGAAGCAGCCAACCCCAACAGAGAAATTAAATTCAGACAGCCCTCTGAACAAGATGACAAGGAAAATCAGAAGAACAAATGATCATTCTGTTTAGTTTTTATATTGTCTGAACTTTATTTGTTATAACTGTCACAAAGCTACTGTCTATGTACATATCTGCTGAATGTTTCAAATTTTCTGCCAGATATATTTTATATTGCTTTGTGAGTATTTTCTTTTTATATTATTACTGACCTCACCCAAATATGGGGAGATTGTTGGATCTATAATTGGATTTGGGCTAGGTTCACTAATTAGGATGTCTGACCCACAATGTATAGCCAGGGTCATGTGTTTTGAGTCCTAGAGTTTAGGCTAAGTCATTAGGTTCAACCTTAATGGACTAACCAACAGAAGACTTCAGGAGACTCAAGACTTAGAAGAAATCAAAGTTTAGAATTTAAGTTCGACTTTCGTCGAACTCAGCTCGACGATAGTCATACTCTACTCGACGAACTCAGAGTTAATTCTTTGAGTTGAGCTCAATGATATTCTAGCTCAGATCGACGAAGTCTGGAGTTCAGCATTTAACACATTCTTTCCAGATTACCTTCGCTGAACTCAGCTCGACGAAGATAGATTATCAGCCCGATGAACTTGGATCGCAGATTAGGCAAGTTATCTCCAGAATGCAGTTCGCTGAGCTCCGGTCGACGAACGGGATTTCTCAGGTCGACGAACAGGATTTCTCAGCTCGACGAGCTTGGATCTCCGGTCGACGAAATCTGTTCAGAGGTCGACAATTTCTGTCCAAGTCTGACTTAGAGTTTTTCCTCATTTTTGTCCTTATTCCATATATTATTTAGCAGTAATTTCCTGAGTAATTAATGCTCATATTCTCAAAATATAGCCGTTATTGGCACCATTAATTATGGTCTTCATCAGGTTAATTACTTGCTTAATTTATTGGGACAGTTGAGAAACTCATTAAAGCAAATATTCTCAAGCCGATTTTCATTCTCCAGACAATCAGCATTCAATGCTTGAGATTCAAATTTCAAAGGAGAATTCAACTAAGAATATAAAAGAGATTTTCTCTTTCAGACGGCATAAATATACAAGAAGAGAGACATAGTGAAGCAGTGATACATATATACAGAGAATACAGAAAGATATTCAGAAATTCTATGTGCAAGAAAACAACCTGTTTTCTCCTTGATCTTACTGAAGAAGAAGAAGAACAACAACAATCACAATCAAGAGTCTTCTTCAACTTCAACTCCAGGAGCTTTCAAGGACAACAAACTCTGAATCAGTCAGAAGTTCCTGGAATACTTCAAGTCAAGGTAGAAGACCTACACCCTGAGCAAGACTCCAAGTGACTTTGAAAGGAGCTCTTGACCTACACCCTGAGAAGACACCATCAAATCTCTCTCCCCCTCTTGTAAAAGGGTTTATTAACTCCCTTCAAAAGTTTATTCTTGGTTTTTGGGCACCTGATCAAAAACTCAAAGGGTTGTGAGATCTCCCTGGAAAAAGATCTTGTGGTGACAGTCACCTGATCAAAAAACTGCTAGTGGATTCCTACCAGGATGGTAGAAGAGTGGATGTACCCAGGTTGGGGAACCACTATAAAATTCTTGTGTCGTCTGGTTGCCTATTTTCTTTGTGTTGTTATAATTTAGTTTGCTGTGTTGTGGTAGTTTAGCTTAAATTAGTTTCCCTTTTCTATTACTACAACTGGTATCATTAATTTACTCTGATAATAATTAAAACAGCCCAAAAGTTTTTTAGTTACTCTATTCACCCCCATCTAGAGTAAATCAGATCTAACCATTATCTTTCAAATAAAACACACACACTATACATAAATAAAATCTAACTCACACACTCACACACACACATACAAAAAAGATAAAAAAAGAAGTGATCTAAAAATTAAAACAACTACAAATCTACTCCTAGAATATGACAGAAATGCATAAAAAGAGAATAAAATTTAAAAGAACAAAAATTTTGAACATTAAAACCAAAATCAAAGGGTTGCAAAAATTTAAACAAGTAGATTTTCATTCTTATAATTTTATAAAGGAGCTTAAAAAGTGAAAATAAAGCAAAAAAAGAACAAAAAGTTTTAAAACCTAAAAAAACTAAGTTAAACAAAAATCAAAACCACTTTAAGACACCTTTATAAACTCATAAAAATGAAGTAAAAAGGAAGTAAAAAGCTAAACTATGAAAACTATGAAAGTAAAAAGCTAAACTATGAAAACTATGAAAGCATAAAACTAAACTCATACACACACACACACACACCCATTTTAAAAAAACAAAAATAAAGATAAAACAAATAAAAATAAGATTGCTTAAGGAGGGGGCACTCAGATCCATTCCAAAACCATATAAAGGGAGAAGAAAAAACACATATTTCATTAACATTAAAACGAGTTACAAAGAAAAATAAAAACTAAAGAGAGGGGGGAAAAATTTCCCTTACATAGCTTGAAAGCATTTAAGCAGCATCTTCCCTAAGCAAAATGATCCAAAAAAAAGAACATTTGATCTTACAGAGAAGATCTATTTATAGGCAAAAATTTCGGGTTACACGCCCCAGGTCACGGGCATGTAGGGGGGGGGGGGGGCGTGTCAGTACTGTTGTTGAGTTGATGCTGAGCATTTATTGTTGGTTTGACTTTGACGCTGTACACATGGAAGTCACGGGCGTGACTCTGCTGTCACGAGCGTGTAAGGGGGTGTGTCGGGGAGATTTATCTGGGGAAGGCGTCGTGTTATTTCGTCACCGGCGCTGTCTTGTCTGGGACACGTGGAAGTCACGAGCATGTCGAATATTGACACGGGCGTGTAGGTGGGTTTGACGAACTTCGAACGCAGAATGTCGAACCGGAAGCGTTGAATGGTGATGGCATTGAGTGGCGATGGTGTTGAATGGCGATGGAGTCGAGTGGTTTGGCTGGCGTCGAGTGGTTGGCGTTGTGTGGTTGGCTGGAATCGAGTGGTTGGCGTTGAGTGGTGGCTGGCGTCGAGTGGTTGACATCGAGTGGTTGGCGTCGAGTGGCGATGGCGTTGAGTGTGTGTTATGGGTTGAACACAGGTGTGTCGAATCGGGACACGGGCGTGTCGGGCAGTTCGACGAATGTCGAACGCCGATCATCGAGCTGACGACAACTTTCTGTTGGGATCAAGTAACACGCCCAGGTCACGGGCGTGATCGAGAAGTACACGGGCATGTACTATGGAATTTTTTGACTTTTCCTGAAAAATTTCAGAAAATAAATTTAAGTTAAGTTAGAATAATATTTACAAAAAAAACATTTTATTGAAGAAAATTAACTAAAAATAACGAAAATAAATTAAAACGACTTAAATAACGTACGTAAAAATACGTATATTTACAACTTATCATGTTCCCTGGATTTGAAGAGGCATCACCATCAATACTAAGAGCATAGATGTATTTGAAGCATGATCTAAGTTCAGTGTGTGCAGGATGTTCATTGTCATAATGATTAGACAGGTTGCCTAAGTGACAATGACAAGTGGACACAAGGAAGAATGTTGGGAAAACATCAATTTATCTAAGTACACAGGCGTTGAGTGAAGACAGTTCACTCAATGACAGATGTCAAGAAGTGCTGAGTAAAGCATGGGCAGTCAAAGCCTAACTTTTGACAAAGCTGGATTTTGGCTAAGTACACTAGAATTGAGTGAAGGCAGTTCACTCAACGCACTCAACGCCTATCAACAGAAAGTTTGTCCAAGGACAAAAGCGTTGAGTGAAGCCAATGCACTCAATGCCTATCAACTGAAGTTTGTCTAAGGATAAAAACACAGAGTGAAGGCCATTCACTCAACGCTTCATCAACAAAAAAATTATCTAAGTACAAATTCGTCGAGTGATTGCTAATCACTCAACGTATAGTGAGGCAGAAATCTGTTTAAGTGTTTTTGCGTTGTGTGAAGGTTGTTCACTCAACGCCTATACTAAATTGCTAGAATTGGGCGAAGTCCATTGATGCCGACGTCAACAAAAATCAAAATCATTGCGAGAAGTCTGCAATACACAACAAACGACGCCGTAGGTCTACTATACGACATTTTTTGATAAAGTAAAGTTACAACCAACTATTGGTGGTCTCACTGCTCAAAGAGACGTTGGACATCGGGAATAATAGGATTCAAATCTGCGAGAAGAAATTAACTTTTTAGAGTTCGAAAAAAGTGAAACTTCATCTTCTTCCTCTCGACACTACTGCAGAGCCTAAAGAAGAAGTCCAAACTTCTGATCTAAGAATTCAACAAGTTAGCTGTTGTAATCAACACCTTCAACAACAAGTTCAGAGATATTTCCCTGAGAAAGAAGAAGCAGCAAGGCAAGCCCTAGCTACAACATCTTCACAGCCATAGCAGATCATTCCTGAAGAACACTTTCGGAGCTGTGAAGAAGAAGAAAAGACTGAGTTTCTTTCTCAGTTCAGGAAGAATCAGTGCTCTGCAAGATACTTCTCAGCACAACCTGCGAATACGGGGTTGTACAGACTGGACTCGGGAGCTTGTTTCAACACGCAAGACTTAAGGTGTCTTGATAGTGTCGAGTTGCCGGTAAGGGTCAACAACTTCGAGCATAATTTGCACCGCGCCTTAAATTCGGTGCCAACTTGAACCTTATCGAAGTGCTCTCAAACTGCCGTCTTACGATTGTGCTCCACCACTACATGCATACTCTGAGTAGACGACCCAGGCGTTGAGGAGGACGACGCCATGTGTCGTTGAGGTAGTGAGTGGGAGAGAGAGAGTGGGAGAGAGAGAGTGAGAGAGAGTAAGAGAGATAGAGGGGGGTGCTCAGGTTGGGGAATGGGGATTGGGGAATGAGAGAGAGAGAGATAAGAGTGACATAGAGTGAGAGAGGGGGAGGGTGGGTTTATAAAAAAAACTATTTTTTTAAAATAATGAGAGAGTTAGAGAGAGTAAGAGAGAGAGAATGAGAGAGGGTGAGAGAGGGGGGGGGGTGAATTTTAAAAAAAAAATATATATTTTAAAATAATGAGTCTAGGGCCTAGGCTGGCCACCCTAGGCCCGAGGCTCTGTACAGCAGCACAACAGCTGAGCTGCTGTGCAGCGGCAGCCAGCGGGGCAGCTGGCCGCTGCTTAGCCTAACGACTCATATTAGAGCCGTTTAATTAACAGCTCTAATAAGAGCCGTTATGCACGACAGGGCAAAGCCCTGCCTAAGCCCGGACTTTGCCCGGGCCGGTCCGGCCCGGGTCGGGTATCGGGCCGGGCAATGGCTCTAAATCTGAGTCCTGTCTGGGCCCCGGGCCCGGCCTAGGCCCGGGCCGGGCTTAGGCTGGGCCGGGCCTAGCCGGGCTTTTACCGGGCCGGGCTCGGGCCGGCGCACTGGGCCCGATCCTTTTGTACACCACTTCATATATTATATATATACATATATATATATATACATATATATATATATACATATATATATATATATATATATATATATATATAATATGTGTATATATATATATATATACATATATACATATATATATATATATATATACATATACATGTATATATATATATATATATATATACATATATATATATACATGTATATATATATATATACATGTATATATATATACATATATATATATATATATACATGTATATATATATATACATACATATACATGTATATATATATATATATATACATATACATGTATATATATACATGTATATATATATATACATGTATATATATATATATATATATATACATATATATATATATATATACATATATATATATATATATATATATATATATACATGTATATATATATATATATATACATATACATATATATATACATGTATATATGTATACATATATATATATATATACATTTATATATGTAGCCAATTTGTCCAAAAACAACTATTAAAATTAGCCTAATATATAATTGTGCATCAGGTAGACTTTGATGGTCGATTTTTCAGATAAAGACAATGGGAAAATTAAGGCTCCGTTTGGGAGGACTTACTTTTACCTGCCAAGCGGTTGCTAGCACATGAATCGGGTCTTAAGTACGATAACCGTTTGGCCGATGTAAATAAGTCCGATTCATGCGATTGCAACCGCTTGGCCGGTGAAAATAAGTCCTCCCAAAGAATCCAAACGGAGCCTAAGTATCATAGTGGATAAAATAAAAGATTAAGAGTTCATTTGGAATGACTTATTTTCATCGGTCAAGCAGTTACGACCGCATGAACCGGATCTTAATTATGACCCGGTTCATGCGGCGTAACCGCTTGACCGGTGAAAATATCCCCAAAAGGAGCCTAAATTATCTGATCTAAAAATTTATAACTGAGGATGAATTCTTAATGGAGAAATGATCATTTTTTCCTCTTTAAGTATGGTATAGTATAGATTTTGGGTATAGAAAATACACTTCATATAGACTCGTACAAACCATTTCATATTAGGAAACATTTTTAATCAATGCTAAAAAAATTCACTGTAGTATGTGAGAAACTTTAAACATTGTTAATTTGGGCCATATATTTGTAAAAGTTTTTGAAGCGGGACCTAAATGAGGTCGCAGGAACACTCAATCACAATCGAACCCAAGTAAAAGACATCAGCAACAGTAGCACAAGAGTTTCTAATTGAAATTAACTTTTATTACACGACGAGGTATACATTGCAAGACACAATTTTATAATGCAAATCAGGGAACCAAAAACATCAACAAGAAGTAATCACACGGACTGATTCCAGTAACCGCACAAGCCGCCTACTCTCGCCAGCTGAGACCGCCGAAGCCGCCTATCCGCGACTAACCGCGCGATTGCTGTTATTGAAATGCTGAGCCAGAAACAGAACATGTTGATTGACTGGGCAACTGCTCCACTTATCTGCAACTCCGAGGAAGAGAATAAGCCGCAAAGACCGCGACCTGCTGCTTAACCGCTGACTGTATCCATGAACTGTTCCACGCCAACGTTCCGCTAGTCTCCTAGCCGCCTAGTGTTAGCCGCACAGCCTGCACAGAACCAACTTCTTTAGTCGCAGCTGTTAGAAAACCGTAACCGCAAAATCAAGTGCGAGCTTGTTCTTACTGTTCACGCCTTATTTATGACGAGCCAAGGGGTCCTATTTATAGATGTGAGGAGGAGTGTTATCACCACCTACACCGATAGGAAAACCGCCCATCAAACCTGTCGGCTAACACTTGTATTCGCACAATTTGGACACCAACACCAGATCGCCGGGTTTTGCCAATCAACACTGTCAGATAGACAACCAGTCAGCCAACCCTGTGGACACTGCTACAAGTCCGCGCATCCTGCAGCCCGTGACTTGGACAAAATCCTTCCAGCCAATACTGCCGAATTCGACGAATACCAGAGCATTCCGCACCAGGCGAACTTGCCGAATACTAAGCAGTCCTCAACAAGGCAAACTAAACGAGCTATGCCACTAACTGTGTAAAATCCCTCCTCCCGAGAATTGGGTACGGCCGAGTAGAGATTTTATGCCCAGGACTGTCGCCTTACAATAACACCAACTACGAGTTAGTTACCACCACAAGACATCAACTTTGTCGGCAAACACGATCATTCACAACCAACAAAGGAAGAAGTAAAACAAGCCCACATATCACAACAAATATATATAGATATCTAAGAAAAGGTCCACATGAGATAATAAAAGAGTACAATAATTAAGGTTTATGCCTAGTACATAAACATCATAAATATCCCACTCTCTCTCAACTAATAATGCGAAAACTAAACCATATGATCATCAACCTGACGTCGGGTAGTAGTAGTGGTAGTGCGCGGCTCCGACTCCTCAGATCCTAGTGTCTCAATCTCCGGCTCCGCCCAGTCGAACTGTGGCAGCGTCTCCACGTGTCCCCAAAATGATGTGGTCAAACGACTGTCAGTCGAACTAGACTCAACTGCTTCGTCCCCGCCTCAACCCCGCGTCTCCTAGGCACCACGCGGGAGGAAGTAAGTGGAGGACCAATATAGCAAAATATACAAACAAGATACAATGGTATATATATAATTCTCTAGTAGATCTATATCCATATGAGTATTAAAGATGAGCAACAACCAGTGCAGTATAAAAGAACAATAAGAGGAGCTAAGTAAAACCAGTAAAGTAAGACAAATACATTACCATCACATAAGTGTATCTTAACTTATATATGAATGCACATACAAACATATAAGTTAAGGTTCCAAAAAAGTAGCTTATCATATAAACGAGCTAATACAAATTTATATGTTGAGGATCTGCAAGTGTGTTTGTTATGTCATACTATGCAATACAATATTTATTATGTAACTCACACACATGACTTGTGCACAGACCTATCATTCATCCCCACTTTTTGGAGGTGTCCAACCTCTCAGGTACCAACCGTCATGGATCACAGTGGTAGTGGAGTGAGTGTCTCCGCTCATAGGCGGACAAGCACACTACCTGGCCTATAACTCTTGTATGCCTTAATCCTAAGAACATAACAGTGGAGCCCCTGCGTACTCTTTCTTTCAACTATCTGTCTTCCATGGTCGGATGTTCTCTTAGGGGACATAGTCCTCCATACCTCAGTATAAACATCCTACCGGTCTCCCCAAAGGTCTATACTCCGCACCAGAGTCATCGTACTTCTGTCGGTATGCCGACTGAACCAGTACCGAGTGACCCATCGCATAAGCACAAACCAGGTATAACAATACCCTCCCAAGCCTCCAGTATAACACTCCCAGAGCTAATTTGGGTTCAGGCTTGGTTGACATGGCCTGGGACCGGGCGTGTCCCAGGGCGTGTCCTACTCGGGTTGCGCAGCTGGGCGCGTGGTCGACGAAATTCGTTCGACCAATTTTCGGGAGGTACACGCCCGTGACACGGGCGTGTCACGGGGCGTGACCTAGGGCATGTACTCCCTTGGTCGACACCAGATTTTTGGTCGACAAACTGCGCTCGATGATTGTCGAGTATGCGGTATATGGCCTGTGACACGAGCATGTCACAGGGCGTGTCCCGCTGTGTCGAGAGGTCAAAATGTACTCGAGTAGGTGGAAAAGTACTCGAGTAAGGGGGGGGGGGGGGGGGGGGGTTGTAACGCCCCCACCTGTCACATGACATATAACGGTGGGTCCGGCCGGGGCCCCACGCCATATAGCACAGACAAGCGAAGGAATCACGTGTGGAAATCAAATCGATACGTGTCCTTAACTCATTCCATTCTAGCGCAGCATCTTTTATGTTAGCATGAACTCAAACCAGAATGTCCACCATATATAAAAATCACATTTATATATATACCAATACCAGGAATGTATACAACTCACACACACCGGCCTTATGGCCTTACAAGTTCCTCTTTACACAACATCAATTTCGTACATCGGCACGCAGGCCGGCCACACATGAAATCCAAACAACACTCTCCTCATGGCCTTCAAAGGCCTCATCAAGCTAGTCATTCTTATGCATTTCCAGCCGTAACACCTGCAAGTCATCATCCAAACCAACACAGAAACAAAGTAACGGTCAGCATTGCTGACCCATTATAACGACCCTACCCCCTACCCGGGGTAGTGGTTCCTTCCCTGTATACAGTGCTCCTCAAGTATCATCAAACATCACCAAACCACATCATAGATAGATCATTCTCTTTATACCACTAACAAACACATCACATCACAAACGCTGGAGTCCACCAACGCTCCGTGCACTCAGGGCACCTTCTTGGCGTACCGGAATCCACCGTCGTACACCGCTGTCTCTCGAGGTTTTAACTTGTTGGTTGACCGGCCCTAGTCCACCAATCTCGCAAGCTGGCGACATCCCGCCCAAACCACACAGAGGTACACCCTCACAGCATCCAACAAACAGAGTAGGTCAACCCACAACATGTGGTGTAGCACGCCGGGTTTATCTAAGCTCCCCAGGCAATGTCTACCCATCGACCCCCCTCCTAATCCGATCGACCCACACTATGTGGTGCAGCAACCCGGGTTTAACTCGGCTCCCCTAGCATTGCCACCCATCGATCCCTTCCTAACTAGATCAACCCACACAGGTGGTGTAACAGTCGGGTTTAACACGAGCTCCCCAGGCATGTTACCAATTGATCATTTCATAACCAAGAGCTTCACCAAAGCCTCCTCACAATCATCACATCCATACATTCCTCACAACAGAAATCCGTTTTGCACATCATCAAAGCCACGGAGTCATCTCCGGTTTACCCATGAACATCACCAATCCAGACTACCGGTCCAGATGGGCTTCACACAGCATGCCTACGCCGTACTCCATATTTTCGGCTCTAAATGCAGACACAACAAAGGAATCTCTTCCGCAAATCCACCTTTTGGTGGAGGATTCCAAGCACATGAATAAAGAAGGACTTCGATGTCCAAGAAGGAGGTCGTTACCCTTGAAGATCGCTTCGGCGCCATGAAGTAGCCGGATGGAAATCACCGCCTCGGCTCTACCGTCACGAATCCGCTCTCGGATCTTCGATCTGCACTCCGCAGCTCCTACAGCAGCTGGAAGATTCCTCCTTTCTCTCTCCCTTAGGCCTTTCTTCTTTCTCCCTTGGAATGGAAATGAAGAAGAAGAAGGAGAAGAAGATAATAGCATATATCTTCAAATTCTCGGCCTTCCCAACACCTGGACAAAGCCCAGCCACTGGATCCAGGAAGA
Organism: Platanthera guangdongensis; assembly: GCA_039583875.1. Classification (NCBI taxonomy): domain Eukaryota; kingdom Viridiplantae; phylum Streptophyta; class Magnoliopsida; order Asparagales; family Orchidaceae; genus Platanthera; species Platanthera guangdongensis. Next base: position 943,095 of record CM077148.1, on the reverse strand, counting down.
GGGAAACAAACGGCTCAGATCTGGCCAGAAAATCCTAAACACGGCCTGACATGCCCTGTGACACGCCCGTGTCACAGGCCGTGTCCCCCTAAGCGGCAGACAACCGACTCAATCCAGCCAGTACACGCCCATGTGACACGCCCGTGTCACGGCCGTGTACCCGACACGCCCTCAGACACGCCCGTGTCTGAGGCCGTGTACCTCTACAGAAAATAATCCCAATCCAACCCGAGACTTCACACGGCCTGGCACACGGCTTGGCACACGCCCGTGTTCATGGCCGTGTGCACCAGGACACGCCCGTGTCCCGCAAACACGCTCTAACTCGAAACGTCGAGTTGAGTTCGTCGAACATTGACACGCCCTGTGACACGCCCGTGTCACAGGCCGTGTCCTCACTCGACACTCGACTCTCGACGATCGTCGAGAAAATTCGTCGACATCACGCCGATCGTCGACACGGCCCCGACACGCCCTGCGACACGCCCGTGTCGCAGGCTGTGTCCACTGTGTCGACACCAAATCTCGTCGACTGCCCAACTCGACACTACTCAGGCCTGACACGCCCTGGGACACGCCCGTGTCCCAGGCCGTGTCACCCATGCCTGAACCCGATTTTGCTCAAAAGGCTCCACTTGATTTCGGGGTGTTACAATCCTCCCCCCCCCTTCAAATAATTTCGTCCTCGAAATTGACTCCAAGCAGCCACAACATCATCACAACTTACACCTCAAGCCTCCGCACACACTAACAAACAGACAACACAAACAAACATCCCTAACTTGTGCACCTTCAACCACATAAAACCTCAACCAAAACGACATAATTGATTGATTTCGGCACAATCACAAATATCAACATCATTTACATCCGCCATCAGGTATTAGTCATCAAAACATAGTTTATATACACAGCTTTCAGAGCATCGACATGATTCACATCACAGTCACTTCCGCTCAGCCTCGCGATTTTGAAATTCGCGATTTAAAGATAAATGAACCGCTCGAGGCTGAATTTCACCAACTAAGCTTTGCGGCTCTTGCACTTCCATCGCATGAAATCGAGCTTGCGTCCGGGGTGCAGATGATTCAGCCACTGCTTTTCCCTTTTCTTCATAGGACGCACCCATCTTTTTCTCACTCCCTGGAGGGGCATTCCGACAAAACCTTGCGATATGTCCTTGCTGTCCACAGTTATAGCAGATGCGTGTATCCACACGTCCTGACCCATAAGTCGCACCTGAAGAAACAGTCGACGGAGCTGATTCCGCCGGCCTAAATCTTTTCTTCTCTTGTCGTCGAAACTCCGATTGCTCCAACTGCGACACTTTCAACTCTGGCTTCTCCGTTGCCCGTCTCTTATTTGCTTGTACTCGCTTCATATCCTTCTCCAAGGCACGAGCTGTATCGACCAATGCTTGGAAGCCTTGGCTCACGGAACTCGAAAGTGCCAACCGCAATTCATCCCGCAAGCCTTCATAAAACCGATTTGTCTTTCGCGCTTCCTCCGCAAAGGTAGATCCCGCATATCTCCCTAATCTTGTAAACTCATGCAGGTACGTATCAATATCTTGCTCACCCTGCACCAAACGGAGAAACTCATTTTCCATCGCAATCCTCTGCGACACTGGAACATACTTGGCTAGGAATATTTGAGAGAATTCATCCATGGAAACCTCCGGTAAACCTCGACCTGCCAAGTGATGTACTTCAATCTCATCCCACCACAATCGCGCATCACCCTCCAACAGAAAAGTGGCCAACAGCACTTTCTGTTCCTCTACCGTCCTGATTGCAGTTAAGATCCTTTTGACTCTTGCCAACCAATCTTCCGCCTGCGTTGGGGAAAGCGCTCCACCAAACGTCGGGGGATGAAAGTTCATAAAACGTGACAATGCGTTGTCACTTGCTTGCCCTTCCACCACCTCGGCAGCATGCTCTTGCCGTCCACCAGGTCTTGCCTGTCCAGTTGGTTGTGCTTGTAACACTGCAAGCACTGTCTCCGTCACCACCCGTATGGCCTCTGCCGAGGGAGGCATCGGCGCTTCCACGGGTGCTGCACTCTCATCCGACCGCTGGGGCTCAGACGGCCCAGCTCCATCCCTCGCCACCTATCAATGTACAGAACACCATTAAATTCTTCCAAATCATAACGGTACTTCAACATTGACTACACACTCACGCACATCATATGCATGACATACATTCCTAGTGGACATTCATGAGTTCCTTTATGTTCGCTCCTCCCAAACAATCTAAACCTGGCTCTGATACCACTTTGTAACGCCCCCACCTGTCACATGACATATAACGGTGGGTCCGGCCGGGGCCCCACGCCATATAGCACAGACAAGCGAAGGAATCACGTGTGGAAATCAAATCGATACGTGTCCTTAACTCATTCCATTCTAGCGCAGCATCTTTTATGTTAGCATGAACTCAAACCAGAATGTCCACCATATATAAAAATCACATTTATATATATACCAATACCAGGAATGTATACAACTCACACACACCGGCCTTATGGCCTTACAAGTTCCTCTTTACACAACATCAATTTCGTACATCGGCACGCAGGCCGGCCACACATGAAATCCAAACAACACTCTCCTCATGGCCTTCAAAGGCCTCATCAAGCTAGTCATTCTTATGCATTTCCAGCCGTAACACCTGCAAGTCATCATCCAAACCAACACAGAAACAAAGTAACGGTCAGCATTGCTGACCCATTATAACGACCCTACCCCCTACCCGGGGTAGTGGTTCCTTCCCTGTATACAGTGCTCCTCAAGTATCATCAAACATCACCAAACCACATCATAGATAGATCATTCTCTTTATACCACTAACAAACACATCACATCACAAACGCTGGAGTCCACCAACGCTCCGTGCACTCAGGGCACCTTCTTGGCGTACCGGAATCCACCGTCGTACACCGCTGTCTCTCGAGGTTTTAACTTGTTGGTTGACCGGCCCTAGTCCACCAATCTCGCAAGCTGGCGACATCCCGCCCAAACCACACAGAGGTACACCCTCACAGCATCCAACAAACAGAGTAGGTCAACCCACAACATGTGGTGTAGCACGCCGGGTTTATCTAAGCTCCCCAGGCAATGTCTACCCATCGACCCCCCTCCTAATCCGATCGACCCACACTATGTGGTGCAGCAACCCGGGTTTAACTCGGCTCCCCTAGCATTGCCACCCATCGATCCCTTCCTAACTAGATCAACCCACACAGGTGGTGTAACAGTCGGGTTTAACACGAGCTCCCCAGGCATGTTACCAATTGATCATTTCATAACCAGGAGCTTCACCAAAGCCTCCTCACAATCATCACATCCATACATTCCTCACAACAGAAATCCGTTTTGCACATCATCAAAGCCACGGAGTCATCTCCGGTTTACCCATGAACATCACCAATCCAGACTACCGGTCCAGATGGGCTTCACACAGCATGCCTACGCCGTACTCCATATTTTCGGCTCTAAATGCAGACACAACAAAGGAATCTCTTCCGCAAATCCACCTTTTGGTGGAGGATTCCAAGCACATGAATAAAGGAAGGACTTCGATGTCCAAGAAGGAGGTCGTTACCCTTGAAGATCGCTTCGGCGCCATGAAGTAGCCGGATGGAAATCACCGCCTCGGCTCTACCGTCACGAATCCGCTCTCGGATCTTCGATCCGCACTCCGCAGCTCCTACAGCAGCTGGAAGATTCCTCCCTTCTCTCTCCCTTAGGCCTTTCTTCTTTCTCCCTTGGAATGGAAATGAAGAAGAAGAAGGAGAAGAAGATAATAGCATATATCTTCAAATTCTCGGCCTTCCCAACACCTGGACAAAGCCAGCCACTGGATCCAGGAAGAGGGAAACAAACGGCTCAGATCTGGCCAGAAAATCCTAAACACGGCCTGACACGCCCTGTGACACGCCCGTGTCACAGGCCGTGTCCCCCTAAGCGGCAGACAACCGACTCAATCCAGCCAGTACACGCCCATGTGACACGCCCGTGTCACGGCCGTGTACCCGACACGCCCTCAGACACGCCCGTGTCTGAGGCCGTGTACCTCTACAGAAAATAATCCCAATCCAACCCGAGACTTCACACGGCCTGGCACACGGCTTGGCACACGCCCGTGTTCATGGCCGTGTGCACCAGGACACGCCCGTGTCCCGCAAACACGCTCTAACTCGAAACGTCGAGTTGAGTTCGTCGAACATTGACACGCCCTGTGACACGCCCGTGTCACAGGCCGTGTCCTCACTCGACACTCGACTCTCGACGATCGTCGAGAAAATTCGTCGACATCACGCCGATCGTCGACACGGCCCGACACGCCCTGTGACACGCCCGTGTCGCAGGCCGTGTCCACTGTGTCGACACCAAATCTCGTCGACTGCCCAACTCGACACTACTCAGGCCTGACACGCCCTGGGACACGCCCGTGTCCCAGGCCGTGTCACCCATGCCTGAACCCGATTTTGCTCAAAAGGCTCCACTTGATTTCGGGGTGTTACAGGGGTGACACTGGCATGTCATCCCTGTGACACGGGTGTGTCCTATCTGGGTACTCGAGTAGTTAATTTTCTCTCGAGTAAGTCCTCTTGAGTAGGTCTCGAGTGGGTTAAATGTCCCATGTCACGGGCGTGACTAGGCTGACACGGGCGTGATATGGGCGTGTCACCTTGTCGTAGATAAGTCAAAATGAGTCAGTTCGTGTACCGCTTAAGGTACACGCCCTGTGATACGGGTGTGTCACAGGGCGTGTCGAGGCCGAAAGATGATTTTTCAGAGATTTTGTGGCCATTCATTTCCCTATCCTGAATCCAAGGACTGTGCTCTGTCCAGGTGTTTATATGGCCGAGAACTGAGAGCATTCCCCTTTATCTTCATCTTCTTCTTCTCCATCTCATTTCAAGAGAGAGAAAGATAAAGGGAGAGCAAGGGAAGAAAAGGAGAAAGCAAGCCAGCTGCTGGAGGAGCTGCGAAGTGCGGATTGAAGATCTGAGAACAGATTCGTGAAGGCAAAGCCGAGGCGGTGACTTCCATCAAGCTACTTCATGCCGCCGAAGCGATCTTCAAGGGTAACGATCTTCTTCTTGGATATCGAAGTCCTTTCTTTATGCATGTACGTGGAATCCTCCACCAAGAGGTGGATCATGGAAGTGATTCCTTCGTTGAGTCTGCATTTAGAGCCGGAAGTGTGAGTACGGTAAAGGCATGCTGTGTGAAGCCCATCTGGACGGGTAGTCTGGATTGGTGATGATCATGGGTAAACCAGAGAAGACTCTGTGGATTTGATGCTATGAAAGGTTTATGCTTTAAGTGAATGGTTGTGTGGATGAATGAATGTTGGTTATGGATGGATGGAGGCTTTGAGTAAGCTCCTGGTTGGATTGAGAGATCATTGGTAGCATGCTTGGGAAGCGAGCACCCGGCCTGCTACACCACTAAGGTGAGTTGATTTAGATAGAGCAGGGATCGATGGGCGGCAGTGTCCGGGAAGCGAGCACCCGGCTTGCTGCACTACAAAGTGTGAGTCGATCTGGATTAAGTTGAGAGATCGATGGGTGGCAGTGTTCGGGAAGCGAGCACCCGGCCTGCTGCACCACAACGTGTGGGTCGATCTGTTTTGGTTGGTAATGTTTAAGGTGCCCTGAGCGCATGGAGCGTTGGGTGGATACCAACATTTGTGATATGATTGTGGTTGATAGATTGATATGGTTATGGTTGCTAGATTGCTAAAGAGATTATGATATGACAATGCATACAGGGAAGGAACCACTGCCCCGGGTAAGGGGTAGGGTCATTATAAGTGGTCAGCTAATGCTGACCTTTACTTTGTTTTCTATTTGGATTGGATGGCTAATTGCATGTGCTGCTGCTTGAATTGAAATGAGCGGAATGGAGGCTTGCTGCTACAGGACCTTGAAGGCCGCACGAATCGTGGTTGGATTTCATATGTGTCCGGCCTGCGTGCCGATGTATGAAAATGTATTTGTGTAAAGAGAAACCTGTAAGGCCTTAAGGCCAGTGTGTGTGAGTTGTATACATTCCTGATTTTGATATATAAATGTGGCAGTTATATAGGAGTGGACATTCTCTGAGTTGAGTTCATGGTAACTGAAAATGCTGTGCTAGAATGTTTTGAGATAGGATGCGGGTAGATTTTAATTTCCACCAGTAATTCCGCCGCTTGTCTGTGACATATGGCGTGGGGCCCCAGCTGGACCCACCGTTATATGCCATGTGATGAGTCAAGGCATTACAAAGTGGTATCAGAGCCAGGTTTAGATTGTTTGGGAGGAAGAACATAATTGAACTCACGAATGTCCACTAGGAATGTATTTCATGCACGTAAGGGGCATGAGTGTGTGGTCAATGTGTAATTCCCGTTATGCCATGGCTGATTAATGCTGTTTTGTACATTGATAGGTGGCGAGGAGTGATGCTGGGCATTTTGCGCCCCAGAGGGTGGATGAGTGTGTGATGACTGAGACAGTGCTCGTAGTGCTCGCAGTGTTATATGCACAGCCTACTGGGTAGGCAAGTCCTGCAGGGGTGCCAGTATGGCCTGGTGCAAGGCAAGATCACGTGGAAGTTGAGGTGGATGAGCAAGTAGCGGGCGAGCAGCTGAAGCGATGTATGGCAGGTTCCCCAACGCAGGCGAAGGATTGGCTTGCAAGAGTGAAGAGAATTTGACCACAATGAAAGTGACCTTAGCCACTTTCTTGCTAGAAAGAGATGCAGACAATGGTTGGAAGACGTGCTGGCAATAGAGACGCCAAAATGTAACGTTTCACAATCGGAATAGTCAGAGTTTAGAAGACGAGAAAAGAAAAAGTTTAGGCCTACGGAATCAGCTCCGTCGACTGTTTATTCGGGGGCGACTTATGGGCCGGGACGTGTTGATACACGTATATGTTATAACTGTGGGAAGCAAGGACACATAGCGAAATTTTGTTGGAATGCCCCTGCAGGAAGTGAGAAAAAGACAGGTGCGTCTTATGAAGAAAAAGGTAAAGTAGTAGTCGAGTCATCTGCATCCCAGACGCCACTATGATTGTATCCCTTTAGTGATGTACATCAATGTGGTATAGACAAAACGAATGACCTATGTGCTGTTGCCTGATGATGTGCAAATACATGGTTAGAGTTATGGAGACGATATGTCCATGGTTGGATATCGAGATATGTGAATACTGGTGTAGATAAAGTACGAATACTGAAATGGTTGTGTGTGTAATGTGATTTGTTATGTTGACTAACGGAATATGATGTATTTGGTGATATATCATTTGAGTGCATTTTGTGGCTGAATGTGCACAGATGGGAGTTAGGGATGTATGTATGTATTGTTTAGTTGGTGCGATGCTTTGGGGTGAGACAATGTAACAACCCAAATGCGAGAAACAGGAAAATATTGGTTGACGCAGCCTGGGACACGGGCGTGTCCCAGGGCGTGTCCTGCTTGGATTGAGAGGTCGAGCGTATGGTCAATGAATTTTGGTCGACGAATCCTTCGGGAGGTACACGCCCTGTGACACGGGCGTGTCGGAGGGCGTGACCTAGGGCGTGTCCTCCCCTGGTCGATGATTTTCTCTCGAGTAGTTGAGGTCGACGAATACTCGAGAAAGAGGGTACACGGCCTGTGACACGGGCGTGTCACAGGGCGTGTCCCGCTCATACTCGAGTAGCTCTCGTGTAGGTCGAAATGTACTCGAGTAGGTGGAAAGTACTCGAGTAAGAGGGGGTGACACGGGCATGTCATCCCTGTGATACGGGCGTGTCCTATCTGGGTACTCGAGTACTTGGTTTTCTCTCAAGTAAGTCCACTCGAGTAGGTCTCGAGTGGGTTACACACCCCGTGTCACGGGCGTGACTAGGCTGACACGGGCGTGAAATAGACGTGTCACCTTGTTGTGGATAAGTTTGGATAGGTCGGTTAGTGTGCCGCTTAAGGAACACGCCCTGTGACACGGGCGTGTCACAGGGCGTGTCAGGCCCGAAAAGTGTTTTCATCAGCGTTTTCTGGCCGTTCATCGCAAAGCTGAGGCGGTGACTTCCATCCGGCTACTTCATGGCGCCGAAGCGATCTTCAAGGGTAACGATCTCTTTTTTTGGACATCAAAGTCCTCTCTTTATGCATGTGCGTGGAATCCTCCACCAAGAGGTGGATTTCAGAAGTGATTCCTTGGTTGAGTTTGCATGTAGAGACGGAAGTGTGAAGTACGACATAAACATGCTGTGTGAAGCCCATCTGGCTGGTAGTCTGGATTGGTGATGATCATGAGTAAACCGGAGAAGACTTCGTGGATTTAATGCTATGAAATATGTGCTTTGTGTATTGGTTGCATATGAATTGGACGTGTAAGCGCGGTGGGGCTTGCTCATCCCTTGTGATGTGAGCGCGGTGGGTGCTAGTTGTGGCTACTCAGGATGGAAGGCCGACCCGCGTCTAGTACTGCGCTACTAACGGATTGGGCAACGGGAAAGGCCAACCTGCTCTTGGTGGAAAGGTCGATTATTGGCAAGGTGTGGGAGGAAGTGAGGCAGACCCTACTTGCTGCACCATAATGGTGGATCGATTTGTTAATGCTCAAGTTTGTCGTGAGGTTCTCACCCTTGAGTGGTCTAGGTGGAATGTCGCTGGTCTGCGCGCTGGTGGACTAGGACCGGCCAGCCAACATGTTAATAACCTCTAATCGGTGGTGTTGCCACGGAGTCCGGTATACCATAAGGTTCCCTGAGTGCACGGAGTGTCTGGTGGATACCGGCGTTTGTGATGTGATTGTGATTGGTAGCTTTGCTAGATTGAAATGCTTACGATATGGCAATGCATACAGGGAAGGAACCACTGCCCCGGGTAAGGGGTAGGGTCATTATAAGTGATCAGCTAAAGCTGACCGTTACTTTGTTTTCCGTTTGGATTGGATGGCTAATTGCAGGTGTTGATGCTTGAATGGATTTACTTGATCAGAATGGAGGCTTGCTGCTAAAGGCCCTTGAAGGCCGTGCGAATCGTGGTTGGATTTCATGTGTGGCCGGCCTGTGTGCCGATGTACGAAAATGTATTTGTGCAAAGAGAAATCTGTAACGCCTTAAGGCCAGTGTGTGTGAGTTGTATACATTCCTGGTTTGGATATATAAATGTGGAGTTTATATAGTAGTGGACATTCTCTGAGTTGAGTTCATGTTAACGTAAAATGCTGCGCTAAAATGGATTGCGTTAGGATGCGAGTAGATTTTGATTTCCACAAGTAATTCCACCTCTTATCTGTGACCTATGGCGTGGGGCCCCGACCTGACCCACCATTATATGCCATGTGATGAGTGGGGCATTACAAAGTGGTATCAGAGGGAGGTTTAGATTGTTTGGGAGGAGAGAACATAATTAAACTCACGAATGTCCACTAGGAATGTATTTCGTGCACGTGAAGTGCGTGCGTGTGTCGGCAATGTATAATTACCGTTATGAACTGGATACTTAATGGTGTTTGGTACATTGCTAGGTGGCGAGGAGTGGTGCGGGGCAGTCTGAGCCCCAACGGTCCGATGAGAGTGTGACACCAGTTGAAGCACCTATGCCTCCTTCGGCAGATACTATACGTGTGGTGACTGAGACGGTGCTGGCGGTGTTACAGGCACAGCCTGCAGGGGTGCCAGTATGGCCTGGTGCAAGGCAAGGGTGTGCTGAAGTGGTAATGACAGAACAAGGAATGGACGAGCAGTTGAAGCGGTTAATGGACTTTCATCCACCTACGTTTGGTGGGGCGATCTCCCCAACGCAGGCGGAGGATTGGCTGGCAAGAGTGAAGCGGATCCTGACTACACTCAGGACTACGGAGGTACAAAAAGTGACTTTAGCCACATTTTTGTTGGAAGGTGATGCACGACTGTGGTGGGACGAAGTGGAAGTGCATCACTTGGTGGGATGAAGATTGGAAGAAGTATTGATTGTCGAATTCTCACAGTTATTTATGGCAAAGTACGTGCCAGTATCGCAGCGGATTGCCATGGAGAATGAGTTTCTACGTCTGGTGCAGGGTGAGCGGGATATTGATACTTACCTGCATGAGTTCACCAGACTGGGACGTTATGCGGGGTCTACTTTCGCTGAGGAAGCACGAAAGACGAATCGGTTTTATGAGGGATTGCGCGACGAGTTGTGGTTGGCACTCCCGAGTTCGGTAAGCCAAGACTTCCAAGCATTGGTAGATACAGCCCAGGCGTTGGCGAAAGATCTAAAGCGGGTACAAGAGAAGAGGAGCTTGGCGGTGGAAAAACAGGAATTTAAGGTTCCGCAGTCAGAACAGTTGGAGTTTAAGAGATAAGAGAAGAAAAAGTTCAGGACTGAACCAACTCCGTCTACTGTTTCGTCTGGGGCAACCTATGGGCAAGGACGAAGTGAAATACGCACATGTTTTAAGTGCAGAAAGCCGGGACATATCGCCCGTGATTGTTGGAGTGGCCCTTCTAGAAGTGAGAAAATGACATGTGCGTCTTACGAAGAAAACGATAAAGCAATGGACGAATCGAGAGGCTGAGCGGAAATAAGAGTAACGACTTGTATCACTTTAGTGATGTGAATAATGTGGTATATAAGGTGATGTGAATATGTCATGTTACATGTTGACATGTTGGTGCACACTTGTGATATGGAAGTGATTGCTCGATTGTGATATAGCTAGATGATATGTTTGTTTTTCGATCACTTGATAAAGTTCGTGATTACGTGTGCATAGTTGGAAGCTAGGAATGTATGTATGTGTTGTATGTTTGTTTTGCAATGCCTTGGGTGAGACAAGTCGCGACCTCTGAGCTCAAACCCGGCTTGCCTTGTTGAGTGCTCGGTTGCAAATGGGGCAACGTGGTTGTATAGTCCAAATGTTGTTGTAACATAAAATTGTGATGTTATAACAGTTCAGTTGCTGGTTTCCCTCCTGTGTACGAATTTCGTGGACGAAATTTCTTGAAGGAGGGGAGGGTTGTAACAGCCCAAATGCGAGAAACGGGAAAATATTGGTTGACACGTCCTGGGACACGGGCGTGTCCCAGGGCGTGTACTGCTTGGATTGAGTGGTCGAGCGTGTGGTCGACGAATTTTCGTTGACGAATCCTTCAGGAGGTACACGCCCTGTGACACGGGCGTGTCGGAGGGCGTGACCTAGGGCGTGTCCTCCCCTGGTCGATGATTTTCTCTCGAGTAGTTGAGGTCGACGAATACTCGAGAAAGAGGGTACACGGCCTGTGACAGGGGCGTGTCACAGGGCGTGTCCCACTCATACTCGAGTAGCTCTCGTGTAGGTCGAAATGTACTTGAGTGGGTGGAAAGTTCTCAAGTAAGAGGGGGTGACACGGGCGTGTCATCCCTGTGACACGGGCGTGTCCTATCTGTGTACTCGAGTACTTGGTTTTCTCTCGAGTAAGTCCACTCGACTAGGCCTCGAGTGGGCTACACGCCCCGTGTCACGGGCGTGACTAGGCTGACACGGGCGTGACATAACCGTGTCACCTTGTCGTGGATAAGTTTGGATAGGTCGGTTCGTGTGCCACTTAAGGTACACGCCCTGTGACACGAGCGTGTCACAGGGCCTGTCAGGCCCGAAAAGTGTTTTCATTAGCGTTTTCTGGCCGTTCATTTCCTTGTTCTGATCTGATGGTCTAGAACTCTTCTCGGTGGTTAAAAGGGGCCGAGAATGAGGTTTCTTACCTCATTTTTTTCATTCTCCTTCTTCTTCTTTTCATTTCAATAGAGAGAGAGAGCGAAAGAGAAACGGAGAACAAGGGAAGGAAGGAGGAAAGAGAACCAGCTGCTGAAGGAGCTGTGGAGTGCGGATTGAAGATTCGAGAGCGGTTTCGTGAAGGCAAAACTGAGGCGGTGAATTCCATCCGGCTACTTCATGGCGCCGAAGCGATCTTCAAGGGTAACGATCTCCTTCTTGGACATCGAAATGCTCTCTTTATGCATGTGCGTGGAATCCTCCACCAAGAGGTGGATTTCGGAAGTGATTCCTTGGTTGAGTTTGCATGTAGAGCCGGAAGTGTGAAGTACGGCATGGACATGCTGTATGAAGCCCATCTGGACTGGTAGTCTGGATTGGTGATGATCATGAGTAAACTGGAGAAGACTCCGTGGATTTAATGCTATGAAATATGTGCTTTGTGTATTGGATGCATATGAATTGGACGTGTAAGCGCGGTGGGGCTTGCACGTCCCTTGTGATGTGAGCGCGGTGGGCGCTGGTTGTGGATACTCAGGAGGGAAGGCCGACCCGCGTCTAGTACTGCGCTACTGACAGATTGGGCAACGGGAAAGGCCAACTTGCTCCTGGTGTTGAGGTCGATTATTGGCTAGGTGTGGGAGGAAGTGAGGCAGATCCTACTTGCTGTACCGTAATGGTGGATCGATTTGTTAATGCTCAAGCTTGCTGTGAGGTTCTCACCTCTGAGTGGTCTAGGCGGAATGTCGCCGGTCTGCGCACTGGTGGACTAGGACAGGCCAGCCAACATGTTAATAACCTCTAATCGGTGGTGTTGCCACGGAGTCTGGTACACCGTAAGGTGCCCTGAGTGCACGAAGCGTCTGGTGGATACCGACGTTTGTGATGTGATTGTGATTGGTAGCTTTGCTAGATTGAAATGCTTATGATATGGCAATGCATATAGGGAAGGAACCACTGCCCCAGGTAAGGGGTAGGGTCGTTATAAGTGGTCAACTAAAGCTGACCGTTACTTTTTTTTCCGTTTGGATTGGATGGCTAATTGCAGGTGTTGATGCTTGAATGGATTTACTTGATCGGAATGGAGGCTTGCTGCTAAAGGCCCTTGAAGGCCGTGCGAATCGTGGTTGGATTTCATGTGTGGCCGGCCTGCGTGCCGATGTACGAAAATGTATTTGTGCAAAGAGAAATCTGTAAGGCCTTAAGGCCAGTGTGTGTGAGTCGTATACATTCCTGGTTTGGATATATAAATGTGGATTTTATATAGTAGTGGACATTCTCTGAGTTGAGTTCATGTTAACGTAAAATGCTGCGCTAAAATGGATTGCTTTAGGATGCGAGTAGATTTTGATTTCCACAAGTAATTCCGCCGCTTGTCTGTGACCTATGGCGTGGGGCCCCGGCCGGACCCACCGTTATATGCCATGTGACGAGTGGGGGCGTTACAGACAAGCTAGGGCCTCTGATCCCTAACCTGGCTCGTGTGTGTCTTTGCGTGCTCGGTTGCACATTGTGGGATTGTGTGGCTGATTAGAGTGAGCCAAATTTCGAGGACAAAATTTCTTTGAAGGAGGGGAGGATTGTAACACCCCCCAGAGCTAATTTGGGTTCAGGCTTGGTTGACACGACCTGGGACACGGGCGTGTCCTGCTCGGGTTGCGCAGCTGGGCGCGTGGTCGACGAAATTCGTTCGACGAATTTTCGGGAGGTACACGCCCGTGACACTAGCGTGTCACGGGGCGTGACCTAGGGCGTGTCTTCCCTTGGTCGACACCAGAATTTTGGTCGACGAACTGCGCTCGACGATCGTCGAGTATGGGGTACACGGCCTGTGAGACGGGCGTGTCACAGGGCGTGTCCCCCTGTGTCGAGAGGTCGAAATGTACTCGAGTAGGTGTAAAAGTACTCGAGTAAGAGGGGGGGGGGGGTGACATGGTCGTGTCATCCCTGTGACACGGGCATGTCCTATCTGGGTACTCGAGTAGTTGGTTTTCTCTCGAATAAGTCCTCTCGAGTAGGTCTCGAGTGGGTTACAAGCCCCGTGTCACGGGCGTGACTAGGCTGACACGGGCGTGACATGGCCGTGTCATATTGTCGTAGATAAGTCAGAATGAGTCGGTTCGTGTACCGCTTAAGGTACACGCCCTGTGACACGGGCGTGTCACAGTGCGTGTCGAGGCCAGAAGATGATTTTTCAGAGATTTTGTGGCCATTCATTTCCCTATACTGAATCCAAGGGCTGGGCTCTGTCCAGGTGTTTATATGGCCAAGAACTGAGAGCATTCCCCTTTATCTTCATCTTCTTCTTCTCTATCTCATTTCAAGAGAGAGAAAGAGAAAGGGAGAGCAAGGGAAGAAAAGGAGAAAGCAAGCCAGCTGCTGGAGGAGCTGCGGTGTGCGGATTGAAGATCTGAGAATGGATTCGTGAAGGCAAAGCCGAGGCGGTGACTTCCATCCGGCTACTTCATAGCGCCGAAGCGATCTTCAAGGGTAACAATCTCCTTCTTAGACATCGAAGTCCTTTCTTTATGCATGTGCGTGGAATACTCCACCAAGAGGTGGATCGCGGAAGTGATTCCTTCGTTGAGTCTGCATCTAGAGCCGGAAGTGTGAGTATAGTATAGGCATGCTGTGTGAAGACCATCTGGACAGGTAGTCTGGATTGGTGATGATCATGGGTAAACCGGAGAAGACTCCGTGGATTTGATGCTATGAAAGGTTTATGCTTTAAGTGAATGGTTGTGTGGATGAATGAATGTTGGTTATGGATGGATGGAGGCTTTGAGTAAGCTCCTCGTTGGATTGAGAGATCATTGGTAGCATGCTCGGGAAGCGAGCACCTGGCCTGCTACACCACTAAGGTGGGTTGATCTAGATAGAGCAGGGATCGATGGGAGGCAGTGTCCGGGAAGCGAGCACCCGGCTTGCTGCACTACAAAGTGTGGGTCGATCTAGATTAGGTTGAGAGATCGATGGGTGGTAGTGTCCGGGAAGCGAGCACCCGGCCTACTGCACCACAACGTGTGGGTCGATCTGTTTTGGTTGGTAATGTTTAAGGTGCCCTGAGCGCACGGAGTGTTGGGTGGATACCAACGTTTGTGATATGGTTGTGGTTGCTTGATTGATATGGTTGTGGTTGCTAGATTGCTAGAGAGATTATGATATGACAATGCATACAGGGAAGGAACCACTACCTCGGGTAAGGGGTAGGGTCGTTATAAGTGGTCAGCTAATGCTGACCGTTACTTTGTTTTCTGTTTGGATTGGATGGCTAATTGCAGGTGCTGCTGCTTGAATTGAAATGAGCGGAATGGAGGCTTGCTGTTACAGTCCCTTGAAGGTCGTGTGAATCGTGGTTAGATTACATGTATGGCCGGCCTGCGTGCTGATGTACGAAAATGTATTTGTGTAAAGAGAAACCTGTAAGGACTTAAGGCCAGTGTGTGTGAGTTGTATACATTCCTGGTTTTGATATATAAATGTGGCATTTATATAAGAGTGGACATTCTCTGAGTTGAGTTCATGGTAACTGAAAATGCTGCGCTAGAATGTTTTGAGATAGGGTGCGAGTAGATTTTGATTTTCACCAGTAATTCCGCCTCTTGTCTGTGACATATGGCATGGAGCCCCGGCCGGACCCACCGTTATATGCCATGTGACGAGTGGGGGCGTTACATCCAGCTTGTAGGACCAACCCGTCCTAATATCGACCAAAACATCCGAGCCACCAGCTCGTAGGTCCAGCAAGCCCTATATCACTCCCACCCATACATGGCCGGGTGAGATTGCTATAACATTCCTTAATCCTATCAGACTACTCTGGTCTAACTTTCGGACTACTTAGCGATTTATGGTTAACCTTGGATTTCTCGAGGTCTACCATGTAAGGTACTAGGAACTATGATTGGCTGAACCCCATCATTCCATTTCTCAAGTCACTTAGTAGAGTTATTCTACCCTTAACCAAATCCACTCCCAGGGTTACTAAGTGTGTGACCTCTCCAAAGTATCAACTGCTAAAAACACTAATTTTCCAACATTGTTAAATGCAGACCATATGATTTTGTATGTGTGTATGAATAGGAATCCTCCAAACACTTGAAACAAGGACCTAAGATTATTTTATGAGACCCATCATGATATCTTAGATCTAATTCCAGAGATTTATAATTTTTCTAAAATAATCCGCAATTATTATAATTTTTCCAAATTATTGCTACATGTGATTTTGAACATGAAGTGTCACATTCTGTTATCAAAATCAGCAAAATAAAATTATACTAACATTATCTTGAGTAATAATGGCTCTGGAGCAAATTTCAAATCATTACAATAATATTTCATATTAATTTATAATTACAAAAATCTAATCCACTAGGTCATATTACACATGAATTACTATAAATATTCATTAAATAATTTCAGAAAAATTACTAGAGGTTACAAATTGTAAATAATTATTTATTCCAAAAATTTATTATTTTATAACACAATTTGAGCACAATAATCTCATTAATATTGAAGGGGTAAAATGGTAATTATAACTGCAACCCTAAGATTCTGACTTTGAAAAATTCCAATTAATATATCCAGTATTTATCATACTAAATCATTGCTATTTACAAGTTTTCATAAATTTTGCAACTATTTTAGTCACCCTAATTTCATTAATACATTTGCATAATAAAAATACTAATTAATTCATATGCTAAGCAAATTAACTCCAAATGTTCTAAAGCTTAATGAGAAGGTGTACATTCACTAAATAATTGCATGTATAAAATTTCACTGGATTTGACCAAGCCAATCTTGCTAAATTCACAAGATACACCTTTTTGGCTAAATGGACAAATCACATACAACATGACAACTTGCAAGTGAGATTCACCAACCTAAATAGGTCCAAACGACCTGAAATTTTTACCAGGTCCCTAATGAACATCTCACCAAACTTTGGGATTAAAATTATTATTTTTTACCAAACTATTTTAGTTTTATGAATAATCACATTTTTCCTAAAACCATAGGAAAATTTTGTCCAAAAATTCCCATTTTTGGACTATAGGTGCATCTATGGTGTTGGAACCGAGATTCGGCTCCACCTAGAGTTTCGGACATAGGGTGCAGCTCACACCTACTTCTCCCAAGACATTCCTTGGTGAGAGACAGTGTTGATTGTGCGTTAGGGCCTGGGTTGTGCGGTACGACCACCCCCAGAAGTGGCAGGACTGGCCACTGTCACCGACGACCACATCGGTGAGGCCCGCGGGGCTCGCTACCCTGCGGAACAAAAGTGGTCCATACTATGTCGACATAGGGTGTCTGGCATGGCTGTGAATGCCTGCGGTGTGTGTACGCGGTTGGAAAATGCCTGCGATTGGATACGGGTTGCAAATACTGATTGGCCGATATGCTTGCTAGTGGAAAATATTATAACAAATGCTATTGCTGTATCTATATTTTCGGTTATATTATTGTTTGCCATTTTTGCTTATCTTAAAATATAGAAATGTTTGTGCTAACTCTCTCCTGCATCAGCTATCTTATTCTGCTGGGGTGCATGTGTGCTCGTCCCCAGGATATGGATCCGGGGAGGAATTTAATTCTACTTAGCTCTGTGACTAATAGTATTTAAATAACCTTCACAGGAAATGAAGCGCCGTAGTGACCCGCTGCCGCAAGATATTGCGCCAGCAGATAGCACTACTCGAGCAGAAGTACCCCCAACATCTGCAGAATTTCGAGACGTGAGTACCGACGAGCTGATTAGGGAGAGAGAGTGAGGAGTTGTATGCAGTACTTGTACAGCCTGCGGGCTTATATATATACCTAGGCTACGACCTTATGATCGTGTAATTATATATATATATATATATACGAGCATCTTCGCACGGCCTACGCCCGTGCTCGATGCTCTCGGGTGTCCTTCGGCCGCATCCAGATGGGCTTCGCCCGCCTCCGAACAGGCATCTCCCGTGCTCGATGCGTCGTTGCGGGCTGCGCCCACATCAAAGCGGGATGCGCCAGCATCAAAGCGGGATGCGCCCGCATCAAAGAGGGATGCACCCGCATCAAGACGGGCAGTGCCCTCAATATATACATATGAGTACTCAAAATGACCGTAAAAATATATAAATAAATATTACAATTTTTATTTTATATAAAAAAATTAAGTTTTGTCTTAAAAATATTAATTTCAAGCATCTTTCTCTCTTCTCCATCTCTCTCCCTCTCTCTCTCCCCATCTCTCTCTCTCCTTCTCCCCACTCTCCTTTTCTCCTCTCCTCCCCTTCCGCCATCTCTCCTTTTCTCTCTCTCTCTCTCTTTCCTCCCCTCTCTCATCTCTTTCTCTCTCTCCTTACTCCCCTCCCGCTCATCTCTTCCTCTATGCTCTCTCTCCTATCCAATGGCTCTTTTAATCTATGTGTGCTTTAATACTATATTGTTTATATATAAGATATATAATATTATACTATATATATAATTTTATATATATATATATATATATATATATATATATGTATATACGAGTCGCAGGCACGGGCCTCCGGCCCGATGCTACGCGCCACAGTACTTGGCCACCGACGGCGGGCTTCGCTCGCCCCCCACCCCCGGCAGGCTCCTCCGCCCCGCCCCCCCCCCCCCCCCCCCCCCCCGACGGCTCCCCCCACCCCCTGTGACGACGTCACAAACTTTTTATAAGTTAAATTTTTATAGTAATTTAAATTTTCATTTTAAAATATTTTTATATAATTAAATAATATATAATATATGATTATATATAATTTTTATAATATATAATTTAGGTTTTTATATATTATATATATTAATATTTTAAATTTTTTATAAAAAAGAAAAATCCCCTCCCCCCCGCGAATTTGCGGCCTCCCCCACCGCCGGCGGCCCCGGCAGGTTCGCCGGTGGCAGGCGAACCTGCCGGCGGCGGTCCGGTGGCGCTCCGGCAGGGCCACCGCCTGCGGTGTCCCCGCCGGAGCGCCACCGGACCGCCGCCGGCAGGTTCGCCTGCCCCCGGCGAACCTGCCAGGGGCCGCCGGTCAGGCCGCCGCGCTCGCCGCCGGCGGGTGGGGGAGGCCGCAAAATCGGGGGGGGGGGGGTGCGGTTTTTCTGTGCGGGATTTAGGAGAGAGAGGATTGAGTGATTTTTGGTTTTTTTATATGCAAACCAAAATCGCTATTTACAGCCCAAGATCCAACGCTTGACTATTAAAAGAGTCAAATCCGACGGCCACCTATTTTCATCATATTTTCGAACTCACGCTATTGGTAGACCACCATATATCTTTTTAGAATAGTAATAGATATATGGTACTGGTTTCCTGTTAATGCTCCCGCATATGTCTATGCCGTGATGTGAATGTTGTGATTCAAGCCGGGCAAGGCGGCCAACTAGTGCTGATCAGAGTGGGTCGTTGCCCCTTAAGGAGCACTGGGTGGAAGTCTTGGGCAGTAAGATCACCTCCGGCCCGACCCGGGTAAAAGTTGGGGGGGGGGGGTCTTACATTCGCAGAGTCCTCTTGTTGACCGGTCGATCTGTGCCTGTTGGTCGTGGACTCGTGTGGCGGGCTGGTGCCGTGTCCGCGTGTAGCGTGCAGACTGGTGCGTGTCCGCCAGGTTACAGACTTGATTCCTAACTTGATGCCTGCCAAATTGGCTAGAGTTCGGCCTTGTTCTTGCGGACTCGGCGAACTACATTGTGCTAGCTGCGTGCTGGGGTGGTGACTCTATTCACTAGGGCTTTAACCACACTCCTCACCCCGCCTATAAATAGGACCCCCTGACACTTCAGCAGTAACTGTATGAACAGTAAGTTGAGCGTGGATTAATTGCTACGACCTCGGTTTTCTATTCCGCGTGGATTGAGAAGGATTAACTAGTTATTGTTTGCAGGTTGTGCGGCTAGCACTGTGAAGACAGGAGTCTGGTTCTGATTGCGGTCAGGAAGCAGTGGAGCTTGCGGTTACAATCAGTGGTGTACAGCAAGTCGCACTTAGCGACCAACCAGTCTTCTCTCCAGCAATTGAAGTTCAAGTTCAATAACTAGCTCATCGGTCTCGATGGACTTGGCGTTCTGTTCTTTCAGTTCGGTGGCGGCTTGTATAGCAGTCGTCGCAGTGGAATAACGGGTAGTCCGCGTACTGCACAGACTACGTAGATCAATGGTGCAGCAGCAGTGGCTTAGCGGTCTCAGCAGACTTGGCGGACTAGGCGGTCTCTAAGGCAGTTTGCTCGACTTGAAGTTTCTTTTTGCTTGTATGATTCTCTATTGTATTTGGCAAAATCATCTCTCGCCATGTATACCTTGCCTTGTAAAGTTGATAGTTGATAATACAAGACCTGTGATTGCTCTCTGTTGATTCTGATTACTTAGCTCAGTTTATGGTTGGAGTGTTACTGCGCCTAGTTCTCGCTTTCTGCTTGATCAAGTGATCAGCTTGATAGCTCTAGAAGTGTTTGCTTGATATCAGAACTATCGGTTGATCAGCTTGTGAGAAATTTCAACAGAAGAGCCAATCTTAGAGTCGAAGCTGAAGAGACACATCATCCGCGGTCCTGCTAGGAGGATACCTGTGAAGTTAAAAAGAAAGCAGAGGGAAGACATGATTCGAGCACGAGTTAGAGTTTGTTTTAGTTTGGTTAACATTTGTTATAGTTTGTACATTGTATATAACTATATATATCCTAGTTTGATTTAGTAGTTTGCCCTATACTCTGACATGTGACATGATGTAAATTATGCTTGATGAATAAAAGTTTGTTTTATGTTTTTTTCTAGTACCACACCTATGTTATATATATTAGAATTGTTGTGTTATTTAATTATGAAAACCACTCAGAATAATAAAATTAAATTGTGACGGACTTCGGACTGTTACACACGAGATCCTAAGTTTTAAGTTGGGATATCATCTTATTGGTTCGGGTGTGCACATAAAAACCAAAACCGACCAAATCGACTCGAATTGAGACAACCAAACCGAATTTGAATTGAACCGATCGTTCTGTTCGGTTTCGGATTAGGGGGCTGAAAACCGAGCATAATTGATTCGGTTTCGATTTATAGGGTTGGTAAACCGAGAAAATCAAACTGATTAGGGGTTTAGAGTTTGACCCGTCTGATACCCTAAAACTGAATCGAGCCGAACCGCTTCCAAACCTACTTTTTGGTATGTTTTCGTAACAAGGGAGAAAGAGAATCATATATTACAGGACAGATCCATGCGAGAGTAAAGCATCTAATCATTAATCTTACATTAACTAATATATGATCAATTATCTTGCTACTAATAATAGATTATATATGCACAATAATAAAAACATATACTGTATAAAATCCATAATAATAATAATTCCAGCGTATAATCAATTTATTAGTAGGTAAATATCATCATGTCTTTTTGATGATTACAAATCTATAAATTGAAACTAAATATTAATTATTATCAAAACTGATGTGAAAGAAATAGAGGTTTCTCCTTAACATCAGCACAGCAGAATGAGGAAATTTTGTTGCGGAGGCATATGCAAGCCCAAAGACGACAATGAGGCCGAGTCAACCTCGTCATCACCATCTATGCAACCTAATGAAATACGTGACGTTATAAAGAGGAAAAATGCATTTTCGGTTGGTTCAGTTAGTTTCAATAAGCATGGCCCACTTCACAAGTTGGTAATACACATAGAAAATAAAGAGCAAATTAATTGTGTGGACCTCCGCACTCACGGCATGAAGATTATTATTGACGACCACCTGGTGTTCTACAGCGACATTTCAAAAAAAAAGAGATTCGGGAAAAATGAGATATTCAGTCTGAATGGAAAGATGGTGCAGTTTGCGTGGAATCTCAAACATATACCCAGAATTTTTCCTTCAACACTCGGAGAGGAAATTAATATTCTTATTGCTCATGATTCCGGGGACATGATATTGATGATGAGCTTGATGACTGAAAAAAGGTGTGTACATATTATATATAGTTATATATATATATATATATATATATATATATATATATTTATATATAAAGTAAGATAAATTTTTTATAATGTGGCAATGCGCCAATGCTTATGTTATTGGCTAATGCCATGAGCTCATATACATTATAGCAAAATAAAATTGAATATTTTATAGTATCATTTTCGGATTTCTCCTCCAAGATTATGTTGGCTTTATACATCATATACATCTTATTATATAAAGCAATAGAGGTATTTGAGGCACACCATATTTCAAAGAAGAGTCATTGGATCATGAGAGAGAGTATGAGATGGGGGGAGAGAGTTGGGAGAGTGAGAGGAGGAGATGTTTGAAAATGTGAATTGAAAGTGGGTGAATGAAGCACTTGGGAAAACCTACCCCGCGGACTACGCGGACAGGGGTGCCAGACTGCGAAGTCGGCAGGGATGTTGCAGACGGTTTGCTCTGTAGCGGCCTGGGTAGTCTGTTCGCGCGGACTACGCGGACAGCAGTTGCGGTTAGCCAGGTCGGCTTGTGCTCAGCAGACAGTTGGATCCCAGGAAGTAACCGGGCGGATAGTATCTCTATCCGCGGAGTCCGCCATGAATCATACTGGAGAACTGGAGCTCGGCAGACCGGTTTGGCAGTTGCCTTGGTCTTGCTCTGGTGCAGCGGGAAGCCGCGTAGACCGCCGGTCAGTGCGGATGGAAGCTGGAGGTCGCCCGATATGGAGGGCTAGATCCAGTGTCTGCCAGTAAGTGCGGACTGGCCCTTGTGGCCAGTGGGCTGGACTTGGTGGGTTCTGAACCAAGTCCAGGGTGGCTCAGTCCGGGGAGATCGCGCAGTGGAGCGCGGGCTGCGTTCTCAGTCCGCCAAGCTTAGTAGAAGTGTTGTTGCCTTGATTGCTAGCTTGGGGATATGCAGACTGGAGGTTTGCTTGTGCAAGAGCGTGCGGACTGGATCTAGAGTCCGCTGAGTTCGGTTTAGCCTTGTGATGAGGTTATGAACTCAGGGAAGCAGACTGGAGTTTGTTGTGTAAGCAGACTGGATCGGCGTGTCCGCTGAGTCCGGCAATGCCTTGGTGATTATGCAATGGACTCAGGATGTGCGGACGGAAGCCGGGTGTTTGCTGAGTCCGGCAGGTGCCTTGATGGCGAGGCTGAGGGCTCGGGTTAAGCGGGCTGGTGCTGTGTCCGCGGATTGGCAGACATAGCTGTTGCGGAGTCCGGCTGTTGTGGTCCTGGCTTGGCCTTTGGCGGCAAGGTAGACTGGAGATTGGAGTCCGGCCTTGGAGAAGCTGGGGCGGACTGGCTATCTGCACAAGAGCGGGGAACTGCAGTGTGTGTCCGTGGGCTGGCGGACACACTTGTTCTTGCTGCGGGATGTGCCGGTGATCCTATCGGCTAGGGCGGTGACCACACTCATCATCGTGCCTATAAATAGGACCCTTGCCACATCAGGAAAAAAGATCCGAGGGAACCTAACCCGAAGTAAGTGAACAGTAATTGAGCTCGCGTAAGTTGCCGCGGTCTGGACTTTGGTGTCCGCGCCGTTTGACGGAGTTGACCGGGTGTGCTGTGCAGGTTGTGCGGATAGCGCTGGAAAGTCAGGACTTGGCTCTGATTGCGGTCAGGGACAGTGCGGACTCTGCGGTTAAGCAACAGGCGGTAAATAGCAGGTCGCAGATAGCGACCAGGCGGTCTTCTCTTTGGCAACTTGGTTCGGGGTTCAGGAAGTTGCCTATTTCAGGCGGACTGTTCCATTCGGTGGCGCAGCGTGTGCGGTCTGGCGGCTAGGCGATCTCGCGGTCAGGTGGCCTGCAGATCGACGTTGTAGAGCTAGCATTGGAAAGGGGTGAGTCCGTGCGGCTTGAGTTGCGGTCTAGCGACCTGGCGGACTGAGCGGACTCCACGACAGTAGACCGGCGGCTTGTTGATTGAGTCCGCGCGGCTTGATTTTTTCTTGTCTTTGTAACTGTCTCTGCTCTTTTGGTTTGGTTGTTGGTGAAGCATCTCTCGCCATGTATGTCTCGTCTTGTAAAGAAGTTTGCTCTTGATCAATAAAGAAGCTTGTGATGCATGTGTTGCTGGTTGTTACTGTTTTGTTGAGATAACCCCTGCTAACTCCAAGATCCGGGAAAATGTTCAACATTATAAGTGGGCGTGTCCTCCTCCGGTTTGTTGAGTTTTCAACAGGTATCTGAGGAGGCATCTGCGGGTTTGTTGAAATTTTAACATGGTATCAGAGGGAGGTTGGAGTGGTCAAGCAGTGGTCAACGGAATAGTTGCTCGTTGAAGAGGAAACCAGTGGTAGAAACCATGACAGCGGAAGATACAATTTGTCTGGGAATTGATCGTCTTACAGAGACAAACTTGAAGGTTGAAGTCCTGTATGAAGAGTTTCTCTTGGCGAGGACCTTTGGGAGGTTTATGCGGAGCAGGAAGACATGAGGCTACTGCTGGCAATGCTGAAGCGATGAGAGCTTGGAAGGAGACAAATGTGAAAGCGGAGTCTATTCTCAAGCAGGTAATCTCATCGAAGCTCTTGGACCACATCATGGATGTCAGTCAGCTGCGGAGGTTTGGACTTCCCTTGATGGGTTGTTTAGGAAGGAGTGAAGGTTGCTGCTGAAGTGGTCCCTCTACTTCATATCAGGAAGAAAGGAGTGTATCTCCTAGGCGTGATAGGAAGAGGAAGGAAGGACCAAGGTGCTATAAATGCACCTCATCAAGGTCATCTCAAGAGGAGTGCAAGGTTACCTTGCTCTCTCGGCGAACGTCGCTCAAGTAGGGAGGAAGGAGAAGACACATTGTTGGGTTATCAACAGTCTGGAGCTGATCGGATGAAGGCCAGTGATAGTGCAGCTATCTGCATGAAAGACTGGGGCATGTAGGTATGGACAAGCTGAAAGCAATGGCGGAAAGAAGACTCGTAAGAGGGCTGCCTAGATTGTAATCCTATGGCGATGGTCGGGGGTGTGCGGGATGTCAGCAAAGTGAAGCTTATCGCTTCATGGTTGATAAAGCATAATCCATATGCAAAGCACCGTTGGCGGTTGTCCACTGTGCTCTGGTGGGATCGACCGTCACAACCAGTCTTGGAGGCAGCAGGTTTATGCTGATATTGGTTGATGACTATTCAAGGTATACTTGGGTATACTTCATGAAGAAGAAGTCCAACACGATGCACTTGTTTGTGGGGTTCAAGAAGCTTGTGGAAGGCCAGCTTGGCCTGAGGATCAAGGTGTTGAGGACAAGCATCGGTGGTTGGTTTGGCTCAGTCAAGTTCTCAAACTTTTGCAGGAAGCAAGGGATCCGGAAGGAGCTTTCTTATGGACATACATCACAACAAGGTAGTGTTGCAGCTCGGATGATCCGTTGGTTAACGGAGACCTGCAAGTGTTGGCTTCAGAGTAAAGGCGTCCCGAAGGCTCTTTGGGCGGAAGGGATGGCCTGTGCTGCTCATGTCATCAACCGGATGCCTCTTAGTCCGATCTATGTGAAGACTCTTATGAGCTGATGTTTGGAGTGAAGCCTAGTGTGAAGCACCTACGGGTGTTTGGATCTACCTGCTACA
>CM077148.1:869287-917311 GCA_039583875.1 Platanthera guangdongensis | reverse complement strand
TTGTGGTTTTAAGCGTCGTAAAACCCGGGGCAATCCTTAAGTTATTTAATTAACAATTAAAATTATTTAATTATTTAAAGTTATTTTATTTGTCCCAATGCCCTTTGATATTGAGGGCTAAGAGCGATTAGCCACTCATCGGAATGGGGACGGCTTACGAAAAGAAATGCAAAATTGAAAGTGCAAGTCCTATTCAAACGAGCAGGAGAGAAATGAAAGCAGTAAGGAAAGCTATAAAATGCAAGTCCTACTCAAACAAGTAGACTACAAATGAAAGCAGTAAAAGCGCGAGTCCTACTCAAACGACTAGGCGGGAAATGAAAGCGATAAAATGAAAAGTCCTACTCAAAGGAGTAGGAGGAAAATTAAAGCAGAAAATTTTAATTCCTACCCATACCTGGAACGCGATGGGGAAGCCCAAATATGCGGTCACACACACACCCAATCCCGCTGGACCTTTGTTCTCAACACACCCCCACAGCGGGATGGCTCTGATACCATGTTGAAACCACCCGTCACCACACATCTTCCCAAAACCCCGAGGTAGTAGGAAGGGGGGACGGGGGTACATAAACACCAAGGACCACCTACTGTAGGCGATGTCGGACTAATCCATCCACAGGATGGCGGGGATATTGCGCCACAAGGGGGCCCACCGAGGTCAACACCCAGACCTGGAACGCGATGGGGAAGCCCAAATATACGGTCCCACACACACCCAATCCCGCTGGACCTTGGTTCTCAACAATATATACAAAAAGGAACATTTTATTAAAGAAAAATAACTAAAAATAAGGAAAATAATCAAAAATGACTTAAATAATATACGTAAAAATACGTATATTTACAACTTATCATTCTTCATGAAATCAAGTTCATTGCCTTCGTGTTGAAGAGAGGAAGTGAATGAAGATATTTTTGTGGTAATCGGCGCCCTAGAAGGAAAGTTCTAGCATGGCCTTCTCCTAGGAAATTCCATTAAAATCCCAAAGTCAAACTCTCTTGATTCTACGTCTCTCCTAATTTTGTATCTAAGATCTTGCACTAAGAGAGAGGGTAGGAAGCTCACTTGATTTTTGGCCATTGATCGTGTTCTTCTCCTCGGCGGCTTGGCGACATTCAGATTCTGGCAACCTAGCTATGTTCCTTCATTTTTCCAGGGAAGATTGTTCCACGCGATGAAGAAGATAACTTCCTATCGGATGAGGAAATATTGTTCTTATGAAAGTATTTAGGTGAGGAAGAAAAAGGCTGATTTGATTATCCATTAATGGCTAACATGCTTAGGATTGACTATCAAAGCCATGTGTCACTCTCCTATTAGACCATACTTGGTAATAATATAAAAATAAGACATTTGAAAGGACAAGGACCATACCACGCCATTCTGTAACTCCCAAATTCCGGTTCAGCCCAACCTGCATCCCAGGCCGCAAGACAAGAAGTATGAATTTCTCCAATTCCATTCATCGAGTACTCTCGACGATTCATCGAGATCATTCGATAGATTCATCGAGATCATTCGACGTATTCGTCGAGATCATTGGACGGATTCGTCGAGACAACAAGAAGGCTTCGTCGAGTCCTTTCGACGAGTTTGTCGAGTCCTTTCGACGAGTTCGTCGAGTCCTTTCGACGAGTTCGTCGACTCCTTTCGACGAGTTCGTCGAGTCCTTTCGACGAGCACGTCGAGTCCTTTCGACAGTTCATTGAGTCTACTAAGGATTTCTCTCTAATTCTATCTGGGCCTATCATCCACCCAAGGTGACATAGAACACACACGAGGGTCTAGTTCAAAATGGGTCGTTACAAATCCTATGAACAAATAAAAAAATTTCTTCCCCAAAATTGAGGTTAGCTCTACGAGTAACAAAGTACGTGTTATATATGGTAAGTTTTGAATTTACCTTGGGGAAATAATCCCGGGTAGCATTGCTCCATAATTTCCATAGGCTCCCAAGTTTATTCCACTTTCCCATGGTTGGACCACAAGACCTTTACCAAAAGAACGCTATTTCACCTCATCCTTCACACTTCAATATCTACCATCCGCATAGTCTCTAGTCGACATATCTATCAGAAGCCAAAGGGCCAGATGTAGCAGTTACAAACTGCTCAGGCCAAAGCAGTTCTTTCTGAAGGGAAGACACATGAAAGAAGCTATGTAAGTTTTTAAGTTCATGTAGAAGCTCCAGTCTATAAGCTAAGGGGCCAATCCTCTCTTAAACGGTATAAGGCCCCATATATTGCAGGTTGAGCTTCTTCCTTCCACGAATACGTGACACCCTATGCATTGGCCTAATCGTTAGGAATACCTTGAAACCTACTTAGAATTCCACCATCCTGTATTTCGCATCATAGTACCTTGCCTACCGGCTCTGAGCCTCTAACACGCAGTCCTAGGTAAACCTAATTATAGTGTCGATGTCATCGATGTACTCCATCCCCAATGTCTTAGGATCCTCATCCTGGACCTACGATAAAGGCATTATACATCTCCTACCATAAAGTGCCCATAGGGCGTCATTCCGATGCTCGCTGGGTGACTGTTATTATATGAAAACTCAATAATCATAGAAGTCCCTCCCATGGCTCTCCCCTATCCAAGACGAATAATCGCAGCAAGTACTCCATAGTCCAGATAGTTCTCTCATACTGGTCATTAGTCTGAGGGTGAAAAGAAGTATTGAAGGTGAGGCGAGAGCCCATATATGCTTGAACTACCCTCCATTTTGAAGTGACAATCACAGTCCGAAATTATTGTCTTGGGCTGCCCATGGTACTGAACGAACTGCTCCATAAAAAGGGGCACCAACACATCAACATGCACCTCCTTCCTCATCGGGATAAACCTGACAATCTTTATCAAGCGATCTACTATCACCCAAACTGAATCATTCTCGGAGCGAGATTAGGGAAGACCGTGAACAAAGTCCATGGAAATACACTCTAACTTCCACTCGGGGATGTACAATGACTGTAATAACCCACCAGGGCTCTTACACTCCACATTCACCTTTCGATAAGCCTCATAGTGTGTAATATAGTATGTGACATCCTTCTTCATTCCTGACCAAAATATGCTACTCCGCAAGTTAGTGTACACCTTGATAACTATGGGATGCACCCAATACTAGGTGTAATGGGCCTCTCTCAAGATGTATTCCTAAATCCCACCACTTGCGGGAATGTAAAGTATGCCATAGAAATGAATGAGTTCTTCATTTAGCGTGTACCCCTCGGCAGATCCTCCCACAATGGTTTGGAACAAAGGGTCCAAGGCATCATCATTCCCTTGTTCCACCCGAATCTGATCACGAATATTACAAACTATACTTATGGTGGCCATATACTCCATATATGCCTCGGGACAAGCCCTAGACACCAGCATAGTCTCCATCTTCTCTAGCACTCGAGCCAACTTCATAGCCATTAATCGAGACTCGGGGCTCGACACGGGTTCCTTCCTTCTTAGAGCATCTTCCACCTAGTTCACCTTCCCCAGGTGGTAGTTCGATGTAAACCAATAATCACATTGAAACTCCAGCCACTGTCATTGTCTCAAGTTCAAATCTTTCTAGGTGTGTATGTACATCAAGTTCTTATGATCTGAAAAGATCTTATAGTTGATTCCCTATAGGTAGTGCCTCCAAATATTCAAATCAAAGACCACTGCTCCCTGCCCCAAATTATGCACTATATAATTCCCTTCATGCTTCTTAAGTTTCCTAGAAGCGTATGCAATCACGTACCTATGCTGCATAAATACCACCCCCATACCCTCATAGGAGTCATCAGTATAAATTTAGAATTCTTCCATCCTTGATGGGAGGGTGAGAATTAGAGCGGAGGTAAGGCGGTCCTTCAACTCTTAGAATTCAGCCTCGCACTTGGGTTCCCACATAAAAGTTACAACGTTTTTCGTTAGAGTGGTGAGGGCAAGGGTGATCTTCGAAAATCCTTCCACAAACTTGCGATAATAGCCAGCAAGTCTGAGAAAACTTCGCGCATCAGTCGCTGACATCAAAGGTGACTACTCCTTCACGACACGCACCTTGGCCAGATCTACTGCTAGTCTAGCACCACTAATAATATGGCCCAAGAAACCAAATTATTTTAGTCAAAACTCGCACATGAACGTAGATCTGAACAAACTGTTATCAATGAATATGATGACAAAGGCATCCAAATATAGCTCAAACACCCTATTCATCAGGCTCATGAACGTAGAGGGGGCGTTTGTGAGTACAAATGGCATTACAGTGAACTTGTGCAAGCCATATCTAGATCTAAAAGTTGTCTTTTTAATATCTTCCTCCTATATCCACAACTGTAAATCTAACTTGGAGAACCAATGCGATCCCACCAGCTGATCGAATATCTCGTTGATCTTGGGCAAAGTATAGGTGATTCGCACCGTCAGTCGGTTGAGCTCCTGGCAATCTATACACAATCACAATGTTCCACCATTCTTCTTAACTACAAAATAGGGGCTCCTAGGGTGATGAACTGGGATGAACAAACCCTGCTTCCACTAACACTTATAATTCAACCCAAAACTCAGCTAATTCTTTTGGCGCCATCTGAGGCCCGAGATATCGGCTTGTCACCCGACAATAGCCTAATCTAGAAGTCTACTTCTCTAGGCGGGGGTAAACTAAGTAGCTTTTCAGGGAAAACATTAGGAAAATCCCAAACCACTAGTATATCCTTCATACTAGCCTCTATGTCCTTCAGCTCAAAACATATCATAAACACCTCATCCCCCTGATTATGGGCCTTAATGACTTGAATAGAAGATACTAGCATTCAGGGTGCAAATTTAATACCTTGGAAAAGGATATTAGAATCTCCCAGTCTCAAGGTGATGTTCGTTACCACACAGTCAATCCTGGCGTGATGCTAATCCAGCCAAGTCATGCCCAAAACAAGATCAAACTCAGTCATCCCCAATATCATCGCAGGGGTTTCTGAAAGCTTCCCTCCAATATACATATCCAAGTCACACTTGGAGGAAGAGGTCATCTCGGATCCATTCGGAAGGCATACACTCCATTCAGATCCTTCACGATGACCACTGAGATGAACGAATGGGTGGCACAGTTATCAAATAAAGTATAGGTAGGTCTCCCACAAACAGTCACAATGCATAAATGTTAAGTTATGATAATTTCAAGACAACGTTTCTAGCGCAATTTTAGGCATGCTAAGGGCGAATGTTTATAAGCATATCATAATAAGTTTAACTATGAGATAGCTGCAGTGATGTCATGTGGGTCTAGCTCCTTAGTCATATCCAAAGCGAACACCTGCTCTTTAGGAAATGTAGGGTTCCTACACTGTGGTCCTTATCCTTAACCACGTACTTATCTTAGCTGAGCTGTTGGAGAGAGCACAGGACGATTTGGAACATTCCAAACCTGCTGCAGGTAGAAGCGTTGAATGTGGCCTGGCTGGTGATAATAGGGGCAACCTTCCGTGAAGTGCTCCCTAGGCTGCCAATTTGGTTGTCTCTGGTGGGATGGGGGTAGTTCTAATTGTGGCGAGGGACTCTCCAATTTAAAATTCTGATGGAAACGTTCGTCACCTCCTCCTTGGTTTTATCCCCTACCATTGGCAAGTTGCCTCATCCTACTAGGCCCTATCTCCATTACTCATCCTTTTGGTCTCTTCTCACTATCCTGGACCCCAAGGTGGTCTGCCTCCAATCTTTTCTCCGTGTTTATAATCTGAGCAAGCTAGGCTCGAGTCAGCTATAAATAAAAGAGCATGCCTTAGGTATTCTTGTAAGTCTTTGTAGAATCTCTTTGCATAACTGCGATCATCCAAGTCATAGGAGTTAACAAACCTAGAAAGGTGTTGAAACACTCATTGGTATTCCACAATAGATTTAGATCCATGTATTAGCTGTAGGAACCTTTCTTCGACTTCATTTCGAGAAGTAGAGGGAACAAAATGCTCTAGAAAAGCATCAGAGAAGTCATTCCAACTGATGTCGGTGTAAACATGTCATTCGAAAGCGGAGCCCATTAGAGACTTCCACAACCTCTTGTTGTGAGATTATAGGACGAAAATTGCTAGGGTAACAGCCATGCTAGCTGTGCATCAGTTCCACCCATCAAATCCTATATAAAATCCAACAACTCCTTCGTACAAACAGCTGACTCAGTCCCATAATAATTAGGTGTAGAGGGTGCTCGAAAGTTGCTCACCCAGTTTGAACCCAGGGCCTATTACTGCACCGTGACCTGCTGAGATCTGAAGGAATCTATGATCGTAGTTAAGATCAACCCTAGATCTGACTGTTGGAAGGGACTAGGGATCGGGGGAACGGGAATGTCCGTTGTTGGCTCTATATGTACCAAAATCTATGTACAGAGTATGAATTTAGGTTTAGGCTGGCTAAATGTAGGATAACAAGTGGACAAATATAATGTGAATCATAAATAGGCATACCACTATTTTCGTTAATTCAGTTTGTATGCAAACTGAAAAATCGAGCAGGGGTAACACCACTGTGCAAAGACTTCTTTATGGTAGGATTAGTGTGCTCTAATACTAATTGTAAACCCCCGTCCCGAAACACAAGACACTAGCGGGGAGAGTTTTATGCCGAGAAAAGCTTCCTTGCGGTTGTATCAGCACCAAGGGCTAATCTGTACCCAAGTTCCAAGGGGGGATGGCCCAGTGGTTTGTGGAATTCTTTTGCTTATGATCGTGGTATGGTGATACCAACTATAAAATCTCTCATTGGCTTGAGACCCACTATAATTTGGTCAAGTATTTGGAGAATTCCTATTCATATACACATACATGTCCATGTGGTCTACATTTAGCAATTTAGAAAAATAGTGATCTAGCAGTTGATGCTTTGGATAGGTCACACGCTTAGTAACCCTGAGAGTAGATTTGATTAAGGATAGCATAGCATTACTAAGTGCCTTGAGAAAGGGAACGATGGGGTTCTGCCCATCATAGTTTCTAGTACTACTGCGAGCCCTTCACAGGGTAGACCTCGAGAAGTCCAAGGTTAACCATAAATCGTTAAATAATTTCGAAGTTAGACAAGAGTAATCTGTTAAGATTAAAGTATATTATAGCAATCTCACCCATTTATGGGTTGAGGTGATATAGGACTTGTTAGTCCTGCGAGCTAGAGGCTCAAGCGGGTATTGTTATACCTTGTTTGTGCTTGTGTGGTGGGTCACTCGATACTATTCCAGCTGGCACATCGACGGAAGTATGTTGACCCTAGTATAGAGTGTAGACCTTTGGGGAGACCCATAGGATGTTTATACCGAGGTCTGGAGGACTATGCCCCCTAGGAGCACACAAGACCATAAAAGACTTGTAGTAGCCAGCAAGAGTACACAGGGACTCAGTTGTTGTGTTCTTAACATTGAGGCGTACTGTAGGTCTAGGCCTGGTAGTGTGCCTATCCGCCTAGGAGTGGAGACACCCGCTCCACTACCACCGTGAGCCACGACGGTTGGTACTTGAGAGGTTGTCCACCTCCAAAAAAGTGGGAATGCATGAAAGATCTGTGCACAGAGTCATGTGTGTGAGTTGCATAATAATCAATGCATTACATAGCTTGGAACAGCATACGCACTTGCTGATCTTCATCATATAAATTAGTATGAGCTCTTTTATATGATTAGTTATAATTTCGGAAAACTTAACTAATAAGTTTGTATGGGCATTCATATAAGTTAAGATACGCTTCTATAATGGTAGTGTAGCTGCTTTACTTTACTAGTGTTACATAGCACCTCTTTACTGTACTTTTATACTAAACTGGCTATTGCTCGTATTTACTTTTTGTTATTGCTCATACTGATATAAAATGATAGAGAATTATCTATATATATTCTTTTGTCACCTATTTGTACATTCTGCTACTATTGGTCTTGCACTTTCTTCTCATACACGGTGCTTAGGAGTCGCGGGGGTGAGGCAGGGATGAATCAGCTGAGTCTAGTTTGACTGACGGTCAGTAGACCATATCAATTTAGGGTCACATGGAGACATCGCCTTAGTTCGGCCAGGAGGAGCTATAGATTGAGACACCGAGATTTGAGGAGCCGGAGCCGCGCACCACTACAACTACCTATCGATAGGTAGATGATCATGTAGTTTAGATTTCGTGTTGTTTGTTGTGATAGATTGATATTTATGATGTTCATATACTGAGCATAAGACCTCTTACTCATACTATTTATTATCTCATGTCGACCTTTTATTTGGATATTTATATATCTAAGATGTGATGTGTGAACTTATTTTACTTTTTCTTTCATTTGGCAAATGTAAGATTGTGCTTGCCGGCAGGGTCGTCGCCTTGTGGTGGCAACTAACCCTTAGTTGGTGTCATTGTAAGGCGACGATCCTGGACAGAAATCTCTCCACGGTTGTGCCTTGTTCCTGGGGGAGATTTTATAGTTGGTATCAGAGTTATGATGTGGAGAATACCTATTCATACATAAAAAAACCCTAGTGGCTTTGTGTATTTTCTAAGGTGACTTGCTCACTTTTATTCCCTTAATTTAAAACAATGACAAAACTAACATAGACCAAATACGTAGGATTTTGTTCCAAAAATCCTAATCTCACTATGGATGGGGTATTCCATCATCTTAAATCTATTCCCGAGTTCCAAGGGCATCCCACAAGTCATATGGGCCTCAATCCCCTCCCCCCCTTTAATCCTCTTTTGGCTAAATGCTCCCCTAATCTCATATAACATGACCACATGCAAAGTAGATTCACAAACCTACTGAGATCCAATGGACCTGAGATTTTTACAAGAGCCTTGTACTGATCGAATGAGCCTATGAGCAAAATATGAGGTCATTATATTTAATTTCACAAAATTATTAAACTTTTATGAAAAATGACATTTTAC
Organism: Platanthera guangdongensis; assembly: GCA_039583875.1. Lineage (NCBI taxonomy): Eukaryota > Viridiplantae > Streptophyta > Magnoliopsida > Asparagales > Orchidaceae > Platanthera > Platanthera guangdongensis. The sequence continues at coordinate 908,406 of CM077148.1, read as the reverse complement.
CTAAAACTAAAGGAAACTTTTGTCCAAAAATTATCATTTTTGGACAGATGGTGTATCTATGGTAGATACATACTATCTCTAAATTTCAATTCCATACCCTTAGCCAATTGAAAGTTATTCAAGAAATAAGGGTTATCATACTCTAAGGACCAATCCGACTAAAAATGCCCTACAGAGAGGTACAAGGCTTCAAATGGACTAATTTTAATTTCTAATTAACGTAGACTCATAGGGATACCTTTTTCATGTTGGGAACTTTTTATGGTTCTGCACCTAAGGGCCTAATGTTTTATCATCAAAAAGTGCATATTAAAGGGTGTAAAATATATAATAATTAATATATATCCAGATCGACCATGGTGATTTCATCCCCCACCTCCAGCCAAGGGGTGGTATTTGCCCGACCTACAGCTCTTTCCAAAGCTATTTTTCGGCCACCCGACCACTTCCCTGGCTGGCCACCACCACCACCAACTCCGTTGAGGTGGTGGCTATCGCGGGGCGGCTACTCGGCCGCCGGTGAGGACATTTTCGGTGAACCCGAATGGAGCCAAAAATGGCTTTTTCCATAGAATTTGAAAATTGGACTTGTCTCGATTGAGCCCGATTCCGACTCCTAACAACCTAGGACTCTAGCACAAAGAGAGAGGAGGAGAAACATGACTGATTTCGGGCTTTGATGCGACTACTCTGGCGAGTGGCCATAGTTTTGGTGTTTTTCGGCGAACCTCCTCCCTAACTTGATTCTTCACCAAATCTAGTGAACCAAGGCTCAATTTCAACCGCTTGAGGACCTATGAATATGATGAAAGGGTTGAATTGAGCTTTGGGGACCTCTATATAGGAGATCCAAGCAAGGGGTTTTGGCCATAGCTAATTAAGGGCCTCCTTGATGGTGGTCGACCTGTAATTGCTGGAAACCTCCTCCTATTCATCAGGGGAGATAAAAGGAGGGGTTGGGGAAGAAGAAGGGAGTGCCACATGGCCTCTCTCCATTATTCCCTCTCCAAATGAAACTTGCCCCTTAATTACTCATAGTAAACTCTAGTTAAAACCTCCTAATTCATAAATAAATCTGATAATCTAGTGGGTCATTGGATACGCCTTGGTCAAGGCCTTAGCCCACTTGAATTGGCTTGTGCCCTCATTTTGCCTTTAGGGGTTAACTACACCATGGTTGACCATATGGTTGAGTTTGGTCAACTTTGTCCATTTGATTAACCTAGTCTTGAGTCAATTTCTCATTTGCCTCTCCTTTAGGGTTAGGGAAGTGTTATGGAGCTTACTTTGAGGTGGAGAGTTCATGTGGGTGTGAATTGTCCTAGGTTGACTTGTGCACTTTGGGGGTGCACCTAACAATATTCCTAACTTGAAGCTGAGCTAAGGTCACACTAGGGCTTCCATGCACCACCAAAGCCCTAACCCTAACTTTAGGGGGTCTAAAGTGTGAGGGATGTTACAAATTCCAATAAACAAAACAAAATTTTCGTCCTCAAAATTCAAGCTCGGGTCAATGGGGTTTCACTAGTGAAGAAAAGATCAACTTATAGGAGGTTTAGTTTGTACCTGAGGAAAAGAGCTCTATATGTTTCTTTTTCATGAGGTCCGAGGGCTCCCAAGTGTGCTCCTCCTGCCCATGATTGGACCACGATACCTTGACCAAAGGGACGCTCTTCTTCCACAAAACTCGGACCGTTGTATCGTCGATCACGATTTACTCCTAACGAACTGACAGATCAGATGTTACTGGGCCCAAGGTAGAAGTAATACACTGCTCCTACCGAAGTAATGCTCTCTGAAGTGAGTAGACATGAAAAACATCACGAAGGTTCGATAGAACTAGCGGTAGCTCTAGGCTGTATGCCAAGGGACCGGTTCACTCCAGGATCATATAAGGCCCTATATATCTAGGGCTTAGCTTCTTATGTCTACCCACCCGTAAAACACTGTGCATCAGACGTATCTTTAAAAACACCTTGTCGCCCACCTAGAACTCTACCTTACGATGCCTCGCATCGTAATTCTTCGCCTGCTGACTTTTGGACTCTTGCATCATGTCTCTGATCAACCAAATAAGTGCGTTCATGTCCTCGACGTAATCTGACCCAAGCTCCTTCGGGTCCTCATCTTGAACCCAAGACAGTGGTGTACGACAGTTCCTCCCATATAGAGCCTCATAGGGAGTCATTCTAATGCTAGCATGATGGTTGTTATTGTAAGAGAACTCAATCAATGGCAACATCCGCTCCTAGGGATTTCTCGTATCAAATATACACAACCACAGCAATTCCTCCATGGTCATGTTGGTCCGCTGCGTTTGCCCATCGGTCTGTGGATAAAAGGCCATGCTAAATGTGTGCTGGGAACTTGTTGGTAATATTTCCCTTCAATGTTCCTTGAATTTTAGGAGGCATTACCATCAATACTAAGTGCATAATTGTATTTTATATATGTTCAAGTTTAGTGTATGCAGGATGTCTACTATATCATGATTAGACAGTATATCTGAGTCACAATGACAGATGGACTAAAGACAAGATGCTGGAAAAGTGGAAATCTGGCTAAGTCCAGAAGCGTCGAGTGAAGGAAGTTCACTCGATGCCAGAAGAGCAAAGCGTTGAGAGAACTACTTATAATCAAAGCTGCAATGTTGCTAACTAGAAATTTGGCTAAGTCTAGAAGCGTTGAGTGAATGTAGTTCACTTAACTCCAACTTAACAAGATATCTGGCAAAGTCCAGATGCATTGAGTGAAGGCAGTTCACTCAATGCCAACTCAATAAGATATCTGGCTAAGGACAGCAGCATTGAGTGAAGGCAGTTCACTCAATGCCTCAATTAAGAAGACATGTTATAGGACATGCAGAAAATCTGTTATGTCCAAAAGCGTTGAGTGAACTTACTTCACTCAATACCAGAATAGTAGAAGTGTTGACAGAATCTCAAGCAGCCAAAGCCTCAGAAGGAGCAGACATAAAATCTATTTAAGTCCTGAAGCATTGAGTGAAGCTAGTTCACTCAATGCCGACTCAGCGGACAATTCAACTAAGTCCAGAAGCATCGAGTGATGAAGACTCCCTCGAAGCTTAATCCGTTAAGACTATAAAAGACAGAATGCGTTGAGATATGAAGGGTCACTCAATGCACTCAACGCCTGGAGATGCAGAATTCTGCTAAGTACTTTTATGTTGAGTGACAAGGCTTCACTCAATGCCTGAGAAGTCTGTCTGGAATTTACTAAGTACAAAAGCGCCGAGTCATGTTGATGTCAGTAAAAATTCAAATAGCGTGGGATTTGCTTGCTGGAAGACAAAATGCACTTCTTTCCTTTAGTACTGCATTTAATGCAAAAGTTGTGCTGCAGTTGTCCATTCTAGGGGTCCATACTGTGCATAGAGACGTGGGATTTACGGGAAATAAAAAGATGAGTTCGGGGATATTATTGACGGGTTGAACTTTTGGAAAAAATTACTCTGCTTCATCGTCTTCCTAAAGACAAAGGAGAAGAGGTTTGCAACTCGAGATCAACAGCAAGTCTGAGAACTTCAGACAAGGTTAGCTTATTGAAGAAGAAAATAACAGAAACATCGTTTAGCCTTCATCAACAAGTTCAGAAGCTCCAGTTATTGAGATTCTTCCCAGCAAAAGTAGAACCTTCCTGAAGATCTACTTCCTTAGTGTTGAGAAGAAGTATTGCTGAGTTTACTCAGTCTAGAGAGAAGGCTCAGAGGACACTTCCTCTAGAGTAAGTCATCAACAACAAACTCATATTTTGTAGGATCTTAACAGATCTTAGTTGTAAGCATGATATATAAAGGCTGAGTGGTAGGACCCTTCTGTGGATCTGAGGTAGGGCCTGTGTGCCTGAGCTATAGGAGAATTATTCTCGGAGGTAGGATCCTATGGTGGATCTGAATGTAGGGCTATCCTCCTAGCCTGAGTGTGGGACTTTGGATAAAGTCTGAGGTAGGTGATCTGCTGCAGATTATTGAGCTATAGGAGATTATATCTCTGAGTGGTAGGGACTTAGGACTGAGGTAGGACTTGGAGGAGTCTGAGAGATCTTAATGGATCTGTGTTGTAAGCTCATTGAGCTGAGATTGGAGAAGTTGGCATTGTCTAAAACACTGTTAGAAAGGTGGGAGGGATAGTGGATGTACACATACTTTGCATAACTGAGGGATAGTGGATGTACACATACTTTGGGGAACCACTATAAATACTTGTGTGATGTTGTGTGTTCGTGAAAGCTAGCATAAAACAAAATCACAACACACCGAAATAAAAAATAGTCATTAAAGACACAAAAACCTATTCCCCCCCTCTAGGTGTTTAACTACTCTTGAAACAAAGAATTTTAAAACCAAAGTCCTCCTGCACCACCCTCTATTCACAGGAAGTAAATTGACTGTCTCGATTCGATATAATTGTCTTGGGTACACCATGATTCCTCACAATCTGCTTTATGAGCAACCTCACCAATACACCAACTAGAGCGTCCTTCCAAACCGGGATGAACCAGGCTTCCTTGGTCAATCGGTCCACGATGACCCATATAGAATCGTGCCTTGAGTGAGAGCGAGGCAACCTGTTTATAAAATCCATCAAAATATCCTCGAACTTCTACTCCAGCACTGTAGTGGTTGCAGTAATCCTCCAGTGCTCTTGCACTCGACCTTCACCCGCATGCATGCCTTGTAATATGTCATAAAATCAATGACGTCCCTCTTCATCCCGGGCCAATACATGCTCTTCCACAAATCTTCCATCATCTTGGTGATCTTAGGGTGTACTGAATATCGTGTGTAGTGTACCTCCCTAAGTATGTTTCCCCGAATCCCACCTCCTGCGGGTATATAAATGTGGCCCCAGAAATGAACGAGGTCATCATATAGAGAATAATCCTTTGACTTACCCTCTTCTAGGGCTCGAAATATAGGATACAGCATTACTTCCTGCCTATGCTCTGCCCTGATACGGTCTCTAATATCACACTCAATGCGCGGAGCTACCAAGTAATCCGCAAAAACCTTTGGATCATCCCTCAACACCATAAGGATCTGCATGAATTCTATCATCTGCATTATCTCCATGACCATAACCCAGGACTACGGTACAGTACTGCCGGCTTTCCTGCTCAAAGCATCCTCTACGGTGTTCTTCTTCCCCGGGTGATAGTGCATAGTATAATCACAGTCGTAGAGAAACTCTAGCCACCTCCGCTGGCATAGATTCAGGTCCTTGTACGTGTCAATATACTTGAGGTCCTTATGATCCGAGAAGATCTCACAATGAACCACATACAGGTAGTGCCCCCAGACCTTCAAGGCAAAGACTACAGCCTTGATCTCCAAATCATACACCGAGTAGTTCTGCTCATGCTTCTTCAGTTACCTTGAAGCATACACTATTGCATGCCCGTGTTGCATCAGTATATCACCCATGCCCTGGTACGATGCATCTGTATAAATCTGGAATCCTTCCCTTCCTGAGGGAAGTCCAAGGATGGGATCCAAAGTGAGTATACCCTTCAGCTCCTGAAATGCGAACTCGTACTAATTAGTCCAAGTGAATGTCGCATCCTTCTTCGTCAAAGATGTGAGGAGGAGTGTTATCCTCAAAAAACCCTGCACAAACTTGCAGTAATAGTCTGCAAGTCCAAGGAAGCTATTAATATTCGAAGCTGACTTCGGCTGTGGCCCATCTCTTACTGTCTATACCTTGGCCGGGTCCACTGCCAACCAAGCTCCACTGATAATGTACCCAAGGAATTCCACCTCTCGCAGCTAGAATTGGCACTTTGAAAACTTCACATATAGCTGGAGCTCCCGCAGCTTCCCTAGGACTAATGCCAAGTGACAGGTATAGTCCTCCTTGGTCCTATAGTAAACCAAGATGTCGTCAATAAAAACTATAACAAACTCATCCAGGAATGGCTCAAATATCTGTTTCATCAAACTCATGAATGCGAAGGGGGCATTCGTGAGCCCGAAGGACATCACTGTGAACTCAAACAAGCCATAGCGTAAGCTGAACGCCATCTTCGGTATATCCTCCTCCTGAATCCACAACTATTAGTAACTCGACCTTAAGTCAAGCTTCGAGAACCAGTGTGCTCCCTCTAGATGATCAAAAAACTCGACTATCCTTGGTAACAAATAAGTGTTCCGCACCGTCAATCGGTTGAGCTCCTGATAATCATTTCAAAGTCGGAGCGATGTGTCCTTCTTCTTCACTAACAAGACGAGAGCTCCCCATGAAGAAGAACTTGGTGTAACAAATCCTGAGTCTACTAACTCTAGTAGCTGAGTCTGGAACTTTACAAGCTCCTTCGGTGCCATCCGGCAGGGTGCCTGAGAGATGGGCCTCGCACCTGGTATTAACTGTATCTGGAAGTCTACCTCTCTATGGGGGGGGGGGGGGTTGTCCGGGCAACATTTCCGGTAATATGTAGGGGAAATCCCGAACCACCGGAATATTACGAATAGACGCCTCCGCCTCCGTCATCTCGAAACAAATCATGCATACCTCATCTCCCTGCTCATGGGCCTTAACAGCCCGTACAGATGATAATAATAATAATTGGGAGATAAGAATAATACCTTCGAAGACCACCTCCGAGTCTCCGTATTTCAATGTGATCCTCCTAGTTGGGTAGTTGAACTTGGTATGGTGCCAATACAGTCACGTCATGCCCATAATCAGATCATAGTCTGGTAGCGGTATGAGCGTCGTTGGGCTATCAAACTGCTTCCTGCCAATGTCTACAGACATACTACACTTTACAGTAGACAGTACCTCTGATCCATTTGGAATTCGGTCTATCCTAAGGAGTCTGGGGAAACATTGGCATCCATCCAAATCCTCCGCAAAATCTTCCAAGACAAAAGAGGCGATGCTCCCGTATCAATTAAGTTGAGGGCGGGTTTCCCGAACACATGTACTATACCTGAGGTCCTCATCCACGATCTCATCCTCGAACTCTACCCTGCTGTGCTGGAGGGACTGCTAGAAGTGGAGGAGGTGGAGGGAAATACTGAGGGAAGTGGGCTCTGATGTGCCCAGGCTGGTGGCACCCAAAGCATACCACCAGAGCTCGTCCTTTGTCATCAAATATAAGCAGCTCCTGGATGTGTGGTGGTGGTGGGGTTGGCACTCCAGGAGGTCGCTGTTATGGCCTAACACCAGGATGAGGATGTCTTATACCTCCACTGTGCCTCATGAACATTCCTCAATGTGGCCCTCTACTGCTCTCACCATGGTACATCCCCTTTGTCAGTCTCTTCCCTCTTCCCTGCACCATTAGATGATTCACCTCCTACTTCTTTGCCATCTCGATAATCTTCGCCAAACTTGCCTCTAAGATGAACAGAAGAGACTGCCTGAGTGGGTCCTAAAGCCCTCTATTAAATTTTTTCGTATAGTCCACGCTTAGAGGAATAGTGAATCCTACCAATTGTGAAAACTCTCGTTTGTACTCTAGCACCGACCGGTTTCCCTGCCTGAGCAGCAGAACTGATCCTCCAGAGCATCTCTATCCGTCGGGAATACAAAATTCTCCAACAAGGCCTCTCTAAACTGGTTCCAGCTGATCTGGGAATAATCATAATCAGCAAAGGTGGAGTCCATGTGGGACATCCACCACCTATTGGCATGGCCTACTAGTGTCTTAACTTCCAAGGTTATGGCCTGGTTGTCCAAGCAAAGGATCCCCACTAGCATCTCTCAAATTGTGTATAACCACTTCTCTGTCATGTTTGATGTCTCTGTCCCATAATAAGTCAGAGGGGAGAGGCCTCAAAAGATAGTCAGCAAATTTGAGCTTGGGTTCGACTGCAGTGCCGGAACTTGCTGAGCTCTAAAGACATCCAGCTGGAAAGGAACAACAGCTGGCAAAGGGGGAACCATAGCCTATAGTTCGAAACACTTTAATTGTTAAATAAGGTTGGCCTCATCTCATTTTTTGTTGACAAAAGATGTGATTTTCTCATTGGCACGTCATAGCTTCCGCTGCTTAGTTTGTCTGTAAACTGAAGCTCGAGCAGGGTGACCCAGTGGTTTGTGGAATTCTTTCTCTTATGATCGTGGTACGGTGATACCAACTAAATTTTTAACATCCCCCATTTCTAAACCCCCCAAAAGTTAGGATTAGGGCCTTGGCAAGAGTTCCATGTGGCCGCTTGTATACCGTTAGTGGAAATTGATAGTACTCGTGTGTTTGCGGCTTGAAAGCCGATGGGGAAATTGGAAGTCCCTGTTTTATGATGCGTGATGATGTGTTAGATTCATGCGGTTTAGGGTGCTTTGGGTGAAACCCAGGATTGCATACATGTTGCATTGTTGGCCCCTTTATTTTACCTGCTCAACATAGAAACATGTTCGTTGTATGAGACATCCAAACCTATTTTATTACTTTTTAAGTTCATGTATATCTGAATATGAAGTGCTGACCTGCAGGGTGATGGAGTGCCATCGGGTCCGCTAGGGATGGCTGGGAGGAGATGTCTTGGTTATACAGTTGAGGTCAGCATTTGCAGACCCACGTTACAACGAATTTTTACATGACATGGATCACAAGAGGGAGCAAGCTCGCCGGACAAAAAGGCCAAAGCATCATGAAGTGAACTTTTTGCTATTTGCTTGTGTTTGTTAAGTGCCTTGCTCTATGAACTATAATCTGGCTTGCCGGCCGAGATAGCCTAGGAGTGACAAAGCACATTACTTTGTTTGCTATTGATTGAGACTTGGGACTCATGATTATTGTAAGGCCTTAAGTCCATTTTGATACTCCTGTGATGGTGGATAACATCTACTACTGTTATTTGATTTTGCTGTTTTAATTCTGAATTTTGAGTTGTGTAGTTTTTATATTATCTTATAATGCTTAAGTTGTGGAGGCTGTTTGTTGCTGCCCCCGATCAGACCTATATTATACGGTTATTACAAAGGAGGCATTACAATTTGGAATCATATGTGGTTAGTGTCCAAGGTAAGGTTTAGTGGTCGATTTGACATTATCGAATCACGTAAAGAAGTTATCCACACTTGAGTATCGTGGGACCATGAGTGTCCTAGTGTTTAAGTTTTGCGATAGAAGATGATTCTTGTTTTACCTTGCTTTTGCTAAGGGTGCAAGCGACGAGGCGGGGACGTCGAGGCCACAAGAGGAGCCTTTAGCAAGCAGCGCTACTGCTCTAGGTCTGATGGGCATGGATGTAACCCCGACCGATTACTGTCATGTGCTTGTTGAAGCAATGGTAGCGGCCCAAGCTACAGCGACAGTACAAGTTGTGACCCCGATTGCACATGTAGAGACTCCTGTTACCTCGGATGTGGCACCAGTCGTATCGAATGGAGGAGCCGGGCCAACAAAGCCATTGGTTTTGAGAGTGGTCATCGGGCAGGGAGAATGACAGATGAAGTATTTTCCAATTCTCCATCCTCCAACATTCACGGGAGTCGACACGCCGACCGATGCAGAGGACTAGTGGGAGAGGATTCAAGAACTGCTGAGGGCTGCAGAGATGCAGAGGAGAAGCAGTCTGAGTTTGTGACCTTCATGTAAGAAGGTGATGTTAAGTTGTGGTGGGTGAGTGACAACGGCCACTAGTTTCCTGGATGGACCCCGTCCATAGAAGAGTTCGGGAATGCCTTCTTGAAAAAGTATATCCCTTCATCGACAAAGTTAATCCTTCAGAGATAGTTTTTGCACTTGGTGCAGCGAGATAAGACTGTGGATGAGTATGTTCAGGAGTTTACTTGATTGGGTCATTATGCTAGAACGACCATGACCGACGATGAAGAGAGGGTCAATCTCCTCTACCATGGGTTGAGAGAGAACTTGAGGCAACCCCTAATAGCTATGAAAAATGCTGGCTTCAATGAGTTGAATGAGGCGGATAGGATGTTGGAAAGTGACATAGAATGAACCAAACATCGCAAGGGACTTGCAGTAAAATAGGGAGAAGGAAAGCCTTCTCAATCGCAATGGAAGTTTGAAGGGAGTAAGTGGAAGAAGAAGCCCCATCCCTTCAAGTCACGAGAGAAGATCAGTATGACTTCTAGGGGTTCTCGCTTCAAGGTAGCACCATCGTGCTACAAGTGTGGAAAACCAGGCCACATAGCTCATTTCTATACTTAGGGTGGAGCTGAGCAGGAGCCAAGGTAGGAGCAGTCGGTGCATTCTGGTCTCAGCATTGCGGAGAAAGGAAAAATGGCAGAGTCGAGCCCATCATGGTTCCAACCTATGCAGCCAAGGGCTTACAACCTTGGGCAGCATGAAGAGATTCGACAACCTGATGTGGTGATAGGTATGAGAAAGCTTAAGTTTGTTTATTGGATTTAGACTTTCGAGACTTTTATTTGTATTGCATGTGTTTTACGCTTCGGGCTATTTTCAAGTTACCCCACTAAGGAACTGTTTGATATGGGAGCGTCACACTCCTTTCTTGTGGAAAGATTTATCCAAAGAATTGAAGTCGAGCCCTTTTTGGCCGATGCATAGCTTAGGGTGTGCATGCCTAATGCTCCTTTCATGACTACCGGGGCGAGAGGGCGCATTGGTTGGAATCTAGACGTAGTTGACTTCATGTTGGCAGCAATGGTTCTACCGTTAGCCGGGTTCGATGTGATCTTGGGATGGACTTGCTGGAAGAGCAGCGCACCCGTATTGACTGCCTATCTAAGGTGGTGACCCTGAGACAAGAAGGAAAGGAAGAGGTTAAATTTGAGGGCCTTAGTGGAGTGGCAAGTTCCCTGATCTCAACCATGCAGTTGGTGCAGGAAGTTAACCAGGGAGGAGTAGCTTTCGTATCATTATTAGAAGCTCAACTTTCCAAGCTATCAACTGGAGAAGTGTCGATAGTGGCAGAATTCGAGGATGCGTTTCCTGAGGAGCCCCTTGGAGCACCTCCTTGACGGGAGATCGATTTCTCGATTGTGTTAGTGTTAGAAGCTAGGCCGGTGTCACATCCTCCTTTTAGGATAACACCGAAGGAGTTTGCCGAGCCTAAAGTACATTGTAGGAACTGTTGGAGAAGTAGTATATCAGACCCAGCTCATCGCCATGGTGCGCGTCGGTGTTTTGGTGAAGAAGAAAGATGGTAGTATACGGTTGTGCATAGACTACCTTGAACTGAATAAACTGGCCATTAAGAATAAGTATTTGATTCCATAGATAGATGACCTGTTCGATCTGTTGGCAGGGTCAGTAGTGTACTCTAAGTTGGACTTGAAGTCAGGGTACTACCAGTTGCGGATTCGAGATGAGGACATACCCAAGATAACATTTGGAATGAGGTATGGTCACTTCGAGTTCTCGGTGATGTCGTTCGGGCTGACGAACGTCTCATCATTATTCATGGATTTGATGAACCTAGTGTTTCGGTATTATTTAGACTCATTTGTGGGGGTCTTCATCGATGATATCTTGGTATACTCCAAATTGGAGGCGGAGCATGAGCCTCATCTGAGAGTAGTCTTGCAGACTTTGAGAGAGATCCAGATGAATGCAAAGTTCTCGAAGTGCGAGTTTTAGTTGGAGAAGGTGGCATTTTGGGCCATTTCATTAGTGGTGATGGGGTGGCGGTGGATCCGGTGAAAGTTGAGGCCATCATAGATTGGACAGTTCTGAGAACTGTGGAAGAAGTCAGGAGTTTCCTTGTACTAGCCGGGAACTATAGAAGGTTTGTGGAAAACTTTTCGCGGATTATTGTGCCACTCATTACTCTAACTTATAAGGAACAGAAGTTCGTGTGGATTCAGGAGTGCGATCAAGTGTTTGATTCCTTGAAGGAAAGGTTGATGTCGGCTCCAATCCTAAGTCTTCCTAAATGGACTGAAGGATTTCAGATTTTCAGTGATGCATCAGGATGTGGTTTGGGTTGCGTGCTAGTGAAACATGGCAAGGTGATATCTTTTGGGTCTAGACAGTTGAAACTTCATGAGAGGAATTACCCCGCCCATGACTTGGAGTTGGCTGCGGTAATTTTTGCGTTGATGTTATGGCGACATTATGTGTACGGTGCGAAGGTAGAGATCTTTACGGACCATAAAAGCATGAAGTATCTTCTAGATCAAAAAGACTTGAACATGCAGCAACGCTGGTGGGTCGAGTTCCTTGGAGATTACGAGGAGGCGATTCAATGTACGTCGGGCAAGGCCAATGTGGTGGCTGATGTCTTGAGTAGAAATTATTCAGGATAAGGGAATTGGATTGAAGTTCATGATGAGCGGTTGGTGCGGGACTTTGAGTCCATTTGCATTGAGTGTGTAGCCAGAGGCGAGTCTAGCACGGCTCGATTGAACTGGATAAAGTTGCAGAATGACTTGTCTAATCATATTCGGGAAGCCACCAGTGTGAATGCAGGGTTCCTGCCATTTGTGGTGGAATCTCAAAAAGGCGAGGGTAGTGCCTGGGAGATGATTGATGGGATATTAAGGAAGGATGAAAGGATTTGTGTACCGCAGTTTGACAAGCTCCGTGAGGAGTTGATGTTTGAGGCTCATTTCATAAAGTATTCCATTCACCTGGGCAGTGCAAAGATGTACCTGAATATGAAGAAATCCTTTTGGTGGCATGGTTTGAAGCGTGACATAGCTTTGTACATGCATCAGTGCCAAACATCTGCCTTAGTGAAGGCCGAGTGTTAGAAACTGGGTGGGTTCCTGAAGTCTCTACTATCCCTGAGTGGAAATTTTATGACATCTCTATGGAATTTCTGCATGGCTCACCTTGGTCGCAGCAGGGAAATGATGTGATTTGGGTGATCGTGGATCGCTTGACTAAAGTGGCTCACTTCATCCTGAATCGGAAGGAGGACAGCATGGAGAAGCTCGTAGAACTATATGTTCACAATATCATGTTGTTGCACGGAATTCTCAAGAGTATTGTTAGTGATTATGATGGACGGTTCACGTCCAAGGACTGCAGATTGGTACAAAAAAGTCTAGGCACAAAGCTTAAATTTAGTACGATGTTCCATCCTCAAACTGATGGTCAAACCGAAAGGATGAACCGTACTATAGAGGATATGCTGAGAATATGTACCCTTGATTTTGGCAAGAGGTGGGAAGATCACCTTTTCATGGTGGAGTTTTCCTACAATAACAGTTTCCAGGAGAGTATAAGGATGGCGCCATACGAGGCTTTGTACGTAAGGCGGTGTCGAACACCGATGTCATGGATAGAGGTGGGAGACACCAAACTATTGGCAAAAGAGTTGGTGGTTGATGCTTACGAGTTGGTGCAAACAATTCAGGAGCGCATGAAGGTTGCTCAGAATCGGCAAGCAAAGTATTTCAACGCTCGCCACATGAATATGAAATTTGCAGTAGGAGAGTGGGTATACCTAAAGATTAAGCAGTTCAAAGGCATTTCGCGAATTCACTGACTCAAGAAGTTGAGCACGAGGCTTTTGGGTCCGTTTGAGGTCCTGAAATGTATTGGAGAAGCAATCTACCAGTTGGTGTTATCCACGGAGCTGAGTGGATTACATGATGTCTTCCATATCTTAGTTTTGAGGAAAGCCTTAATGGAGATGAGCATTGTGGTCGAGTCGGCAGCGGTGCCGGTAGAAGAGGACTTGATGACGAAAGTCCATCCGGTTGGCATAGAAGATTCAGAAGTTTGGCAGTTGCGGAATAAAGAGGTTAAGCTTATGAAAGTGCGATAGGATAACTGAGGGAAAGACGAATTCTCCTAGGAGCATGGGCAAGCAATGCGGGAGGACTTCCCAGAACTTTTTTCTTCAAGTATGCTTTTGTTTGAGTGTATGCTTAATTTTGAGGTTGAAATTCTTCTAAGGGGGGAGGAGTTGTAACAACCCAGTTTTTCCAGAACCTGAGCCTCTAGAAGCTATTGCCCGAAGATAGGTAGTTATCGCCCGACGATAGCTAAGCATTGAGCAGGAAGGCGTTAAGAGTGTCGAGTGGTACCGCGCAGCGGTAGGATCTTATCGTGCAGTAGTAGCTCCTGAAGCGTTAGAGCGTTGAGTGAGAAGCGTTTAGTGGCTATCGCGCGGCAGTATTATTAATGCTGGCGATAGAGATTTCTTTCCAAAAGGCTCGACGGCTCTGTATGTTATTGCAGCGCGGTAGGCAGTTACCGACTGGCAGTAGCGGACGGGAGTAGTTTCGTCGTTTGGCTTTTTAGCCATATGATTTCTCTTAGTATTTGATCTTATGGCCCAAGACACTACATCCAAAGGGCATAAATTGGGCTGAAATGTTCTAAATCCTCATTTGTTTCTCATTTTGAGAAAGAGTTAGGGTTTGGGAGAGAGTTTGGAGGAGGAAGAAGAAGGCTTTTCTCTACCATTGATGAAGCTTCAGTGTTCCGATCGTTGATCCTAGGCCAGATCCATGGAGAATACTTGAAAGCGCATATTTTCATCTAAGCAAATCAAGTTTTCCATGGCTAGGAAGAGAAGTCGTAAGGTAATAATACTTCTCCTCTCGGTCTTTAGGATGCGTTCATGGAATCCATTTTTATTCGTGATTTCCTTTAATCTTTATGCACCGGATCTCTCAAATGAGAGGGGTTCGGGTTGTCATGGTTCAAGAGCAGCCACCGGGTCGATTTTGTCCATCCCCGGCATGATATTTCACTATAATTCCGCTCCGCTAGTGGATTAGGCATTGTGGGTGAAGTCGTAGTCGCGACCGTTAGTCCGACTCGGTGATGTTGCATAACGAGCCTTACGGATTTTGCTAGAAATCCATTTGCGACAAGATGTCGTTTGTGATGCGGCTTCCCCCTTATTTTCATGTGAGTACGAATGGTGTATAAGGGCAGGAAAGGCAATTGATTGTGATGTGCTAAGGCCCGACTTTGTCTATGTGGTTGGCTGGCTAGCCCGTGACATGCAAGTCATGTGTGGAGAGTGTCCCGGCGAGACAAGTCCCCTTCAATGAAACCGATGAGAACGCCAAGCTTTGTACAAGCCCGGGTGATGAAGCCCACAAGCAGGTGGGGTCAAGCAAGGGTTCTTAGCATCATTTTGTGGTTTATAAGATGGAATCCTGATATGAGAAGTCAGAGCTTGCAGTCAAGCCCGGGTTTAGAGACCCACGAGCGGGTGGGGTCTTGGCAAGAGTTCCGTGTGGCGGCTTTTATACCATTAGGGAAAATTGAAAGTACTTGTGTGTTTGTAGCTTGAACGTTGATGGGGAAATTGGAAGTACCTGTTGTGCGATGATGTGTTTTATTCATGCGCTTTAGGGTGCCTTGGGTGAAACCCAGGATTGCATCCATGCTTCATTGTAGGACCCTTTATTTTACCTGCTCAACATAGAAACATGTTTGTTGTGTGAGACATCCAAACCTGTTTAATTACTTTTTAAGTTCATGTATATTTGCATACGAAGTGCTTACTTGCAGGGTGATGGAGTGCCCCGGGGTTCTTTAGGGATGACCATGAGGAGATCTGTTGGCTACACAATTGAGGTTAGCCTTTGCTAAACCACATTTTACAACAAATTTTTAAAGGACAAGGATCGCAAGCGGGAGCAAGCTCGCCAGCCAAAAAGGCCTAAGCCTCATGGAGTGAACTTTCTGTTATTTGCTTGTGTTTGTCAAGTGCTTTGCTCCATGAATTGTAATCCAACTTGCAGGTCGAGGTAGCATAGGACTGCCAAAGCACATTACTTTGTTTATTATTATTTCAGAATTGGGACTCATGATTTTTGTATGGCCTTAAGGCCGTTTTAAAACTCTTGTGATGGTGGATAAACTCTAGTATTGTTATTTGTTTCCGCTATTTTAATTCTGAGTTTTGAGTTAGGTAGTTTTTATATCATCTTATAATGCTTAAGCTGTGGAGGTTGTATGTTGTGGCGCCCCGGCCGGACCCATATTATACTCTCATTACAGGGGAGGCATTACATAAGGCCTTGCCAAGGCCTATCCTATGACCCACTAGATTATCAGATTTATGTAATCTGAATTAGGAGTTTTTATTAGAGTCTAATATGGGTAATTAAGGGGGGAAGTTTCATTTAGAGGGGGAATATTGGAAGGAGGTCATGTGGCACTCCCTTCTTCTTCCTCAAGCCCTCCTTTCATCTCCCCTGATTAATAGGAGGAGGTTTCTAGCAGTTATAGGTCGGCCACCATCAAGGAGGCCCTTAATTAACCATGGCCAAAACCCCCCTTGTTTGGATTTCCTATATAGAGGCCCCCAAAGCTCAATTCAAGTCTTTCATCATCTTCAGAGGGCCTCAAGTAGTCGAAATCGAGCCTTGGTTCACTGGATTTGGTGGAGAATCGAGTTAGGGAGGAGGTTCACTAGAAAACACCAAAACCTTGGCTACACGCCCGAGTAGTCGCATCCAAGCCTGATATCAGAAATTTCTCCTCCTCTCTCTGTGCTAGAATCCTAGGTTGTTAGGAGTCAGAATCTGGCTCAATCAAACCGAGTTCCATTTTCAAATTCCATGGAAAAGCCATTTTTTGCTCCTCTTGGGTTCACCGGAAACGGTCTCTTCGGCAGCCAAGCAGCCACCCAGCGATAGCCACCACCTCAATGGAGGTTGTTGCGGCGATGGTTGGCTGGGGATGCGATCGGGTGACCGACAAATAGCTCTGGAAAGAGCTCCAGGTCGGGCAAAGCACTCCCCTCGGCTAGAGGTAGGGGATGAAATCACCAACATCGATCTGGATATATATTAATTATTATATATTTTGCCCTCTTTAATATGGACTTTTTTATGCTGAAAAATGAGGCCCTTAGGCGCAGAACCATGAAAAGTGCACAACATAAAAAAGTTATCCTCATGAGTCTATTTTAATTAGATATTAAAATTAGTCCATTTAGGTATGCCCAGACTTCCTTGGTACCCAGATGAGTATGCCCATACTTCCTTGGTACCCATTTAGGTATGCCCAGACTTCCTTGGTACCCAGGAGAGAAAGTAAGGAAGTACCCAGATGAGTATGCCCATACTTCCTTGGAAGTATGCGCGAAGACGGCTCCAACTCAGTCGCCCCTCTCCTTACTCTACTAATTGATTTCATGAAGTTAAGGCGAGCCTCTTTGCCCCTGCGGCGGCTAGCATGATCGGGGAACTGGAGTTGGCGTGACACGCCTAAATCTCCCACAATCAATCCACAACGCTTCAGGCGAAGAGATAGCAGTTTCCGCTTAAGCGGCTTGAACCCTTCGATCAAGAGATACGTTAAATCAAATCAACTAAATAGCTGACCTCTTACACGTTCGTGGCTATTCCAATTCATACATAAGATAGAGTGAGAGGGCCTATTCTATAGAAATAGAACAAACTCAGCAAAGAAGGATCCGTCACCTCAGATGGTAGAAGGGGCAACTCAGCCTTGTCTTTCTCTTTGGGCTAGGCGGCTCAAAACGCAGTCCTCCAATCCAACGGAATCAATGGCATTCCCTTCTGACTCGTCCTTACGAACTTGACATTAGAGACTTCAATATCTCCTTGTCCTAGTATTCGAGCAAGGAAAGCTGTACAAAGGAAAAGGTATTCTAAACACTTGTTTGCAAAACAAATGCCAAATCGATTACTTAGAGAAAGTACCTGCAGATTCCTGCCCAAAATCCAATCCTATTGAGCCAATTGAATCAGATCATCCGGGGTCTTTCTGGTTGGGTGTCATCCTATCCAGTACTGGATGCAGTAGAAGGTGCTCTCGGGCGAATTCCCTTTTTGAAAGGCGAGCCTATTATATTACTCGCTACATCAAACAATAGTACACTGAGTTAGGCTAGAATTGTCTCAATATTGAAAGATTGACTTAGGGGGGAATTAGGAGTTGTTTGGAGGTGGGTACCATGGAAGAGGTAGGTTATCCCTTAAAGAGGGACTCGGATAGGAATAGAGACTAGAAGCTGACAGCAAGCTCTTAGTCTTGGCGTCTTCTTCCTTTATGGAGACAGGGCAAGAGCCGCACAAATTCATACGTAAGATGCCCAGTGGGATCACGAATTCGTAAATGGACAACCTCTATCAAGGATCTCCCTCGAAAGGAGAATGAATACCATTGTAGCTAGGCTCTGTTCTATTGATTGAATTGAATAGGTAGGCTCAGTACGCTAAGGAAGCTTGGTCTGCTTAGGGATCATAGGAGGTAGGACAGAGAATCTCATGGAATTTCGCCGGCGAGATGAGTCTGGGAAAGCCTTTAGTGCTAGAGGGTAGGCTTTAGAACGGTTGACTCCGTTATACTAAAATAGAAAGAGAAAGAAGTTGGTTCCTGGACAAGGTCCTCTCCTAGGCTTAGAGCTGAGCTAGACCCCCGACCCCTGATTTCGGAATGATTTCGAGAGCTGCAAATCAGGCTTTCAGAGTGGTGGCAAGCAGGGCAAGAAGAGAAAGTCCAATCTGACCCTCAAAAGATTTGTGACATCTTTCTCGCATCCGCGGTTTGACATTAGAGCTCTCGTACTTAGTGACGAGTTCGAGCCTTAGAAGCAAGGAATAAGGTCTGGAAGAAGTGTTGTATGAGTCCTTTAATCGAGTCCCTCTTCTTTACTTTATTTAATAGGTGCTTTCAAGTAGCAGGGTTTGATTCTCCGATACCTATTGTTAAGTAATAAGTAGTATGAAATATCTCCGCCTCCCCATTCCTTTATCAAAGTCTAGTACTTATGGGCGCAAGTCAGTCTCTTCAAGTGGAAACAATCATAGGGGGTTCGGGTCTGAGGCAAGCCTTCCTCTATCATTGGTAGGCAAAAAAGGGGTAAGCGAACCTGGATCAGGGTGCCTTTTGTACCTAGAGGAGAGAAAGTGGATGTATGCGCGAAGACGGCTGCCGAAGGGAGTCTGGGCATACTCATCTGTGTACCAAGGAACTCTTGCTCCTACCTTCTCAACTATACGGTACCACCATCTGATATTGCTAGGCCCCACCACACTGAGTGGGGCCTAGCAATATCAGATGGTGGTACCGTATAGTTGAGAAGGTAGGAGCAAGAGTTCTAACACTTTCGACGCGTGCAAGCGATAACGAAGCGTTATTGAGCTCTTTCACTACTTTTTCTCACATTGGAAAGAACATCCTTGTGGTTGGATACAGTCATCCTTGAATTCAAGCCCAGGGTAGCCAAAGCTGGTGGGAACCCGAAAGCCGCCCATTCACCCGAAAACATAGTAAGCTTTTCTAATTCGAGCGGTGATGGCTCACTTGGATCCACTCAAAGTCATCGAATCCACCTGTCGGTGTTGGCAATAGATGGGGGCCAAATAGGACGACAGCAGTGAAGCTGTTTAGGTCCTGCAATCGAACAAAGCTTGCAAGAGAACTCGCGGGTGGAATAGCCCTCCCTTACCTCCCCGAGCCCAAAGTCAACCTTTGCTGGAGCATCCCTATTTGCTGCTTCTGCTTCTTTTGTCTGACCCATCTGTTCCTACATTTGCATTTGCCATAAAGAAGTGGAAGACTCCGAGTCACCTATATCCCCAGCTAGCTACTAAAAAGGAGGTTTGTTGTTACAGGTAGACTAAACCAACAAAAGAGACAATGGTTATTGGGAATCCGAAAGAAATGATGTAATGTAAGAAAGATTAGATGCTCTACTCTCCTGCGGAACTAAGCTGTCAACCGGCCTGAAAGAATGCGATGCGCTTCTGGCAGAGGACTGAGCACTTGAGATCTCAAAAGGAGATCTAATTCAGTTGTAGTGCTTCCAACCATTGGTATATTCTTCTTCTAATAGAAGCGAGCATACCACACCTCATCCATTATAGGTTAATGACCAGTAATCAGCTTTCGTATATCTATATCAATTAGAGGAAGCTCCTATTGACTGACAAAAAAAGTAGATAGGGGTACCTCCATATAAGGAGACTATTTAGGGAAGAAAGTCAAATATGTATCGAAAAAAGGAGAAAGCTAACCTCTAAGCTTTTTTAATTCTAACACAGCACCGAGGTCACTATTGTACTACGTATTCGGACGGAGTGCTCCCTAGGGAGCCCACGGAGCGGTAGGGCCCTTTCGGTTAGTTAGTTCCGGCACGTAGCAACCATAATCGTATTCAGCTTGAAATTGAATCCTGCCATTAACCTCTTCATCAACTATTCATCGGTAGCTTACTTTCTTTCCTTCTACACCCGAGTATAGAAAGGGAGTCTTTAATCCCACGGAGCGGTTAGGAGAGATCCAATGGCCTTCCCGATTTGTCTGCCAAATGAACCCCATCCACCCGATAAGCCACTAGTGGCTTACTCGTTATCCCCTGAGCCTATTTCTTTCAATATGCTCCCTATCTTGCTTGGACTAAATATGGCCATTCGTCCCCTTATAGCTCAGCTCTGAAAGACAATCAAGTTCAAATAATGAATTCATAAGCTTCTCAATTCAATTCTATCCAGCCAATCTATTCAATCCCTCTTACCGGACGAATTCTTTGAAAAAACCTCATTAATAAGGATGGTCCCAATCAATACACGTGAAAGAAATCTCGTAAAAGAAAGAAAGTCAGACTTCGCTATCGCTCGCCTCTCAGTCGAGCTGCTT
This sequence comes from Platanthera guangdongensis, assembly GCA_039583875.1. NCBI lineage: Eukaryota > Viridiplantae > Streptophyta > Magnoliopsida > Asparagales > Orchidaceae > Platanthera > Platanthera guangdongensis. The sequence continues at coordinate 887,922 of CM077148.1, read as the reverse complement.
TAAGAAGTCCCGGGTACTTGCGGTTCATTACACCAGAATCTATTTTGATATGATACTGTACTTGATCACCATTCGTCCCCTTATAGCTCAGCTCTGAAAGACAATCAAGTTCAAATAATGAATTTATAAGCTTCTCAATTCAATTCTATCCAGCCAATCTATTCAATCCCTCTTACCGGACAAATTCTTTGAAAAAACCTCATTAATAAGGATGGTCCCAATCAATACACGTGAAAGAAATCTCGTAAAAGAAAGAAAGTCAGACTTCGCTATCGCTCGCCTCTACTTCTTGTTCGTTTTGTTCACAGGTCTCGCTACCTCTTTTAGTTGCCGCCCCCTTCTTAGAATTAGAACCTATTGAGGGGGCCTCGGCCCGGGAAGTCCAGAATATAAGAACATAAGTGTCCACCAATTTGACAAGAAAAGGTCGGTGCCATCTCTGCGCTTACTTCTTTTTCCGTTTCAATCAAACTATTCTCTGATTGGGCGACGTTTTCTGCTTACTCTTAGAGTGTAGAGTGACTCTTCTCCGGAAGCTTCTAGCCAGTCTGGTCTGACTATTTCTTCTAGATAGGGGTCAAGCAAATACTGGAACAGCTGGCAAAGCAGTCCTTTCTTCAACTGGTAGGAACACATTCTTCGATCTTTTCCACACGGAACAAGGAGCACACATTTGGGCAGTGCCAGGGGGTAAATCAATGGTAGAAGTTGGCCTTGTGGCCTTGAAACGAAATGATCAAAGCTTCTCGGTTCGCTACATCGACTTAGAGGGGAAAGACGTAAGAAGACTTCCAGCTTCACCTTCTTCATCAGAGGTGCAAACTTTCGTTATGTTCACTTCCTCAATCTTCCTCACATCAGCAACTTCATATTGATCAAAAAATGATTCAAATTTGTTAATTTGGAGATGGTGCTAGGTTGAACAATTTCAACCGGGATGTGAACCACTCCGGCACAGTAGAAAGGGTGGTTGAGTACCTCCTCCCATTTTTGAGGTAATATCTCAACAGGGACCCCCTCAAGAACTTCTTGCCCTGCCGATCCAGACGCTCCGCGTAAACCCTGAAATTTCATTGTTTGTTTTTTCATTTCCTTCTGAAACAAAAAACATGATTCCCTAATTGTCGTAGGGTAGGGACAAACATCATTGAGATTTGTTTTTTTCGTTTTGTAGAGGGATAAACCCGCTTTACTAATTTACTAACAGTTTGGGGGTGCCAATGGGTGGTAGACCTCACTTGGTTAAACAGATGGGACCTATTGATTCAACAGGATACCTGTTGTTGATTCAACAGATGGACATGGGATACCTATTGATTGATTGATTCAGTATAGAGGTTGAAAACCGATGGGTGGTTAAACAGATGAGCATGGGAGCAAGGCAAAGAGTGGTCTCAGGCAGCCAAGCTTAGCGGCAGGCTTGAATGAACTATTCGGTTCGGCTCATGATAAGAGTTCATCCCGGTTTGCTTCTTCTGTCCTGAAGTTGGTAAGCCAGGAAGGAGATCTATCTAATGGAGTAAAGCAGTCTAAGGGCTTAGTGCTCCGATAGCGCCTATGAAACAAGAAGAATACCCCGATCGGATCTGTCAAGAAAACGAGCTGACGACTACAGGGGAAGCGGCTGCTCCTTCACAGTCGCACCTGAGCCCAGCTTGTAGCAAGCCAAAAGTCTGACTTGCCCCAAATGGAGTGGTGAGAACCATTCAACCTCCTTCCAATATTGGATTCCTGGTTCGCTATTGCATCCCCCTTCCCTTTCCTTTATGAATGAATTTCTCTCGAGCAGAACCGTTCAAAAAGAACGAAAGTACAAGAACCGCTTGGCAACTCAACCGCATGGAGTTGTAGTATCCCAGTCAACTGCATCGAACCTTCTAAAAGCGGTTTATGCATTTATCACCTAGCCGCATAGGACCAGATATTCTCTCTTTCTCCCAAGCGGGAAATAAAGCATAGGCACTCCTACAAACGAGATAGAGTCGCCAACCAACATATGAAGAACGAAACAAAGAAAATCGCATAGGCGAGCACCCTTCCTGCCACGCGCCACCCACAGTGTACCGACACTGACTGCGAGAAAGATGCCTAAAAGCTTCCTTTGCCAAGGAGCTGGGATCGGGCATTGATCGATTGTACACCTTTCTATTCCTATTGCCTATTGCCTATTCTTTTTTCCAATTTGGTTGGTTCACCCGCATTGGAAGTCTCGGATGAAGCTCAGATATTTCACCAGAACATGAAGTGCTTAGAAAACACAACACATTTCATAGGGTTGCCGGACCGTGAGAAAATCAGTTGACTGGCTCATGTAGTATGCTAATCTAATAATAGGCTGATACTTGACTTCCGAAATACATTCCCTAGAAAATGACTGACTCTCATGGTTCGCTACTGACTTCCTTCAGTGAGGACTTACCTATCACTCCATTGGAACTTCGACTGATTCTGCCACAGAACTAATACCGTGCCAAGTGGCTCAATAGACTCTCTCTTTACCTTCCCCATCTGACCCACTCCTCCTTCTGCGGAATCCCCTTTATAACTAGACTCGTGCAATTTCTAATCAGTGGCTTCCTTCCTTGAGATATCGCCCATCGCCTGAGATGGAGCCTAGCTTTCTGACTGGGCAAGCAGCTCCTACCTCGTTAGACGAATTCGCTCCTAGAGGAGAGCGAAAGTGATCTATTGAGTCAACCGGGGCTCTTTATAGCCCTTTCTTTATTCGGATTCCGCTTGAAACTAGTCCCGTCTTCGCTGCTTTTCTAAGAAGTTTTGTTCCTATCAATAGAAATCTCTCTTTCTTCTAGTCGAGCGTCTTAAAAGCGACTGACTTCCATTTATATTTCTATATGTCATTGTTGAGATCGTTGAGATCAGGCCTACGAGAGGTATTGTATTCAACAAACGCCACTCTATCAGGAAAGCCTCGCTTATTCAAAGGACTTATTCTTTAGAACCCTTTTTTTTTTGCTCATAAGCATAAGTCAGTAAGCGTTGGTAGGAGCGGCGGGATGATGATTAGTATATAAAGAAAGACCAAAAAGAAGAAAGCAAGAACAATTTGATATCGATAGAGTAAAGAACCATGTGGAAAACTGGGAAGGGATTCTCTACAATGAGACCGTAGACCAATTGAAAGGGATGTAGCGCCGTACAAAACAAATCCTGTCATCCCTACCTCTGACTTCTCCTCTGGGCAGTAACGAGGCGAGCGCTAGTGAAGTGAAGATCGATTCTAATTGGACATAAAAAATCTTTCATTTCATGATATAGATCTATATCTTATGATGCATGCAAGATGTATTGGGGGTCAAAAAATCATCCTTTTTTCTTGACAGTCGTCTCTCTTTATATGTGATAAGAAAGGATAATAAAACGCTCTTAGTTCAGTTCGGTAGAACGTGGGTCTCCAAAACCCGATGTCGTAGGTTCAAATCCTACAGAGCGTGAGTCTGTTCTTCTTTTGGGACTTCTTAAAGGAAGGTGTCAACCTGGCTACATATAAGCTAAGGTACCTCGCTCATAAGTCAATCTATCTTCCCCTGGTTAGACTAAGGCTAGAAAGTAATCTACCCTTCCTGGGTTTGCTTACTCTCAAAGAAGCAAGAAGTAGAATGGGTTTCAGACTCCAACTGGTCAAATTCCAAGATCAAGAAAAGCAGAGGAGCTAGATGTTCCCTAACACTCGAAATGCGTGAGCTTCTCTTTTTTCTGCTATTGGCGCAGGAGGCGCCGCCTTCACAGCACCATCGGTATGTTGAGCAACCCACCCCTCATCCGGCGGAACCGGCACGAACCACCGTAGAACCTCTAAGAGACCACGCCACAATAATCTCCCTACTCAGATTAGTAGCATAGAGTGCAACTTGAACATGAGAAGTGAGAGACGACCCCTCGATACAACGCTTGCAATGCTATATATAGAAAACAAAGTTGGCGAAGGCTTCTGTAACCGCCCCGTGGGACTCGTTATGCTGTTCGACTGAACTCGTTGGCTCCGCGTCCACCAAAAGTCGCTTCGTCACCGTCAGCATTTGGTACTCTCTCGATAGCTTCAATAGTTCACTGAAAGCCTTTGGTGTAATGAACCGCAAGCCCTTCAGAAAGAAAGACATAATCATAATATAGAATAGTTTCATGTTGATTCAAGTACCGACTAAAGGAACGGGGGAATGACTACCTGTAATAAAGCACAGGCTAATACGAGCCGACCAGAAGAAGCAAGGCTTAGATTACCAGATCCTGGACACAATCTTCCTAGAGATGGAGAGCCCCTTGCCTCGCCTTTTCTAGCCTCTCCTTCTTGCTTACCTAGCTCTTGTCTTAGTGACTCTTCCTCTTTTCTAGGTTTTTTTCTGAGCGATAGATTTCTCATTTGCCAATGAATTGGATCCGCCCCGATTTGATCAATAATGGGATTCTTGGCTATAGAAAGGTTCTGTGACATGGACGCCCAGCCCAACTCGGTCGGTTTGCCCCCCCTACGCAAGGGCTTTTTCAAACTCCCCCAATTTCTATGAAAGAAAGGCGAGCGAAGTTGAATGAATCTTCATTTATACAACTCCAGATATTCAAGAAGATTATTTCATAGCTAGAGAGCTCTCATCTTCTGACTCTTATACATATCACTTCTTTTTCGATCAGTAGCTTCACTGAAAAGACGAGATATGTGTCAGAGTTCCCTGCTCCAACTTCTCTTGCTTGGACTAAATATGACCCTTCGTTCCATTCCCTTCGCCTTTCCAAAATGGTTTTTGAATCAAAAAACACGGGGAAAAAAGCGGCAGGCGATTTTCAATTGACCTTACTTAAGCTAGCTATCTCAGAATCTTTGGAAGAAGCAGTCTGCTATTTCCTTTTGATAGGGAGACTTGCTTCGGAAGAAAAGAAGTTCGGATTAGGGGTTTTATGGATTTTTTCTTGATGCGTAAAGTCATAAACTACTCTAGGTCAGTGTTTTCTTTCTTTTCCAATTTGAATCAACTTGAGTGAATACGTTGAGTAAGCCGGACCTCTTCTACCTCTCGAACACATACATGCCAAGTTCCTTTTATTAAGAGTAGTGAAAACTTCCATTTTATAGCATGGGTCCGACCTTTTACTAACCTATCTATCTCTGGTAGTAGTGAGTCTAAGATCATTTTGTATCTTCACTACTTGCCGTTCGTTCCAAACCTTTAGAATAGGGTGATGACCTGGTCGGTGTTTCTCAATAGAACGATCCATCCGACCGCCCGGTGTCAAAGCACTTTCCCTAGAAAACCTACAAAGCGCAAAGAAAAAAGCAATTCTCTTTTTCGTTTCAAAAGAATGAGGCGCGTAGCGTTGTTCCAAAGAGCACCTATGAAGATTAAGAAAGGGTACATCCAATTCCCTGTGCTAAGCATAGTGACATCTTTAAGAAAGATTTTTTTTGATGCAAGAATGCTGTTGATGCTACAAATCTTCTTCTCAAGGTTACTGTGAAAATCGTTTTCTCTCTCTCGTTCGTGGAGATGGCTTTTGGACGGATAGTAACTAAGAAGAATAGGTTCTTCTCTCTTTCCTTAGTAGAAAGCAGGAATGAGAGCAGCAAAGGCAGAAGGTTTGAATCCTTTTCCCCTCCCCACGGAGCGGTAGGGAACTCCGGGGGATGAGGACAGGGCTATTGGGTGCACTCACTACCCAAGAATCTCTTTTGATTTCCCAATTCCTTTTCTATCTATGGAGCGGCTTTCGCCCTATCTAGTAAGGGGGTTAGGGGATAGGGTTGGTCGGTAATCGAGGCCTAGACCTCTTGCAGGTGAGCCAGCCCCTGTACCTACATCTATATAAGCACCCATAGAAAAGAAAGAGGAAGCCGCAGCAGCATATGGGACAAGTGGTAGGCTTAGATCATCATCTCGATTGGAAACTAGAGCACATAATCATTAGCTATGCTATGTATTTTCAATCTCTCTCGAAGAGGGGAAAGCTAGTTAATCAGTCGGCATAGTTGAAAGAGTGGCGTGGCCAGGAAGCCGTGTCAGGGTTCTTTCGTGCTCTCTGTTCATCATTGGTCTCTTTTCCACTCCTTTCTTCTTGTCTTGTTCATCATGCACGTACATGAAAAACTGAGCAATTTGTTGACGCAAAAAACAAAACCCCCGAAGGGGCGGCCAAGGACATGAGTGAGTCTATAGTGAACCCCTGAGCCCGAGTTCCTTCGCTTCGCTTCTCCGGATCGGCGGTTGAGTTGAGAATCAATAAATAGTGAAAACCAATCCCCCCTATAAGTTCATAAGTGAAGTAGAAGATATAGCGGCTTGATCATTCCACCTGTTCTCTGTGATGATGTGGGTTCCGCTCTTCATTCTTTCATAGGGTCAGCCTTGATGGTTTCTAGATTTTGAATTCAAAGAACTCTATATTAAGAGAAGACAATTCATTCATCTCATGCTGTCAGCAGGAAAAAGATCTAACATCTTTCATTGCTAAAAAGCCCTTCACATTGAAGATTTCAGAACACATGGTAACCACTTGCTTGACTTTGGGACGCCCTCCTTGAACTGAGAAAGTACTCTTTCTATTTCTCCACCTTATCCAAGCAGATCAGAAGGTGGGGCAGGAGAAGGCAGAACCAACTAAAACTCACGGGAGTACGGCAACTCCTTATCCTGAGATCGTATGGAAGGGGAGGAATGAGAACAAGAGCTCTTTACCCTGCTGTCTGGTGGGGAACTTTCACTGGCATTCACTATGGTCCCAATTGTTGGCCTTAGTACTCGAAACTAGTTCGCAGGCTTGAGAAGATGGTGAAACTAGCTATTCTAGATACAGGTAATCGGGTGGAAGCAAAAATGACTGCGCTTGCCCTGGCCTGAGAGATTGAAAAACTCCTACTGGGTCTGCAACTCGCTCGAATGTGGAAGGAATTTGAATATCCCTGGCAACAAAGGAACTCCCTTGATCTGAATATATCTCTATTCCTCTGAATATTCCTCTTCTGAGACTGGAGAGCTCACTTCACTTTCTGGCAGTCACTTCGGATATACCTTTTGTCTTTGCCTTACCCATTGTAAGGATACTGGCTAGCTTGAAAAGAGTGCTAGCGAACCTGCTTTTTACCTAGAAGCATGAAGACCCCGCTGACTGAAGATTCAGATTGGCTGGAGGTGAAGACCTGAGCATTGGCTTACAAGGACTCCTCTCTCAAAAGAAAGGGTACTGACAGCAGACAAATTACCTACTGGTAAAGTAAAGGGAGGACCAGAGCAGCCACATAGGGCAGTTTTACATCGATTGCGGTAAAGATAGATAGTAAGACCTACCAATCTAGTTAATAAGGACCCCCGGAAAAAGACAGCTTCACAAGTCACCTCGGGCTATCTCAGGAAAGAGTTGGGAGCACATTCTTTTCACATTGAGAAAGGAGCGTAGCCACTCGCAATAAGTAGAGTTCGGATGGTTAGGGGCGAAACCAACTAAAGAGGGAAAATAGAGAAAAGGCGCGTAGCGATGAATGAGATAGATGACCCCTGGGGGGCGGAGATCCTCGTATATTCATCATACGGATCTAGACATAAGAAAGTGTTGTAGATGAAACTCCTTCTCCAATCCCATTTCTTCTTTTTCATTGGAATTGAAAAACGGCTGAGGCAATGAAGTCAGTCAAAAAAGTCAAGTTAGTCTTTCAAATAAGAAAAGTAGACAAGGTGCGGAGCACCAAGCTAGAATCTTTCAAGACAGAAATGTAGCATTAACTCATTCTAATCTCAAGAATTTAGCCTCTACTGAATAACAGGGCTGAAAGTTGGTAAATATGCGCTAGGTGTGTTATTGGTTTCATTCTTAGTGAATAGAGAGTTTCTTACTCTTTTCAAAGATTTGAACTGAAATGATTCATATGTTGCTAAGAAGAAGAAAGGTCAGTCTTCTTTCCCATTCAATTATTACGCTACGCTATGCTATATGTCATTTCAATTACCTTCCGATCAAACTCAATCTACCAATGGTATGTAAGCCATTGGATTGGGTATCCCTAAAAGAGAAACCATCATCTTTATCCGATCTGCATGGGGAAGCATGCCTATAGTTTCGTTTCTTTCTATCATCATCGCTATCGCCTATTAAGTTCCCGTGACACTTTGCATTTCAAGATTTTTGAACAAGATTACAAGACGTTGTGCACAGTCATGAACGAGTTACATGTAAGACCCCCTTTTTTTTTCTTTTCGGACACCGGGGTCTTAGGCCCAGAACCGCCGTTTTGCGGTGACTCCTTCACGCCCTGAAGAGTCATCACCACAAAGCGCCGATTCTGCCGGCCATTTCGATCACATAAAAGTAGCAAAATAATGAAGTAAATGTAAACTATCTGTCCCCAGAGGATCACATGACATAATAAATATAACTCCACGAAGGGAGTGTCCACAGAAAATAACATCAGAGTAGCAAAACGGGCTTATGCCCGGTACGTTAAATCCTCACTACAAGATCTCTCATACAGAAACAAAAGTAGAAAACTGCTCAGGGTCGAGACTCACAGTCCCGGCTGTGTGAACTCCGGAGCTAGACTGCCCTACCTCCAAGCACACCGGTCTCTGGGGCTGCTCCTCCATGCTGGTCTCCGCGATCCCCTAAATGATGCGGTTCGAAAACCGTTAGTCTAAAAGACTAAGTTCTATCATCCCCCACCCCTTCCCCCGCGGCTCCTAGGCACCGAGCGGAGAGGAAGAAAGGGGAGGACTTGAAGGTGGAGAATATCAAAAGCAGATGGCAGCGGTCCTATTCTGGCAAGTTCTATAGCATATAAAGACAATATGCTGTAATATGAAATGTAACCTTCACTTATGTGCAAAACACATAAGCCAAGGGGTCTTTTGCAAGGCTCCCATCATATAAAAAGTCCCATACCGATTTATACGCTGGGGTGTCGGTGGTCAAACAGCTGTAACTAAATATCAAAATTAACCTTAATTTATAAACTTGCCCACACAAGCTTATAGACCAAGGGGTCGTTTTGCAGGTCCTAAGGTATAAGCGTCCCATTCCACTTATACTTTAGGTGTCAAGGTTAAAGGTAATGATTATGCCATGACATGCAAGTGGGTATGATGGACATGCAAGTGCAACACACACACCCGACTCTGTGCACACAGACCTTTAGTTCCCCCTTTCTGGAGCCGTAACCTCCCAGGATACCTCCGTAGTGGCAGACAGAAGCGGTGGGTTGGGCCTCGCCCACCTCTAAACCAGTAAAGCACTACCGGTCAGACCTATCGTACGCCTCAACGCTTGGTGCACGAAGCGGACTCCTGCGTACTCTTGCCGGCTGGCGCACCGGACTTCAGTTGGCGAAGTGCTAACCACACTAGCCGAGTCAACGTATTTTCATCGGTGCATCGACCCTCCAATACCTAAGACCGACCACCTTAATTTCCTTTCCTGTTATGCACATGCAAGTTAGCGTAATCAAGAATCGAGCCGAAGCTCCCCGGACCAACACGTCCGGCTCAAGCAATCGAGCCGAAGCTCCCCGGACCCAAAGTCCGCCTTTTAACCATCCGAGCCGAAGCTCCTATCCAACCTCTGGTGCCATCAGTGTTGTGGAATGTGCAACCCTAATTACTAAGTTACTCTTTTCAGCTTGTTAAACAGTTTACGTTAACCCAGGACTGCCCCCGGTATTCCCTGTGAAGGGCTCTCAAGGGGCACTAGGAACTATGTTGGGATTACGCCCAGCGTTCCCTTTCGCAAGGTACTTATTTTATTATTGGTTGATTCCCTTACCCTTTATTTTCTCATATTTCGATATGCTAATCCTAGGGTAATTTGACTCCAACTCTCCTTGGGTAGGACGATCTTTCGTCGGACCCGAACGCCTATAACCCTAGACAGAACCACACCTTACTCACTCATCTTCCAAAGACGCAGCCCATTCCACTTGTCCAAACCATCAGGACTCATAATACTTGCCCTAATTCACATCCAAATGAAATCCTGCAGTTTTGCTATATGCAGACCACTTAAGCTACATGACCCGTAAAAAGGGAAGTACATGAAATACTCATCCAGTACCCTTATGATAATTATTAGAGGTCTAAAAGGACATTTGAAGCATAAATCCAGAAATTCATAATTTTCCTAATTTGTCTGATAATTAATTTATTTATTCTAATGTCCCAAAAGGCCCAGGTTTGAACATGAAGTACCATAATCAGACAAGATATTATTCCACTAAATTTATGATAATTACAAAATGCCTAATCAACTCTAAATACTAAGTCTCCCAATTGTTCAGCAAGGTTTAGGCCTTTAAATTTAATTTCAAAGATGCCCCATAAAAGTCATATTAAAAGATTCTATAGTAATAACACCTCCAAAAATTCAGAGAAAATTCAGAGATGATTGTGATGGACTACAAGTACCCTAGAAAAGGTTTCATAATTTATCATTTGGAAATAAAGCTATATTTGATTTTCTTATGAACTCTCTAATATAAGGGTTAATGAACAAAGTATACTAATCAGTCATCAAATAATTCCACAAAAATTTCCATATGATAACAGTGAGCTAAAAACACTATGCAGGAAGTTTCATGATTTTTCAGTAAGTAATGGCCTCTGACAAGAATTATTAATATGTAATCAAAATAAAGCACTTGTGAAGTACATGCCCTAAATAGATACCCAAAAATTCTAACAAAATTCATACAAGCTTATTATAACCTAAAACCAACTCTGCTCATGTTTCATACCCTCTCTATGGCCAGTGAGACCACAATAGCCAAAATAATTATTAGGGCATTACTATTGATTACAAATGAAGTGCTATAACCATTGTCCAAAATTCCTCAAGTAAATTGTCAGAGGCTCAAAATACCCTAGCCCCTTCACTACCCAAATTTGGTTAAGCTTCAAGATGTTTAGCTAACCTAAACCTACACTACAAGTTTTAGGTCCTAAGCTAGGGTTAGAGTTTTGGGGGCTCTACCATTTTAAAAGTTAGCTAATATTTTTAACAGAGGGTTATATATGTCCTAGGAACCTCCTTGCAAAAATTGAAGTTCATCCAAGGTGTTTAGGACTCATACCCTTCACAAGGCCAACAGGTCCCTCCTTAGGGTTTGACCTAGGAACTTAGGGCAAATCTATTCCTCCCTATCCCATATTCCATGGGGAGGTGATGAGTGCCCTAACAAGTCAGTGGCCCAAATCTCAGCCTCTGTTGAGGTGATTTGGTCACTCAAAATCAAAAGTGCAACTTTTGACCAAAATGCCCTTTTTAAGGTATAGCTAGGGTTGGGTCAAAACCTATTCAAAACACATCCAAATTGAATGAAATTTTATACAGATACCTAATGGGAACCCAGGGACCACTCACCAAGATTTGGAAGGGTTTGGAGGTGTTTAGGGCACCTATTTAATTTATCTAATAATTATTAAATATTTACAAAAACTATAGAAATATTTTCTCCAAAAATTCCCATTTTTGGGCAGGCCCTAGGTATATCTAAGATAGACTCTCTGCCAAAATTTCAGCTACGTTGGGCTAGGGGTGAAGAGTGGGCACTCAATTTAATGACTGCCTAGCCCTAAGGGTATGTCCCACCACAATGGGTGCCTTGGTCACACCAGATGACTAAATGGGTTCAAACCAATTTTAAAATAAAGTAGACAGGAAGGGCTACAAATTATGTGTTGATCATTTTCTCATACAGGGCTTCTAACTATTTTTAAAAATTTAAAACATTAAATGTCAAAAGTGTGACAGAATGAAATAAATAACATTAATTTCCTATAGTTTAATACTGATGCAGCACGAATCTTGGCGCAAGGATCAACGGCATCTGGTCATCATCTTCATTGAGCCGACGGCTGAGATTCGTCCCGCCTGGAACGATTTCCAAGCCCTGCCGCCGGCGATCCAGCCCCTTCCCCGGCCGGCCACCTCCACCAACACCTCCGTTGAGGTGGTGGCTATCGCCCGGCGGCGGCTCCGCCGCCGGAGATGCGTTTTCCGGCGGATATAGCAAGAGGTTTTCTTGCCGAAACCAGGAAAAATCCCGGATTGGATCGGGCTCAATTGAGCCCGAAACTCAAGCCTAATTAATCCTAAGATCTACCCGCGGGTTAAGGAGAGGAGGAGGACCTTCCTGGTGGCCTGGATGCGAGAGGAGCGGCGGGATGCCAATGACGATGGTGGCGGCGCTCGGCTTCTGCAACTGCACAGTGGAATGGCTCGTCTCCTCCAGGTAAATGCTCTAAAATGATCCCCTCGGCTCCCTGAAGGTGTTTAAATGGCAAATGGGGGAGAGGGGAGGCTGGTTCTTCAATGGCCATTAACACCATTAAAGGTGTGGCTCGGGTTGTGTGGAGGGGGGCTGAACCCACCCCTTGGTGGCCGGGAAATGGCGGGAATCAACTCCTCTCTCCTAGAGGAGTTGATTGCAGCCATAATTGGTGGCTGTTAGTCTCCATTGGCCGGCCTCTCACTTCCCCCTTCTTCTTCCTCATTTTCTCTCTCCTCCATTATCATGGAGAGGAGCTCCTTTCTCTCTCCTAGTCACCTCTGGTTGACTAGTCAGCCTCACAAACTAAATGCAGCCCACTTGATTATGATGGTCATGGGAATGGGTTTAGCCTAAGGGAGAAGTGGCTTGGGCTTGGGTTAGCCCTTTTTGGGCTAAGTTTGACTTGACCCAAATGAGGGTTGACCTGGTCATTTGACCATCTAGGTTGACCCCATTGGGTCCTGGGTGACCCATTGGCTTCCTTAGGGTCTAGGTAGGGTTATGTAGGGTTACCCTGTACTTTGGAGGTCACATACCCTTAGTAAGGGTACTTTGACCAGGTTAGGGCTTGAGTTGACTTGGGTCAACCTGGCCTCTAGGGCTGACCCCAATGTGTCCTTAGTGACCATTTGACCTCACTTTAGGGTTAGGAGGGCATAGGAGGGGTCCTTTTGGCTAGGAGTAGGTCAGTTGGCCCTAAGTAGGCTAGTTTGACCCATTTAGGGCTAGGGTTGACCTTGGTCAACTGGGCCTCTTGGGTTGACCCTAATGGGTCCTTTTGGCTCTAATGGGTGTCCCAAGCATTAGGGGTGTTGTGGTAGGGTCTTGGGGTTAAGGTGTAGCCCATGGTCATCCTAAGCCATTGTTTAGAGTTCTACTATTTGCAGACCATGATGGTCTCCACCTTTTTGTCCCCTATCTCCTGGCCCATTTCTGGCTTCCTAGGGTTTGTCATGACCTAGTCATGGCTAAAACCATTCTTAGGGGTCTAGTTGGAAATGGGATGTTACAAATCCCAATAAACAAAACAAAGATTTCGTCCCCGAAATCAAGGTTGGGCCTACGGTCTTACTACCGAAGGAAAGAGTCTTGTAACATCCCATTATGACGCCTTGTTTGTTAAATTAGATTTTACGGGAAAACTTAGATCTAAGACCCTTTCGCACAATCGGCAAACCAAAATCCCAATAAACAAGGATAAGCCCCCAATAAACAAAAGATAAGCCTTTATCTGCCTAGTGCAGCCCTTAGTTATACTTAAAGCAGGAAAAAAAAAATAAATTAACATCTTGAGGGGTCTGAGAGGTATACCTGACTGAATAGCTCGGGGTATCTTTGTCGTATCAGGTCCTGTGGCTCCCAGGTATGGTCCTCCTGGCCGTGGTTCCTCCACAGGACGTTGACTAGTGGGACCTTCTTGCGTCGCAAGACCCGCACTCCTCGGTCGTCGATCCTCATAGGCTCCAAACGAACCGACCGGTCTGAAGCTACCCGCCCTTCGGTGGTCAAAATCTGCTGCTGCTCTCGGGCGTAGCAGAGCCCTCCTCAAAGAAGAAATGTGGAAGACGTCGTGCAGCGCTTCCAGCTCTGGTGGTAACTCCAGCCGGTAGGCTAGGGGTCCGATCCGCTCCAGGATCCTGTAAGGGCCCATGTACCTAGGGCTGAGCTTCTTCCCTCCGACCACGCACCCGCGAGACTCCATGCATGGGCCGGATCTTCAGAAACACCCGGTCCCCCACCTGGAACTCCACCTGCCGGTGCCGGGCGTCATAGTACTTAGCCTGTCTACTCTGTGCCTCGAGCATCCTGTCCCTGATCAGCCTCACCTGTGCCTCGGTGTCTTCAACAAACTCGACCCCAACACTTTCGGATCTTCGTTCTGCACCCAAGAAAGCGGGGTCCGGCATCTCCTCCCGTACAAGGCTTTGTAAGGCGCCATCCTGATGCTGGACTGGTGGCTGTTGTTATAGGAGAACTCGACAAGGGGTAAGAGTTTTCTCCCACGGTTCCCCGCGGTCCAAGATGCATAGCCTCAAAAGGTCCTCCACGTCCGGTTGGTGCGTTCTGTCTGCCCGTCTGTCTGGGGGTGGAATGCAGTGCTGAAGGTCAATCGCGTGCCTAAGTAAGCTTGCACGGATCTCCACTCCCTGGAGGTGAACCGACCATCCCGATCCGACACTATCGTCCTGGGCACGCCATGATAACGAATGAACTGTTCCACAAACTTCCGCACCAGTACTCCTACTGAATCATCCTTCCTGATCGGTATAAATCGAGCCACCTTGGTCAACCGATCAACGATTACCCAGATCGAGTCATTCCCTGTCCGAGACCGGGGAAACCCATGTATGAAGTCCATGGCTATGTCATCAAACTTCCACTCCGGCACCGAGAGTGGCTGCAATAATCCTGCGGGGTTCCTGCACTCCGCCTTCACTAGCTGACATGCCTCACAATGGGTCACGAAGTGTGAGACTCCTTCTTCATGCCCGGCCAGTACATCGTCTTCTTCAATCAGCCGTCATCTTTGTGATCCCCGGGTGTACAGAATACCGCTGCAGTGCGCCTCCGTCATAATATCCTCCCGGATCTGGCCTCCCTCCGGTATGTACACCCGTCCTCTGAAGCACACCAGGTCGTTCCTCAGTGTGTAGTCTCCTGCAGTGCCTGCCTCCAGAGCTTGGAAGATGGGTTCCAACTTGGCATCCTGCCTCTGTCCCTCTCTGACCCGTTTCTGATGTCATCGGTAGCGCCTATCGCGGCCAAGTACTCCTCATAGAGCTCAGGATCATCAGACGATACCAGAGTAATGTGCATGTCCTCTAGTCTCTGCAGCAGCTCCATAGACATCAACTGAGGCTCTGCTCCTGCTTGTGGCAGCTCTCCTACTCATGCATCCGCTACAGCGTTCGCCTTCCCCGGGTGGTAATGTATCTCATACTGATAGTCAGAAAGGAACTCCACCCACCGCCTCTGCCTGATGTTTATTCCTTCTGCGTGTCCACGTACTTAAGGTTCTTATGATCGGAGTATAGTCACAGTGGACTCCATAAAGGTATTGCCGCCATATTTTTAGTGCGAATACACACCTGCTCCCATCTCCAGGTCGTGCACTGGGTAGTTCTTCTCATGGTCTTCAGCTGGCGGGAAGCTAAGCTATGACGTGTCCGTTCTGCATCATAACTGCTCCATCCCCTGATTGATGCGTCGGTGTAACCTGAAATCCCTCCCTCCCCGAGGGGAGAGATAAGAATGGGAGCCGAGGTCAGCCGATCCTTCAGCTCCTGGAAAGCTGTCTGGCACTACGGGGTCCACACGAACGGTGGCCTCCTTCTTCGTCAAGGATGTGAGCGGGAGGGCGATTTCGAGAGAATCCCTCCACGAACTTCCGATAGTAACCAGCAAGTCCTAGAAAACTCCCGTAGTCAGTGGCTGTTTTCAGCTGCGGCCACTCCGAAATAGCTTGAATCTTTGCCGGGTCCACTGCCAGCCCGGCTCCGCTGATAATGTGGCCTAAGAAAGCCACCTCCTTCAGCCAGAACTGACACTTACTGAACTCGCATAAGGCGATGCTCCCGCAGTCTCTCAAGGTCAGTGCCAGATGTCGTGTGTGCTCCTCCTCCGTCTTATAATAGATAAGGATGTCGTCTATGACACTATGACAACACATCCAAATAAGCCTCGAAGACCCGGTTCATGAGGCTCATAAACGCCGACGGAGCATTCTGAGCCCAAGGGCATCACGATGAACTCATACAATCCATATCGGCTACTAAAGGCCGTCTTCGGAATATCCTCCTCCTGGATCCGCAGCTGGTAAGTAGCCTGACCTCAAGTCCAGCTTCGAAAAATAATGGGCTCCCTCCAGCTGATCGAACAACTCGTCTATCCTGGGGAGCGGATAGGTATTTCGGACGGTAAGCCTGTTTAGTGCTCGATAGACAGATCACACGTAAAGTGCCGTCCTTCTTCTTCACGAATAGGACAGGAGCTCCCCATGATTGAGGAGCTCGGCCTAACAAATCCTGCTTCCCCAGCTCCTGCAACTGTGTCCGAAACTCCCCGCCCCTCCTTTGGGCCATCCGATAAGGGGCCTTGGATACCGGCTTAGCCCCTGGTACCAACTGAATCTGGAAGTCCTTTCTCCCTATGCGAGGTAGTCCCTGGCAGCTTATCCGGAAAAATATCGGCGTAGTCACGAACCACCGTAAGTTTAGCAATCAGTCCCTTCTCCTCCGTCATCTCGAATAATCTTGATATACCCGTCCCCTTGCATATTAGCCTTAACCCTGAATAGATGAAAGCAGGGACGAGAGACCGGAGTAGTACCTTCGAATGTCGCATAAGTATCGCCGTGTGCTCACACACACTCCTTGCTGGGCAATCAGTCGGGCCTGGTTCCAGACAAGCCATGTCATGCCCAAGCCGAGATCGAAGTCCGCATCCTCAGGTCATCGCCGAGGCCTCGAGTGTCAACCCGTCTATGGTAACCTCCAGGAGGCACTTTTCCTGTGGACTGGATCTCCATCCCTTGGGGAGGCGCACCTCCTGGGTAGTGCCCGTATAACAACGATCTGATCCAGGTCCTTGACGAAATCCTCCGACACAAAGTTGTGCGATGCCCCCGTTTGCAACAGGTATGGGCATGCTTGCCGCACCCATCCCCATTCCTAAATCAGTTTGAAAGAAACTCTGGTGTAAGGTTTTCTAACCTAGGTCGTTTAGTAGTTCTATTAACACTTAATATGAAGTAATGAATGATCCAAAATTAAGATTACTCTCATACTGCAATAACCCTGTCCGGGTTTCCGGGGCTGTGCTAAGTCCAAGCGTAAATCGGCTCCCCATTCTGCCTGATGTCGCCTCCCTGGTAACCACGTCCTCGGCCGCATCCTCGCCTCCGAAATTCTGGGCCGGTGGGCCACCCGTGGTGCTGGAGGTGGTGCCCCCCTCATAGGGAAGTCTCTCCGAGATGTCCCACCTGGTGACAATGGAAGCACCCGGCGGGGGATACGCCAACCCCGGGGTCTCTGCATCTCCTGGATCCGGAGAGGTTTGAGGGCCCAAAACCACCTGCTCGCTGGCTCCTGCCTTCAACTCCTGACGAGGCTGCTCCTCATGCCTTCCTCGTTTCCATCTTATGGTCCTCGCCGCTGATCATTTTTCGGGCCCTCCGGCCCTGGGTCCTCCGCTTGCCGTTTCCGGCCCCGAGTGTGTGCCAGTCGGCCTCAATCCTCTTCGCCATCTCCAAAATCCGGGAGATGGGCCCGTCAGAGACAAAAAGCAAGGCTCCCTCAACTCCTCTTTTAGGCCCTTATAAAACCTCTTGACTAACCTGCTTCGTCCAGCTGATAGGAGCCCGCATATCAGGCCAAATGGATCGAAACTCGTGGTACTCCACCACTGTCCTGGTGCCCTGCCTCAGCTGCAAGAACCGCTCCTCCAACTCGTCCCTGGCCGACTGAGGAACAAAGTGCTCCAGCAGCGTGGCCCTGAATTCTTCCCAAGTGATTTCTGCAATCTCCCTATCATCAAAAGTCGTGTCCAACAGCGTCTTCCACACTGCTTAGCATGTGACTCCAAGCAAGATACCACTAAGGGCCACCCTCTCCTCCCAAGGGCATCGTATCTCAGTCAACATCTCGTACATAACATCCAGCCACTCCCTCTGTCCGTACTGCCGACTCTGTCCCTAAGTATGATGGTGGAGAGAGTCCTCGGAAGGTGCTCATCCAGTTGGCCCCTGGGTTTGGCTGCTGGCGGAGCTTGCTGACCCCGAAGGCCTCAAGGATAGCTGTAAGGGTCTGCTCCATGACTGACTGGAGGAAAGGTGTGGGGACCATGGGAGGTGGTGCAATGTCTGGGAGTCTGCTGAGCTCCACCTTGTGGGGTGGGCTGAGCAGGGGGCTGCAAAAACGAACTACATTTAGTAGGTAATCGACTCAATGCCTAATGAAAGTGGACAATTTACATGTGATTTCCCTCCATATGGGCACACCACTGCTTCCGCTGCTTAGTTTGTCCCCAAACTAAACCCGTGTGGGGGGTGACCCAGGGTTTGGACGGCTACTTTTCGATCGAGGTCTGCTTTGATACCACTTGTAATACCCCCTTTTTTTTTTCTTTCCGGACACGGGGTCTAGCCCAGAACCGCCGTTTTGCGGTGACTCCTTCACGCCCAAAAGAGTCATCACCACAAAGCGCCGATTCTGCGGCCATTTCGATCACAAAAAGTAGCAAAATAATGAAGTAAATGTAAACTATCTGTCCACAGAGGATCACATGACATAATAAATATAACTCCACGAAGGGAGTGTCCACAGAAAATAACATCAGAGTAGCAAAACGGCTTATGCCCTGTACATCAAATTCCTCACTA
>CM077148.1:700136-865136 GCA_039583875.1 Platanthera guangdongensis | reverse complement strand
AAGGTGTGGTCATCACCTCGTCGTGGACGAGTCAAAGTTCTCCTCTCTGCACGCATTCTCAGGTAACAAAGATATCGTAAATGTTGATGATATTGTTCATGCAGTCTAGAAGGGGGGTGTTATTTCTTTAGGTAGTGATAATGGTCCACGCACCTTAAGGAGTGTCTATCACATACCGGGCATGAAGAAGAACCTCTTCTCAATAACCAACGCAGTTGAGGGAGGCTATCACGTTCTGTTTGGTCTGACATATGTGAAGTTTCTCCGCAACGTGTCAGCAGTTAAGACTAACGTTGCTCATGTTGGGAGAAGGGTAAGGGACTTATTTGTATTACCAACAAATTCCTATATTGATTGGATGAGGGTCAATGATAGTGCAGTTATCTGGCATGAGCGGCTCAGACACGTTGGGATGGATAAGTGATGTAGGGTTATCCGGAAACGGAGATCTCCGCGAAGCTAACGCTCTCCCTACGCACAACACGTCGTAGATCTACCGCACCTACACATCACCTATCGCCCACAATATTTCCTCGTCACAAACGCAGCACAAACAACAAAGGAGGAATGGTCGACTCGAAAACAACGATCGGAAATTTGAGTCGGATTATTCCCCAAGAAAACACAAAGGTTGCCACTCCTTTTTGAGAGCAAGACCAAGGATATAGGCCAAGATCCGCTCAAGCAAATAGGATCCACCCGATCCGGAAATAAAAGCCTTGCAACGGCGATTTCGATTCAAAAACTTGCAGCGATTAAATTAAAGATCCGGAGAAAACGATGAGCGAAATCCACCACAACTAAAGAGAAGAAATCACACAAGGGGGGGAAAAGAGACTACCCAACCGGAAAACTTTCACACGAGATAACTGTGGGAGAATCACTCTCTCCACGGATCCACCGGCGTCGCACCGAATGGTTTGCAACCTTCTTCCAAGGAGTCGCACCGAAGGAAGCCACGCCGGAGTCGCACCGAACGGGGATGGAGGAGGCAAGGCTTGGCTTCACACCAAAGGGGAGGGGGCGGCTATGGACTTCTCCATGGTGGCCGAAATTTCCACAAGGGTTTTTTTTTTAGGTTTCTTTTCCAATTGCTTTAACTCTTCATGATAGCCTCCTTTAAATAGGAGTTACAAATAAGCCTTAGCCCTTCAAGATGGAGATTTAATCTCATCCATCCGAATGGCTAATAGGAGTTACAAATAAGCCTTAGCCCTTCATGATGGAGATTTAATCTCATCCATCCGAATGGCTAATTGCACACCAAAACTAAAATAGTTCGAATTGAAAATACAACAACACATGCAATGAATATAAAATTATCACATAAGCATAGGATAATTTTATATTCCAATTATAAAATAAAGTGCACGAAAAGGAAATAAATAAAACTAAGGCGTTGCCGTGGCGGAAGCACGGCGCGGGCGGAGGTTGTAGCGTAGCCGTCCGTTAGCGTCATCGTGCCGCCTCACGTCCTTGAGTCGTATGGCCTTAGCAACCGGATCATCAACAGCATCATCAGCATCGTCTTCAACCGGCAGAGGAGGGGCCGCGCCATCAATCCTCCCCCGCTCAAATGCACGCATCTCCGTTGCGTGGTCCAAGCGATAGCGGTGAAGGAGAGCGGCATCCAAACTCTGCAGCTCCGTCTCGAGTACCCAAGAGTCATCCGAAGGGGGCCGATCACGCCAACGGATGAGAAAGCAGTGGGTGTCGCCATCAGTAGAGGTAACAGGCTCAGCATCAAGTATCATCTCTGGAGTGGAGAACGTCCGTGGAAACCTGGGGAACATATTAGCAGTAGGCAGGAAAGAAGGCAACTTACCATCCGATGATATACCTGTGGGGACCGAAAGAGAGAGATCATCCGTACTACCACTCCCCAACCCATGAGAATTTTTAGTGGGAGAAGAAGACGACAAAGAAATCAACTCTTGTGGTGGTGACACAAACATCGTTAAATCCGAAACATTAAAAATGGGGGAGATACCCCAATCAGCAGGCAAGTCCAAAACGAAAGCGTTGTCACCTAGCTTTTTAATAATCCGAAAAGGGCCGGCGCGCTTTGGTGCTAACTTTTTAACGATGCCAGTTGGCAAGCGTTCGGGAACCAAACAGACTAAAACTATATCGCCAATTTTGAAGTCTGATACTCTCCTATGTAAATTAGCGTGAGCTTGATAAGAGTCGTATTGCGTAGTCAAGGTGTCCCGTATACGTGCGTGTAAATCATGGATGTGCTGGGCGAAGGATTGTGCAAACTGACTTGCCTTGTACGTTGGGGGCAATGACACCAAGTCAAGCGGCACAGGAGCCTTATACCCGTGGACAATCTCATTTGGAGACAGACCCGTAGACCGATTCTTGAAATTATTGTAGGCTAATTGGGCATGGGGAAGGAGAAGATCCCAAGTGCTCTTGTGATCACTCACGAGGCATCGTAACAAATTTCCTAAGCTCCGATTAACCACTTCCGTCTACCCATCAGTTTGGGGATGATAGGCAGAGGAAAACAATAATTTCGTTCCCATTAATATCCAAAGAGTCTTCCAAAAATAACTAGTGAATTTTACGTCCCTATCCGACACTATGGTCTTGGGCACTCCACGGTGACTAACGACTTCTTTAAAATAAAGCTTAGCGATGTGAGACGCATCATTTGTCCTACTGCACGGGGTGAAATAAGCCATCTTTGAAAACCTATCCACAACTACAAAAATTGAGTCGTGACGGCGTAGGGTAATGGGGAGGCCTAATACAAAATCCATAGTAACGTCGACCCAAGGCATGGAAGGAATAGGCAAGGGTGTATATAATCCTACGTTGGTTTTACTACCCTTAGATACCTGGCATGTGCGGCAGCTACTCACTACCTGTCCCACCATAACCTTCAGTTTTGGCCAATAGAATTTGTCTTCGACTAACGTAATGGTCTTATCTCTACCGAAGTGGCCACTCAACCCTCCGCTATGCAACTCCCATATAATATGTAGTCGTAACGATGACTGCGGAATACATAGCTTCCTGTTCCTAAACAGGTAACCATCCTTGATGACGTATGCAGATATCGTCGTGGGGGAGCTATCCTGGGCAGATAAATAGAAGTCCTGGATCTGAGACTGCAACTCTAGGTGAGACGCGGGGTGGAGTCGATAATGGGGCTGATTTGGCAAGGAAGACCCCGGGATGAGATCTATCGCATGCTGGATATTCCTAAGCGGGGGTAACGTGGGCGGCAACTCATCCGGGTACACGTCCCTATACTCTTCCAACAGTACCCGTAACTCACTAGGTAGCTCATCCAAAATGCTAGAATCGGGCTTCGCACTTAAGAGGACTAGCGCATACATAATTCCATCAAAGAACGGATCTCTCTCAAACTCTTTCCTACCAACGAGATTCAACGTTTTCCGTTCGACCGGGATAGTGGTGTCCTTAGCCAAGACTACGGGCTCCTTTGGGATGGTCGGCTTCAAAGTGATGGTTTTGCCATTGAATTTGAACTCATAAGTGTTGGCTCTGCCAAAATGTGTAACATCACGGTCGTATAGCCAAGGGCGGCCTAACAACACAAGGCAAGCGTCCATCGGAAGGACATCACACCACACCTCATCAATGTAGGATTTGAATGAGAGTGGGACCAGACATCGCTTGGTAACGGGTACAGAGAGCTTGTTGATCCAAGCGACCTGGTATGGGGTCGGGTGTGGTTCCGTGACCAAGGACATACGTGCTACGGCGTTCTCAGATATGACGTTCACGCAGCTACCACTATCAATAATCAGCTTGCAAAGCTTCTCGCCACTCTTAAAAATCAGAGAAAATATGCTCGTCCTCTTCCAATCATCTAATGGACGAGGAGTGGTCAAAATACAACGCATCACCATAAGGGGGTGATCGTCCTCTAAGTCACTAGGGACTCCTTCGGGGTCACTCTCTTCTGCGGCCTCGTATACATAATCGTCAGGGTCGGTAGTTGGCTCTAACAAGGCTAGAGTTTTTGTCTTTTTTGGGCATTCGTAGGCATAGTGACCTTGAATGCCGGAGGAGTAACAAGTGGTGTTAGCCTTGCTAACCTTCCCGATAGGGACACGCTCACTCGAAGGGTTCTTGGAGTTCCTAGCGGTGATCACGATTGACTTCGACTCGGTAGATTTAATCTTTCCCTTATCAGGATATGTGGAAGAAGATGCACCAGTGGTGGACTTGTGCTTCGCATGAGCGTAACGGGAGTGAGCCTTAGAGGCTAGGTGTTTTTCAATGTCCAAGGCGGCATTGAAAGTCGTGCTCAAGTCCGTATGCCCATATCGCAAGAGCTTCCTTTGGATATCGGGGTTAAGGCCCTTTCGAAATCTAGATAAAGTGACTTCGGGAATCTCCCTAAGATCACATCGCACCATTCGGTCCTTAAGTTCACCCATATATTCAGCTACCGAGCTTGAGCCCTGCCGCAGAGTGGCAAGCTCATCGAACATCTGTGTCCGATGGTACGTGGGAACGTACTGATCGGTCAACAGGTTCTTCATTACTGGCCAACCTATAAGGGGGGCTCCGTGTCCGGTTCCTAATCTTCGCTCCTCATTCAGCCAGAACATCTTTGCACGACCTGTTAACTTCATCCGGGCAACTTGGACATTTTGGGGATCCGTCAGGTTGTGCCACTCGAAGTAACACTCCATATCCACAGTCCAGTTAAGGAAGATTTGGGGGTCTCCCATGCCATCATACGTGGGGGCATTTATCTTAATGGCCCTAGTAATGTCAAAGTCTCGCTCGGGGCGGTGTCCCCTAGGGGGTACCCGTGGGGAGTCCCCATCAGAATCCGAATCAGAGTTATGTTGGTGCCGGTTGGGCCGGTCAACATTAACGGGTGGCGGGGGTGGCCTAGCTTGGTTTTGTAGGATCTGGGCTAAGACGTTGCTAAGCTCAGCCATTTCAGCACGGAGACCCTCTATAGCCGCGGTGTTGGGATCACCATGCTCGTTCGCAGCCATATTAGACGTAGACGGGGTTGCGTACTCCGTTCCTAGCCTTGTGCGCATTCAGGTTTGGGAGGCCCCGGGCAAGATGAATTTTCCTAGGGCTGTAGCTATATTGAAAATAAGATATTTTTATATATTCCCAAAGTGAATAACACGTAGATCGTTAAAATTTTTTTTTTTTGAAATTTTGCTGAAAATAAAGATTTCAGCCCGCTATTGGCAGACCACAGAAATAATATTTTTGATTTTTTTTAGATCCGATCGACCAACAAGGAATGCAGAGAGGATGTTTTCAACGTGGGAGTTGAAACGACCGCCTCTGATACCAAATTGATGTAGGGTTATCCGGAAATGGAGATCTCCGCGAAGCTAACGCTCTCCCTACGCACAACACGTCGTAGATCTACCGCACCTACACAGCACCTATCGCCCACAATATTTCCTCGTCACAAACGCAGCACAAACAACAAAGGAGGAATGGTCGACTCGAAAACAACGATCGGAAATTTGAGTCGGATTATTCCCCAAGAAAACACAAAGGTTGCCACTCCTTTTTGAGAGCAACACCAAGACTATAGGCCAAGATCCGCTCAAGCAAATAGGATCCACCCGATCCGGAAATAAAAGCCTTGCAACGATGATTTCGATTCAAAAACTTGCAGCGATTAAATTAAAGATCCGGAGAAAACGATGAGCGAAATTCACCACAACTAAAGAGAAGAAATCACACAATGGGGGGGGGAAGAGATTACCCAACCGGAAAACTTTCACACGAGATAACTGTGGGAGAATCACTCTCTCCACGGATCCACCGGCGTCGCACCGAATGGTTTGCAACCTTCTTCCAAGGAGTCGCACCGAAGGAAGCCACGCCGGAGTCGCACCGAACGGGGATGGAGGAGGCAAGGCTTGGCTTCACACCAAAGGGGAGAGGGCGGCTATGGACTTCTCCATGGTGGCCGAAATTTCCACAAGGGGGTTTTTTTAGGTTTCTTTTCCAATTGCTTTAACTCTTCATGATAGCCTCCTTTAAATAGGAGTTACAAATAAGCCTTAGCCCTTCATGATGGAGATTTAATCTCATCCATCCGAATGGCTAATAGGAGTTACAAATAAGCCTTAGCCCTTCATGATGGAGATTTAATCTAATCCATCCGAATGGCTAATTGCACACCAAAACTAAAATAGTTCAAATTGAAAATACAACAACACATGCAATGAATATAAAATTATCACATAAGCATAGGATAATTTTATATTCCAATTATAAAATAAAGTGCACGAAAAGGAAATAAATAAAACTAAGGCGTTGCCGTGGCGGTAGCACGACGCGGGCGGAGGTTGTAGCGTAGCCGTCCGTTAGCGTCATCGTGCCGCCTCACGTCCTTGAGTCGTATGGCCTTAGCAACCGGATCATCAACAGCATTATCAACATCGTCTTCAACCGGCGAAGGAGGGGCCGCACCATCAATAAGCTAAAAGTTATGACAGTGAGAGCCTTATGAAAGGCTTACCTAGGTTGTCATCCTTCGGCGACGGTCATGTCTGCGCGAGGTGTCAATATGGAAAGGCTCATCACCTCCCGTTTGACAAGTCGCAGACCAAGTGTAAAGCACCATTAAAGTGTATCCATGGTGATCTGATGGCGTCGATCGTCATAGTCAGTCTTGGTGGTAGCAGATACATACTTGTCTTGATTAATGACTATAGGAGATACACTTGGGTGTACTTTATGAAGGAGAAGTCAGTCGCATTTGGTTTCTTTGTGGAGTTCAAGGAGCTAGTGGAGGGCTGGCTTGGCCTGTGAGTCAAGAAGTTGAGAACAAACAACGAAGGTGAGTTCATCTCAACTGAGTTCTCTAACTTCTGTAGGAAGCACAAAATTCAAAGGGACCTTACTTATGCTCATACTCCACGACAAACTGGAGTAGCAGAGCGGAAAATCCTTCATCTGACAGAGACCTGCAATTGTTGGCTTCATGTAAAAGGCATTCCAAGGTCCTTCTAGGCGGAATGGATGGCTTGTGCTACTTATGTCATCAATAGGATGCTACTAAGTCATATTAACATGAAGTCACCACATGAGATGATGTTTAAGGAGAAGCCTGGAGTTGGACACCTTCAAGTGTTTGGATCTACCTGCTACGTACATATCCCGGATGCTCTTAGGACAAAGCTGGATGCAAAGGTAAGGAAACTTGCCTTTGTGGTCTATGATGAGCGGAAGAAGGGATGAAAGTGTATGGATCCAGTGACGAAGAAGTTCATGGTTTCGAGAGACGTTGTCTTCGATGAGCTGACGTCATATGGAAGAGGATCCTCTATGGAGCTACAGGAGAGCAGGTCAGATTGCGGGAAGGAGGAGGCTGCAAAGGATCTTCTGGTGGAGCTACCTGTGTTACCAGGAGCTCCAAGTGTTTCTAGCTCCGGGGCGGAGGCTTCTGGTTCAGGAAGCATGGGTGTTGAAATTGTTGAAGTGAAAGTGGCAGCTTGGGCGGTCAGTTCGGGTTGACTGTGCGGACAGTCTCAGCAGTCTCAGTGGTTAGACTAGGCGGTCTGAGCGGACAGAGCTGGCGACTAGCTTGGTCGGCCAGTGCTCGATAGCTGTTCTGGAGTTCGCCAGTTTTATGTAAACTGCTTTTGTATCCGCTGGTGTTGTGTTTGCACCAGGGATGTCTTGTGGTGTGGACTTGGTCTAGATTTGGACCAAGTCTAGGTCGGCTTACTCCGGGAGGTCTTGCGACCTACACGGGTTGGTTTTTGTATCCGCTAAGCTCGACAGCAGTCTGTATTGAGCGAATTGGTTGCGAGCTCGCTTATTACGGACTGGAGCTGTCCGCATGTGGGGAAGACTGGGTTTGTCAGAGATATGTTTTCTGGCCTTGGTGGTTCTACGTTGGCGGACTAACAATCGACTAGCCACCGCAGTGTAGTGTGTATCCGTAGCTTTTGCGGATACACTTGGTACTCGCACTGGATAGGGCGGTTATACTATCGTTTAGGGTGGTGATCACACTCCCCTCCCGCACTTATAAATAAGACCCCCCGTCACATCAAAATAAATCGAGTGAATAGTAAGTCAACTCGCGAAAAGTTGATGCAGTTAGGGTTTTCTATCCGCACGATTTGAAGAGGCTTGACCAGTTTGTGTTTTGCAGGTTATGTCGATAGCGCTGGAAAACAAGGAACTTGGTTCTGACTGCGGTCAGGGACAGTTCGGACTCTGTGGATAATAACCAGCAGTTTACAGCAGTCGTGGCTTGCGACTCGCGGTTTCTCTTCTATATCTTCTTCATAGTTCAAATAAGCTGCCCGCCTCTGGGTGGCTTGTTTAGTTCGGCGGCAGTAGTCTGCGTGTTCTGGCGGCTAGGCGACTTCCCCGTTAGGTGGATTGCAGTTCAGCGGCTAGAGTTCTTCTGCAACGCTGGAATAACGGGTAGTCCGTAAGGCTTATTGCGGTCTTGTGACCAAGCGGCTTCAGCGGACTCCTTAGCGGTTAACAGCAGAGCTCACAGTTACTCCTTGAGGCAGCACAGTTTGTTTTCAGCTTGTAATTTTCTTGCTCCATCAGATACAATGAAAATCATGTCTCGCCATGTATGCCTCGTTGTGTAAAGATATATTTTGATTAGTACAAGACTATTGCTCTTCTAGTTATTTTTTGCTTGCTTGGGCTCAGTGTGTTGAGTGTTCCTACGCCTGGTGTCCCATTTTCCACTTTCAAATTTTTTTTACATTGTATAGAAGGATCAGAGGCTGAGTAGTGATCAACCGACAGTTGCTTGTCTGCTTCTGAGGGTTTAAGTAACCAAAGTGTCTGCAATGGAAGGAGTTTATGCAAGAGGTCTTGGAATCGAACTCCTTACATCAGCTAAGAGAACAACTACTTAACCAAAGTAACCAAAATGTCTGCAATTGAGTAGCATGAGTGAACTCTCCTACTTCCTTGGTCTCCAAGTGAAGCAGTCATCTGATGACATCTTCTTATCCCAATCCAAATATGCTAGGGAGACAATAAAAAAGTTTGGGATGGTTGATGCCTTAACTAAGAGAACACCTATGGCTGCTAATGCTGTGATTAACTCTGATGAACATGGGAAACCTGTTGATCAGAAACTATATAGGGCCATTATTGGGTCCATATTATATATCACAACAAGTAGATCAGACATTATGTTTGATACATGTCTTTGTGCTAGGTTCCAGGTGAACCCTAAAGAATCTCACCTTATTTTTCTAAAACAAATTTTGAGATATATAAAGAGTTGCCCATATTTAGGACTCTGGTATCCAACTGAGTCAGGATTTAAGTTGACTGGATACTCAGATGCTGGCTTCACTGGATGTAAAGTGGACAGAAACAACACATTAGGGACATGTTAGTTCCTTAGTGATAGGCTAGTGTCCTGGTTTTGTAAGAAGCAAACATTTGTGTCCACTTCAACAACAGAAGTTGAGTATATAGCAGTTGGCAGTTGTTGTTCACAGATGTTGTGGATTCAGAACCAACTCCTAGATTATGGTGTCAACTTAAATAATTCAACTTTACTTTGTGATAATACTAGTACAATTTCCATTGCACAGAATTCAGTACATCATAGTAAAACTAAGCATATAGATATAAGACATCATTTTATTAGAGAGTGTGTATACAAAAAGAAAATTAATCTTACCTTTGTCTCTACTGATTTACAAAAGGCAGACATCTTCACCAAACCTTTGGATAAAAAGAAACATCTGTTCTTTTTGAATCAGCTAGATATGATAAATGGAGAAGCATTAATTTAACTTTCTGTCTGAGGTCGAAGAATTTGTCACAGTTCGTCGAACGGAGATCGATGAACTGAGAAAAGTTCTTGAGAAAATTCGTCGACCAGAGATCGACGAAATCTCTATGTGAAGTCTTATTCGTCGAACGGAGATCGACGATACTGTTTCAGAAAATTTTCGTCAGCCTGAGAATGACGAAAACGTTTCCCTTCTTCAGACTGAGATCGACGAACTCTTTTTTCAATAAAATATTTCGTCAAAGTCAGTTCGAAGAATTTTATTTATTTCGCAGGACGGAGTCTGCCGCTTCATATTCTGAAAACCATATAACTAGGTTTTCTTTGAGCTCCATCCCGCATTTTCTGTTCCCTTTGCACTTGATCTCTGTTTTCATTTTTGCATGAAACAATAGCGATGCTAGTGAGTTCTCTTTCCTGAATCAAATTTGACACAGGATTTGATATCGACTTTGAATCCTTTCAACATTCTGATCAGATATTCATCGACATAGTGTAGTTGTTTGAGGAACAACAATTGAATAAATTCATGACTACCAGGATAAAGATAGTCGCGATTGAGATTAGAGAATGGGTGTTTAGTTCTACTGCTCCAGACGCCGACTCAATGACAGGCACAATCTTTGGCTATCAGGTTTCTCTTACTCCCGCAGTTCTAACTGAAATTTTTGGTTTAGTTAATGGTGACGAAGATATTGAGATGGATAGTGCTGACTTTGATGATATGTTAAATAAAATGTGTCATACTGGTGAGAACCCTAATAAATTGCTAAAGAAAAATTTATCTATTAAATATAAGTTTTTAGCCGATGTTGTGGGAAAAGTCTTGCTAGGCAAGCACACTGCGCATGACTACATTACCAGGCACCAGTTTATGGTAATGTGTGCTGTAGTGAATAAGAAAGTAGTGAATTGGGCAAAGATTTTGCTTGATTTGATAAGAAAGAAGAATAGTAAGAAGGAAGTTTGTTTTGGAAGAATTCTTGTAATTTTCCTTCAGGAAAAGGCATCTGAATCCCTGGTCTTCCAGACCATATTCATAAATCCTTCTAAAAGGCTAACTTGTGCCCTGTTTGAAAGATGGGAGAGGAACATCACTAAGCCATCTAAGGCTTCAACCTCTTCCAGAACCTATGAGGATACAAGAGCTGTTACAGCTAACCACCCACCTCTAGAAGATATCATTCCCTCCATCCAGATTCCCTCTCCTCCATCACAACAACAACCTAATCCTCCACAAGTTCAAATTCCTTCATCTACTCCCCACCAACAACCATCCACATCACAAATTCATGCTCCAACACCACCTGTCTCTCCAGTGCATCACCCAACACTAATTCCATCTCCAGAGCACAACTCACCCCCTTCATCCCCATTACCACAACATCTTGTTGACAAACCACTCACCAACATTCTATCCATTTTATCTTGTGATCCTTTATCATCATCTCACATCCACACACCATCATCCACAGATGAACTTATGACTAACACCACACCTTTCCCTTCATCCTTTTCCATCCATCCATCTGTATCCACTCAGACACCCTTTGAGTTTGTACAATTGGATACCCCTTCCATCTCAACTCTCTTGGAGCTCATCACTCCTCTCCTCAGAAATCTCATAGCAGAGGCTATTCAACCTCTTGCTAATTCCATTTCCTCTCTCTCGGCTCTCATTGTTGTTGCCCACACTGTCCCTTCTTATTATAGAGGCCTGGCTTCAGGACACTCTGAAAACAGACAGGGGGAGATATCCAATGAAAAAGTTGAAAGTGAGGGTTAGGTTTACAATACTCTAGAGGGGTGGGGGGGGGTGAATAGAGTATATTTAAAATTTTTTAGGTCCCTATAAAGGTGCTGTTACAACTTTTGCTGTAAACTGAAAATGGTATAGTAATTAGGAAACTGGAAAACAGAAAATAGTAAACTTAATCACAGGCACACAGCAAGAACAAAAAGAAAAAGATAGGCAACCAGACGACACAAGAAATTTATAGTGGTTCCCCAAATCTGGGTAGTCCACTCTTCTACCACCCTGGTAGGAATCCACTCAGGTTTTTGATCAGGTTCCTGACACCAATGGGTTTTGATCAGGTCCCCAAAAACTAACTCAAGTCTTTTGGTTAGGAGACTTGCAACCAGGAATCACTTTTGAAGGGAGATGACAACCCTTTATACAGGAGGGGGTGAGAGAGTGATTATGTCTTCTCTGTCAACTGTCAAAGAGAAGACTTATGTGGACTGATGTTAGCAAACAGCTCCCCCTGAGATGTAGAATGGTTCAGGGAAGATCTGGAGCTTTGCTACATGGTGATAGGCCTTCAAGCCGAGTTCTTGACTAGTAGTGATGTATGAGCTTCTTGACTGATTTGATATCTGTTGTCCTTGGAAGTCCTGAGAAAAAATGGAAGGAGAAGACTCTTGATATTGTATGATTGTTCTTCTTCTTCTGAATCAAGATCACTGCCTGTCACTTGTATGTCTTGTGTGCTTCAGTAATTTTTGTCTGTGTGAAGCTTTTTCTGAATAATGATTGTCCTGCAGTTCTCTCTAACAGTCTGTCTATATCTGTGTGTTTTTTCTTTTTGTATGACTGAGTATCGATCTTGTATTCTTCTCTCCTTTCAAAAATTTGAATCCTCTGTAATTAATGCTGACGGCCTGAGAATAATCGGCATTGATGTATTTACCCAACTATCTTGTGGAAAATCAGCAAGTAATAATCCTGAGGAAGACCGTGATTAATGCATCCTCTAACGGATACATTCAGAGAATGTTAGGGCATTAATTATTTCAGGAATTATCGCATTTGAGTGAGAACTGAATGCCGGAAATGGCTAAGTCTGGAGTCGTCGAACGAATAACAGAATTCGTCGAGCTGAGTTACTAGTTCGTCGAACTGAAAACTTGACTACTGTCTGTTGACAATTCTCTGTCTGAAGTTCGTCGAGCTGACAATTGCATTCGTCGACTGAAGTTCAGCAAAAATTCTGGACCTAGTCAAGTATTTTGTGTTGACTGATATTCTGTGTGTCGACATGAATCTTCTAGTGTCAACACAGGTGGGTGTCGACTGATTAGTCTTGGTGTCGACACAAATCTTCTGGTGTCGACATAAGTGGGTGTCGACTGATTATTCTTGGTGTCGACACAAGTTTTCTGGTGTCGACATAATTGGTGTCGACACATGCCCTAAGTGTCGACACAAATCTTCTGGTTCCATAATTCGTCGAGTAGAGTACTGAGTTCGTCAACCTGAGAAGTTGACTTCGTCGACCCGAGATCTTCTAACAGAAGGTTGTTGTGAACTCGAGGTCAAAGTTCGTCGAGCTCAGAATCTTGTTCGTCGACCAAAGTCTGAAGTTGGACTTAGAATAATCTGGAGTTATCCTGACATTAGTTTGTTGAAGTATCCCAATTTTCTTCGACCAGAGAATGAAGATCGTCGAGCTCAGCTCAGAGAAATATCTCAAGATCATCGAGCTGAGAACATCAATCGTCGACCTGAGTTCGACGAACGTCGAACTCATTTTTACTTAGTCTTGAAATCTTCTAAGTCTTGAGTCTCTAGCAGTCGTGTTGATAGCTGGTCCATCTGATGTTGACTCTAAGGACTTGGCCTAGACTCTAGGACACAACTTTGACCCTGGCTATACATGTTGGGTCATATCCTAAGTTAGTGAACCTAGCCCAAATCAACTAGGGATCCAACAATCTCCCCCTATTTGGGTGAGGTCACTAATAGACTCAAAACAAAAACATAAGAATAAACAAAGCAGGAAAAAGGTATATCTGTCAGAGATTACTAACACATGCATCAGATATATATGTACATGAGCTTTGTTTTAAACAGACAAATCAGTTTTAAAGCTAATGCAGAGAAGAAAGAAAAATGAAGTTATGTAAAGATTATTTCTTCTGTTTCTTATCTGTGGGCTTGTCTTCTTTAGTCTTTTCACTTGGCTTTGTAAAGATAATTTCTCTCTTTGGATCCAAAGCCTGTGTCTGTGTCATTATCATGTCAGCTGTCCCAATAATCTTCAGAGATGTAGTTCTGGGGACAACTACTTCAGGATGTAGCTTCATGTAATCATCAACATTGAATAATTTATTTGCTTTATCAAATCTTTTGAGTTCTTCCTTTCTGTATTTGGACATAGTTGAATATCCTGATATATCTTTGCCTTCAGCTTTTGCTTTATTAATCAAAGAAAGACCAATAATTTCCTGGAATCTAGCCATTCTAGCAGCGTTTGCTGTTTCAGGATCCTCAAAAGGAACAGGAGATAAATATGGTCTTTCAGGACTATTAGCCTTCTGGTCTGCAGAGATACTTTGCTGTTGCTGCTGAAGTTGTTGATGTTGTTGATGTTGCTGTTGTTGAGTTTCTGAAGAATGATGCCTTTGCTGATTGCTTCCAGAAGATCTCCCTTGGTGTCTCTGATAGGTTTGAATAGGGGTAGAACTCTGAGAACTAGAGCCAGTGGCACCAGCTGCTGGAGGAGGTGGAGGAGATGGATCTCTTCTGTTATGATGAACTGGTGGAGGAGAATATTTTCTACTTCTTTTCTTCTCCTTTTGCTGATTTTTAGACAACCACATCCATGCTGGCATTCCTTTCTAAGGAGTAATATTTTGGAGGATATAGAATGGAGTGTCATTCTTTGGGCTTGGCTTAGCAGGAGGAGGAGGGGCTTTCATTTTCTTTGACAAAAGTTTCTTCTTTTTCTTAGCAGCTTCTTCATCTGAATATTCATCATCATCATCTGAATCCTGAGGATTATCATATAAAGCATCTATATCTCTCAAGATGTCCTCAGATATAATAAGTTTTTCAGTTGAAACCTGAACTGAGCTTTTAGCTGCTTTTATTTCTTCTACAATGTCAGCCAGGATCAACTCATCTAGATCTGGCATAGGGGAGTCATCCATTACAAAAGTTGGTGCAGAGATAGCTTTTGGAGGAGATGGAATGACTGCCAAGGTTGGTGCAGATACTGGAATTACAAAGCTATCACATAGTTGCTTAGCAACTGCTGGACTGACGGGAGAGGTATAAGGAATAATAGCCAAACGTGGTTTAGTAAATTCTTCTAGAAGAAGATGCATATGTACAGTATCAAAAGTTTTCAGCAAATCTTCTAAGTTAACTGTGGGATTAAGAATAAAATCACCAACATGCTCATCAATATCCATGTCAGTATCAATAAAATCAAGTAAATCTTTACTTATACAATCTGTATATTCTGCTGTGAGGACTGGAGTATCTGCTGGTGCTGGAGCTGAAGACTCTGAAGCTGTAGCTACTATTTCATCATCAGGCATCTCCCCCTGCCTGGTTTCAGTGGGAACTGAGGTCAGGCCCCTGACTGAGGAGGGGGCAGCAGTGAGAGAAGATAGTTGGGCAGATAAAGATGTAATGGTGGTAGCAAGAGGTGTAATGGCCTCTACTATAAGCGATTTAAGAAGGGGGGTGATGATGGTGATGATAGATGAGATGGTAGAGGGGTCCAATGAGAAAGTGGTAGATGGTGTTGCAGTTGGTGTGGAAAAAGGTGGCAACTATTGATGGAATAGAGGGTGGAACATCATGTATGTGAAGGTTAGATGTTGATGGGGATGGAAGGGTGGCAGCTTACATCATGATGTCTGATGGTAGGATGGAAAATGGTATGGAAGATAGATGTGGGGGAAGTGGAGACTGTGGTGGTGTAGAAATGTATGTGTCATGAGGGGAAGCAGGAGGTGTGGGTGGTTGATTTTCCTGAAGGGAGGAAGATGGAATATCAGTGATGTGAATTTGTAAAGATGGAACATGTGGAGATGGAGGTTGTGGTGTTGAAGTAAAGGCTGGAAGAGAATATGTGGAGGGAATACTCTCTTCAACAGGGTGGGGAGTGTCCTTAACAGACCTTGTGCCTTCAGAAGCTGGGATGGAAGATGTAGAAGCCTTAGAGGGCTTAGTGATGGTCCTCTACCACCTTCCAAATAAGGCACATGTTAGCCTTTTACTGGCATTTATGAAAATGGTCTGGGAGACCAGGGATTCAACAGCCTTTTCCTGTAGGAAGATTCCTAGAATTCTTCCAAAACAGACTTCCTTTTTAGTGTTCTTCTTCTTTATCAAATCAAACATAAGTTGTGCCCAGTTTATTGGCTTCTTGTTGATGATTGCACACATAACTAGAAACTAGTGTCTGGTGATATAATCGTGTGCAGTGTGTTTTCCAAGTAGCACTTTGCCATCCAAGTCTGCTAAAAATTTATAGGGAACAGACAAGTGTTTCTTCAACAGTTTGTTGGGATTGTCTCCAGCATAATCCATGAGGTTCAACATCATATCAGACTCCTCTGTTTCAATTTTGAGGTCCTCTTCTCCATTTCTCAATCTAAAAATCTCAGTTAAGATTGCGGGGGTTAAAGAGACTGAGTTACCCGCGATAGTGTCTGACTTGGTGTTCTCTTCTGTGGACGACAGTGTGTATACCCATTCCCTGATTTCCATGCTGTGCAGTTTGATCCTTCTCGTCATCAGGGTTTTTAGTTCATGTTCTTCAAGAAGTTCCAGGATATACAGAAAGATTGGATTGGAATGCTGAAACGAATCGAAATCCACGTCAAATCTTGTATCAAACTTCATTCCTGTGAGATTGCTTGACAAAGTCGCCATTGAAATCACCTGCAAGAAAGACACAGAAACGACGATCAAGTGCAAGGGAACAGAAAGCATGAGATGGAGGTCGAAGAAAACCTTGATATAAGGTTTTCCAGAATATGAATCGACAAACTCCGTTCCATGAAAATAAAATTAATTCTTCGAACTGAGGTCGA
Source organism: Platanthera guangdongensis (assembly GCA_039583875.1). Taxonomy (NCBI): domain Eukaryota; kingdom Viridiplantae; phylum Streptophyta; class Magnoliopsida; order Asparagales; family Orchidaceae; genus Platanthera; species Platanthera guangdongensis. Next base: position 848,533 of record CM077148.1, on the reverse strand, counting down.
CGAAATAGTTTAGAGTTAAATAATTCGTCGAGCTCATCAAAAGAATTGAAGACGGTTCATCGAACTTAGGTCAACGAATATCTTCTGAAGCAAAGTTCGTCGATCGCGGGTCGACGAAAATTATTTCACTCACAGAGAGTTCATCGATCTCCATTCGACGAGTATCTCTCAAACTTTCCCAGGTTCGTCGAACTCCGTTCGACGAACTCTGAAAAATTCGTCGAATGCAGACATAACTTAAACTAAGTCTTCTCCATTGATCATTCCCAGCTGATTTAAAAAGAGAGCATGATTTTTCTCATCCAGAAGTTTGGTGAATATATCAGCTTTTTATAAATCAGTGTAGATATAGACAAGCTTAATCTTATTTTTGTCTACACACTCGCTAATAAAATGATGTCTTATGTCAATATATTTTGTCCTACTATGATGAACTAGATTTTGTGTTATGGCTATAGCACTAGTATTATCACAGAATATGGTTGAATTATTTAAGTTAAACCAATAATCTAGAAGTTTATTTTGTATCCAAAGCATCTGTGAACAACAGCTGTCTACTGCAATATATTCTACTTCAGCAGTTGATGTTGACACTGATGTTTGCTTCTTACAAAACCATGATACTAGTCTCATACCCAGGAACTGACAAGTTCCTGAAGTACTTTTTCTATCTACCCTGCATCCAGCAAAATCCGCATCAGAGTATCTAGTTAACTCAAATTCTGATTCAACAGGATACCATAGGCCTAGATTAGGACAACTCTTTATATATCTTAAAATCCTTTTTAAGAAAATTAGATGGGATTCTTTAGGGTTCACTTGGAACCTAGCACAAAGGCATGTAGCAAACATAATATCTGGCCTACTTGCTGCGAGGTATAATAGGGACCCAACAATGCCCTATAAAGTTTCTGATCTACAGGTTTTCCTGGTATATCAGAGTCCACAACAGCATTGGTGGCCATGAGAGTTTTCTTAGCTGAGACATCAGCCATCCCAAACTTCTTTAGAAGTTCTTTAGCATATTTTGCTTGAGAGATGAAGATGCCATCAGGGAGCTGTTTCACTTGGAGACCAAGGAAATATGAAAGATCTCCCATGCTACTCATTTCAAATTTAGAATGCATGAGGTTAGAAAACCTCTTGCACAATTTTGAATCTGTAGAGCCAAATATAATGTCATCTACATAGATTTGCACTAATAAGATTTGGTCCTTATGATGTCTAGTGAAAAAGGTTTTATCTACAGTTCCTCTTGTAAATTTATGCTCTAATAAGAACCTTGCTAAGGTCTCATACCAAGCTCTTGGAGCTTGCTTTAGACCATAAAAAGCCTCATTTAATTTAAAAACATAAGAGGGAAAAGTTGGAGAAACAAAACCTGGAGGTTATTCTACATAAACCTCTTCTTGTAACACTCCATTTAAGAAAGCACTTTTCACATCCATTTGAAAAACTTTGAACCTTTTGAATGCTGCATAGGTAAGGAAGATCCTTATAGCTTCCAACCTTGCAACAGGTGCAAAAGTCTGATCATAGTCAATTCCTTCCTCTTGCCTATATCCTTGAGCAACAAGCATAGCCTTGTTCCTCACAATGACTCCTTGGGCATCAAGCTTATTCCTGAAGACCCATTTGGTTACAATAATTGGGTAGTTTTGGGGTCTTGGAACCAAATCCCAAACTCCACATCTCTCAAATTGGTTTAGTTCCTCTTGTATTGCAAGGATCTAGTGGGGATCTTGCTCAGCATCATGAATGATTAGAGGTTCAACCTGAGAGAGAAAATATGCATGCATCAAGTCTTGGTTGAGTTGATGCCTTGTCTGTACACCTGCTGATATGTCTCCAATTACTTGAGATCTGGGATGTTCCCTAAGTGTGACAAAATCAGTGGGTGGAGTTGGTTGTGCAATAGCATTTTGAATAAATTCCTCTTGTGAAATTATATTTGCTGTTGGTTGAGGCCCATGTTCTTCAGCTTCATCTTCTTCACTATCTTCAATGACTTGTGGAGAAGGATGAGTGGGAACCTCTTGGGTGAGGTTTAGTCCATCCAATGTCTCACACAAGTGGGGTACCTGCAAGTTGCTACTGGTAGAAACTTCTTTCTCCTTGCAATACATGTTAGTTTCATCAAAAGAAACATGAATTGACTCCTCTACTTTTAATGTTGATTTATTAAATACCCTATAGGCCTTGCTTACTTGGGAGTATCCTAAAAAAACTCTCACTTCAGCCTTAGCTTCAAATTTTCTAATATATTTCTTGTTGTTATTATGTATATAACATGTACAACCAAAAACTTTAAAATAGTTTATTTTAGGTTTCTTCCTTTGAGCAATTCATATGGAGTCTTGTTCTTCAGTTTGTGAATTAAACTCCTATTCAGGACATAGTTTGCAGTTCTTACAGCCTCTGCCCAAAAGGTTAGTGGCATGTATGCATCAGCAAGCAATGTACTTGCAGCTTCATTGAGTGTCCTATTTTTCCTTTCAGCTACCCCATTTTGTTGGGGAGTTCTAAAAGCTGAGAAGTAATGCCTGATACCTTCCTTCTCACAGAACTCATGCATAAGAAGAGACTCAAACTCTGTGCCATGATCACTTCTTATCAATGCAACATGAGTAGAGAACTCAATCTGTATGGTCCTGAGAAAATCTGTAAGAACCTTGAATGTATCTGACTTTATTCTCAGAAAGAATACCTAACTGAACCTGGAGAAGTCATCAACTATAACTAAAGTGTAGGATTTCCCTCCTAGGCTTTGTACAACAATGGGTCCAAAAAAATCCAAGTGTAGCAAGTACAAGATCCTAGGTGAATCACTCTTATTAATTGATTTGAAAATAGTTTTAGATTGCTTGTCTAGTTGACAAGCCCTGCAGAGACCTTCCTTCTTGTAGGGAGCAGAAGGTAGACCTCTAACAAGGTTGTGCTTAGATAGCCTAGCAATGTTTTTCATGTTTACATGTCCTAGTCTTTTATACCATAAGTCATTCTGATTACTAGTTAAATTCAGTAAACAGATATTAGTTGTGGCAGAAAGAAAATTTACTAAGTAAATGTTTCCTTGTCTACTTCCAGTTAAAACAGTTTGGTTATTTTTCTCAATGATAGAGTAAGTAGATGGGTTAAAGTATACCTGATAACCATCATCACAAAATTGACTTATGGAGATGAGGTTATGCTTCAGTCCACTTACATATGTCACCTTTCTGAATGTGACAGCTCCTATTCTTACTTCTCCAAATCCTTCTAACTGACCACATTTGGAGTCACCAAAGATAACCTTTGGCCCAAGTTTGGACTTGTAGTTGAATAAGATGTCCTTGATGCCAGTCATATGCTTGGAGCAGCCACTATCCAGGTACCAAGTTTGATTTACCCCTGGACAATTTTTCACCTGCAATACAAACAGTTAATGATTTTTGACCCAGGTTACCTTGGGCCCTTTGTATGGATGATAAGAGAAACTAGAAATAACAGAAAATTCTGGCTGGGATTTATATCCTAGGGGTGATATCTCTTAGGTGGAATGGTCCAGTCAGCAAATGGATTAAATTATTTCCTAGAAATATTTAAGTTTCTGTTGAAGTTATAGTTTTGACTAAGTCTTCCTGGGTTCGACGAATTTATGTAAGTTCATCGACCAGAGTTCGACGAATTGGGTTGAGATCGTCGATCTCTGCCCAGAGAATGAACATGTTCATTCTCTGTGCCCCACATTCGTCGAGCTCTGCTCGACGAACCATACAAAGTTCGTCGATCGCAGTTAGACGAATAATGATAACTATAGTTGGCATTCAGAGTTCGTCGATCTAGGTTCGACGAACTGGCCCCTTTTCATCGATCTGAGGTCGACGAAAATTGCTGAACTTTGTTTTTATTGGGTGTTTTCTATTTTTCAATTTTATCCTTAGTTTTAATTTGTTCAAGAATTTTATTTACCTTATATACTTGATCAGTATTCCTCTTTCCTTTCTCAGAAATAAAATTTATGGGTTGTGATCGGTGGTTTTTCTGAATAATAGGTGGTTCACTAGATGATGCACCTAATCCTAACTTACTTCCACTAAATCTAGGATTAGATATGTTGGTGATTGCTGCTAGTTGTTTGCTTTTTTCCATTTAGTGATTCTTCTAGCTGTTTTGCTTTACTTAGTTCATCTTTCAGAAGAGTGATTTGTTCACTAAACATGTCTATTTCATTTTTTAATTTAGTGTTTTCTAAAACTAAGCTATCATAGTTAACTTGTTTATCTATGAGAAGTTTGATTTCCTTCTCAGAGTTGATAAAATCTAAACACATGATTTTAAAATCTGATTTAAAAGATTTTGAACTATAATCAAACCATGATAATACCTGATCATCTTCTGATTCAGAAGCTTCCTCATTTTCTGAATCTCCTTCTTCTGAGTTGCTTCTTGAGGCATCAATTGCCACGAGACAAACCTCCTTTGCTCTTTCTTCTTCCTCATCTTCACTGGAGCTTGATGATGTTCACTCTTCTTCAGTCTCACTCCATGTCTCAGCCACAAACCCCTTTTCCTTCCTCTTGTGTTTGCTGGAAGAGGGTTTGCTGGTGTACTGTCTCCTGGAGTCCTTTTCCTTTTCTCTTCTCTTCTCTTTCTTCTGGTTCTCTGGACACTCAGAGAGAAAGTGCCCAGGCTTCCTGCATCCATAGCACACCACTTCCTTTGTTGGTGTCTTATCATACTTTGACCTGTCATCTTTTCTTGATGACTTTCTTCTGAAGTCCTTTCTAGCCATCTTGAAAAATCTCTTAGCCAAGAGACTTATAAGTTCTTCATTTGATGTTGAAGATTCTGATTCTTCTGAAGCTTTGAAGGTTATGCTCTATTCTCTTCTACCTGCTGGAGGTGTTCTTTGTTCAGCAGCCTCCCTTGTCTTTATTAACTGCTCATAAGACTTAAGTTTACCCAATAAAGATTCCGTTGAAATCACATTTAGGCATCTGGACTCCTTGATGGACCAAATTCTTGTGTCCCATGAGCTTCGGAAGCACATCAGAATTTTGTCATTCACTTCAGTGGGAGTGATGACCTTGTCCAGAGTTTTTACTCATTAATAATTGAGCTTAATCTATTATACATCTCTGAAACTGTCTCAGCTTCCTGTTTCTTGAAATTTTCATATTGGGATTTGAGATTTGATCTCCTATCATTCCTTTCATCAGCTGATCCATCAACCATTTGGTTTAGGGAATCCCAAATGGCTTTTGCTGATGTGCACTCAGCAACCTTCTAAAAAATGTCATCAGACATTTTTTGTGCCAATATGTTCATGACTTTTGCATCAGCCATCTTGGCTTTCCTGTAAGCATCATTATAATCTGGAGGAGGTACTACAGTCATATTTGTAGAGTTGCTTGGAGGAGTTGCAGGTGGTGGAGGTACTCCTGTTAAGATGAAAGCAAAGATATCTTCATCAATAGAATTCATATATAGCTTGATTCTTACCTTCCAGATTCCAAACTTTTGCAAGTTGCAAACTGGAGATCTGGTGCTTGCATAATCTTTATTCTGTCCATGGCTGTGTTTCTACTTTAAAAGTTAAATGTGAATAAAGTGATGTGTAGATCTAACAAGGGATCTTTTGGTTCAAGATTTAACTTGTGTAACCAAAGGAACCTTCCTCTAATACCAATTGAAAGTGAGGGTTAGGTCTACAATACTCTAGAGGGGGGGGGGGGGTGAATAGAGTATATTTAAAATTTGTTAGGTCCCTATAAAGGTGCTGTTACAGCTTTTGCTATAAACTGAAAAGGTGCAGTAATTAGGAAACTAGAAAACAGAAAATAGTAAACTTAATCACAGCCACACAGCAAGAACAAAAAGAAAAAGATAGGAAACCAGACGACACAAGAAATTTATAGTGGTTCCCCAAATCTGGGTAGTCCACTCTTCTACCACCATGTAGGAATCCACTCAGGTTTTTGATTAGGTGTCTGACACCAATGAGTTTTGATCAGGTCCCCAAAAACCAACTCAAGTCTTTTGGTTAGGAGACTTGCAACCAAGAATCACTTTTGAAGGGAGATGACAACCCTTTATACAGGAGGGGGTGAGAGAGTGATTATGTCTTCTCTGTTAACAGTTAGAGAGAAGACTTATGTGGACTGATGTTAGCAAACAGCTCCCCCTGAGATGTAGAATGGTTCAGGGAAGATCTGGAGATTTGCTACATGGTGATAGGCCTTCAAGCCGAGATCTTGACTAGCAGTGATGCATGTGCTTCCTGACTGATTTGATATCTATTGTCCTTGGAAGTCTTGAGAGAATATGGAAGGAGAAGACTCTTGATATTGTATGATTGTTCTTCTTCTTCTGAATCAAGATCACTGCCTGTCACTTGTATGTCTTGTGTGCTTCAGTATTTTTTGCCTGTGTGAAGCTTTTTCTGAATAATGATTGTCCTGCAGTTCTCTCTAACAGTCTATCTATATCTGTGTGTTTTTTATTTTTGTATGACTGAGTATCAATCTTGTATTCTTCTCTCCTTTAAAAAATTTGAATCCTCTGTAATTAATGCTCGCGGCCTGAGAATAATCGTCATTGATGTATTTCCCCAACTGTCATGTGGAAAATCAGCAAGCAATAATCCTAAGGAAGACCGTGATTAATGCACCCTCTAATGGATACATTCAGAGAGTGTTAGGGCATTAATTCTTTCAGGAATTATCGCATTTGAGTGAGGACTGAATGCCGGAAATGGCTAAGTCTGGAGTCGTCGAACGAATAACAGAATTCGTCGACCTGGGTTACTAGTTCGTCGAACTGAAAACTTGACTACTGTCTGTTGCCAATTCTCTGTCTGAATTTCGTAGAGCTGACAATTGCATTCGTCGACTGGAGTTCCGTAACAATTCTGGACCTACTCAAGTATTTTGTGCTGACTGATATTCTGTGTGTCGACATGAATCTTCTGGTGTCGACATAGGTGGGTGTCGACTGATTAGTCTTGGTGTCGACACAAATCTTCTGGTGTCAACATAAGTGGGTGTCGATTGATTATTCTTGGTGTCGACACAAGTTTTCTAATGTCGACATAGTTGGTGTCGACACATGCCCTAAGTGTCGACACAAATCTTCTGGTTCCAGAATTTGTCGAGTAGAGTACCGAGTTCGTCAACCTGAGAAGTTGACTTCGTCGACCTGAGATCTTATAACAGAAGGTTGTTGTGAACTCGAGGTCCAAGTTCGTCGAGCTCGGAATCTTGTTCGTCGAACAAAGTCTGAAGTTGTACTTAGAACAATCTGGAGTTATCCTGACTTTAGTTTGTTGAAGTATCCTAGTTTTCGTCGACCAGAGAATGAAGATCGTCGAGTTTAGCTCAGAGAAATATCTCAAGATCGTAGAGCTGAGAACATCAATTGTCGACCTGAGTTCGACGAACGTCGAACTCATATTTACTTAGTCATGAAATCTTCTAAGTCTTGAGTCTCTAGCAGTCTTGTTGATAGCTGGTCCATCTCATGTTGACTCTAAGAACTTGGCCTAAACTCTAGGACACAACTTTGACCCTGGATATACATGTTGGGTCATATCCTAAGTTAGTGAACCTAGCCCAAATCAACTAGGGATCCAACATAAGTTCTAGTGTTATCTCCTCCATCAGCAACAGCAGTAAGAAATGTACATTTGGATATAGCAGCAGATACAGATGTATATATGGTTATAGAAGTTGAGGAAGTTGAGATTGATATGAGTTGTACAGATGAGCCAGCAGATCTTCCAGAAATTTTGACTGTTGGTGAGTGCTTTGTCAATCCCACAGTAGATTTATTCAGTTTATTGAATTCATTTGATTCTGCTTATATAAATTGCTTACAAGAAGTTTGTCTAGAGAATTCTATGACTATAGTTTGTTATACTTCCCCTATAAGCCCTGGGGTTATTAAGCAACTAAAGACAAGTTTTGCAGTCATTGAGCCACTCACAGAATCAACTCCCAAGGCTATCTCCCCTCCAACTTACAAAATGGATGAAAGTCCTATACCAAACCTGGATGATATCATACTTGCAGATATAGTGGAAGATAATCAAATAGTTTCTGAAAGTATTGCAGTACCAGAGGTTTCAGAATCTCAAGTGCTACCTCAAGATGAAAAGCAAATTTCTAAGGAAGCCTTGAAAGAGATTAATGATATGCATGATAATCCTCCTGTGTCCTCTGAAGATAATGATGATGATGACTCTGAAGATTCTGATGATCCTAAAGCTAAGAAGAAGATAGTTAAGAAAAGGAAAGCTGTTCCCAAGCCAAATCTAACTCATGATACACCTTACTACATTTTGCAAAAGATTACACCTTACCCTGGGATGCCACAATGGATATGGTTGTTTAAGAATGAGAAGAAAGAAAGGAAGAAGAGAAGAAGGTACAGGTCTCCTCCCAAGCACTTCAGGAAAGACCCTCCTCCTCCTCCTCCTCCATCAGCTGGGGCCTCTGGAAGTGTCACTCATAGATCAGCTCCAGTCACTAAGACTTATCAAAGACACTCCAAGCCTAGTTTTCAAGGCAGCAGTGGACAACAAAAACAATATTCAAAGAGCAATCCTCCTCCAGCTTCAGAAAAGAAAAGTACTCCAGTTTCTCTTGATGATTCAAAGAAGGACACCAATCCTAAAAGGCCAGTATCTCCTCCAATTCCTTTTGTAGATCCTGAACAAGAACCCACTGTTAAAATGGCCAGATTTCAAGAATTAGTTGAACTTTCTCTGATCAATAAAGCAAAACCAGAAGGCAAGGACCCATCTCAGTACTCTACCATGTCCTCATACAGAAAAGAAGAGCTCAAAAGGTACAATAATGCCAACAAATTTTTCAATGTAGATGATTATATGAGTCTCCATCCTGAAGTTATAGTACCAAGGGTTACTTTTTGTGATATTATTGGAGCATCTGACATGACCATGTCTAAGAGATAAGCTGCAAACCCTAACAGAGAAATCATTTTCAGGCAACCATCTAACAAAGCTGAGAAAGAGAAGTCTAGGGAAAACAAATAATTGTTTGTTTAGTTTGTTTTCTGAACTATTTTGTGTTTAATCATAAAGCACTTGTTGTACATATATCTACTAGATCTTTATTTTCTGCCAAATATCTTTCTTTTTGCTTTATGAGTGTTTACTTTTGTTTATATTAGTGACCTCACCTAAATAGGGGGAGATTATTGGATCCCTAATTTGAATTTGGGCTAGGCTCACAAATTAAGATGTTTGACCCACTTTGTATAGCTAGGGTCAAGTCTGTTAGTCCTAAAATTTAGGCTAGTCATTAGTATCAATTTTCATGGACCAACCCGTAGAGGAATTCCGTAGACTCAAGACTTAGAAGAATTCAGAGTTCAGATTATTAGTTTGAAGTTCTTCAAACTCAGCTCGACGATCGTCGATCGCAAATCGACGAACTCAGAAATCTTTCTCTGGGCTGAGCTCGATGATATTCGAGCTCAGGTCGACGTTTTCCTCCTCAATACAGATTCTCCGCTCGACGAAATCTGGAGTTCAGCTTGGATAAATTCTTTCTAGTTTGTTTTCTCTAAACTCAGGACGACGAAGATAGATTCTCTACTCGACGAACAGGGAGCGCAGGATTGGCAAGATATTTCCAAGTTGTAGTTGGCTGAGCTCAGGTCGACGAATAGGATTTCTCAGCTCGAATAACTTGGAACTCCAGTCAACGAATTCTACCCAGAGGTCGACGATTTCTGTCCCGAGTCAGATTGATAAGTTTTCCTTATTTCTGTCCCCAATTTCTTATATTATTTAGCAGTAATTCTTTGAGTAATTAATGTTTATATTCTCAAGAATATAGTCGTTCTTGGAAGCATTAATTATGGATTTCATCAGAGTTAATTACTTGCTTATTTTACTGGGACAGTTGAGGAAACTCATTAAAGATTATATTTCAGTCATTTCATTCTCCAGTATTAGTCAGTAATTAATGCTTGGAATTCAAAATTCAAGAGGAGAATTCGACAGCAGAATATATAAGAGAAATTTCTTTCAGACAACAGCAGAGATGTGATACAAGCAAGAAAGAAACGATATACAGTGATATACACAGAATACAAAACACAAGAAGTGATACGAAGAAGAGATACAGAAATATACTGAAGAATATCTGATTCTTCTCTATGCTGAAAACTTTCTATTTTCCCCTTGATCTTTCAGAAGACTGAAGAAGAACATCAATCTTATATCAAGAGTCTTCTTTAACTTCTACTCTAGGAATCCTCAAGGACAACAACTCTAGATCTGTCTACAAGTTCCTGAATTTCAACAAGACAAGGCTGAAGACATACACCCTGAGTAAGGCTCCAGGCTTTCTGAACATCTCAACATTTCAGAAGGAGCTTTGATAATAGTAATCCACTGAGTCTTCTCTGTTGAATAGAGAAAAGAGAAGACACCATCAAATCTCTCAACCTCTTGTATAAAGGGTTTATTAACTCCCTTCAAAAGTTTTTTGTTGGTTTTTGGGCACCTGATCAAAAGCCTAAAGGGTTGTGAGATCTCCATGTAAATAGATCTTGTGGTGGCAATCACCTGATCAAAAACCTGATAGTGAATTCCTGCCAGGGTGGTAGAAGAGTGGATGTACCCAGTTTGGGGAACCACTATAAAATTCTTGTGTTATCTGGTTGCTCATTTTCTCTTTATTTTGCTGTGTTCTGATAGTGTACTTTAGCTTAGTTTCCATTTATTTTTATATTGATACTATTATCACTTGTTTCTCTGACAATTTTTCTATAGCCAAAAAGTTTTAAGTTACTCTATTCACCCCCCCCCTCTAAAGTATAGTAGATCTATCCCCTATCTTTCAGGGTTCAAGGAATTTTGTGTCGCTAAGGGAATAATTCTTAAAACCACGGCTCCTTACTCACCCCAGTCAAAATGGTGTTGTTGAGCGTAAGAATAGAACTATAACAGAAATGTTGAACACTATGCTACTAACAACTATCATGCCTAATTCCTTTTGGGGAGAAGCAATTCATATTGTAAATCACATTCTGAATAGAGTGCCTCATTCTTAGCTCACTTCTACCCCATATGAGCTGTGACATGATCATCCTTGTAGATATGATACTCTAAATACTTGGGGTTGTATTGCCTATGTGCGAATACAATACCTTAAAAAGCCTAAACTAGGACCTAGAACAACGATATGTGTCTATCTAGGTAGTGCGAAAGATAGTGCAGCCGACAGATTTCTCAATCTATCCACTAATATTATGATAGAGTCTAGAGATGTCATATTCTTTGAAGATAAATTTGTCAAGGATCATGGTTTGTCTATTTCTGGGTGTAATGATATGATTTCACAATCTATCGTAGAACCTGTAGTTGGCCCTTCTAACACTGCTCCCCAACCATTAGAGGTGGAACCTGTTTCACTTAGAACACATACAAAGAGAGAATCTCTAAGAACTTTGGTGAGAATTTCGTCACCTACCACTTAGAGGATGATCCATTTTCCTACCAGGAGACAATGAGATCTAGAGATTCGTTGAAGTGGGCAGAAGCCATTGATTATAAGATGGACTCGCTATTATATAATAATACTTGACATCTAGTTGACTTGGCGAAAGGCGCTAAAGTACTAGGATGCAAGTGGGTGTTAGAGAATAAACTATATAATGATGGGTCTATAGTCAGGTATAAAGCGCATCTAGTTGCTAAAGGCTATAAACAGCAAGGCGGAATAGACTATTTTGATATTTATTCACATGTGTGTCACCTATCAATTATTAGGATTCTTCTTGCTTTAGCCTCTATCAAGAACTTCATAGTTCATCAGATGGATATGAAGACACCTTATTAAATGTAGAACTTGATGAATAGATCTACATGACACAACCTAAAGGTTATGTTCATAAGGATCTGAAAGGTAAAATGTGTAAATTAAATAAATCAATCTACAGGCTTAAACAAGTGCCTAAGATGTGGTAGATAAAGTTTGATCAAGTGGTAAAGAGTCTCGAATTTCAGTACAGTCTTTCAGACAAATGCCTTTATCACCGCTCATTATCGAATCGAATAGTCATCATATATTTATATGTGGATGATATGTTGATTCTTGGGTCAGATCTTGTTGTAGTTAGGGATATTAAATCCACTCTAGCAGAAGTCTTTGACATGAAGGACCTTGATCCTGTAGATACCCTATTAGGTATGAAAGTTAGAGTTGACAAGGGTCGAGTTACTCTTAACCAGGATCATTATATTGAGCAACATCATTCTACCAAGGGATATGATAACTGTAGGCCGATTGAGATATCATTTAATCATAATATTAAGTTGAGTCCTAATGTAGAGACCAGCAATGATCAAGTTAAGTATTCCACGATAATTGGTAGTCTCATGTATTCCACAAGTTGTACTAGACCAGTCATTGCTTTTTCGGTTAGCATGCTGAGTCGTTTCACCAGCAATCCAGGCAAAGAGCATTGGAAAGCCCTAGATAGGCTGTTGAGATATCTGAATGGTACTAAAGATCATGTTTTGTGCTACAATGGTTACCCACCTTCTGTGGAGGGACATTCTGATGCGTCCACTACAACAAAGTCGTCTTACGACGACGTTTTTTTATGCCTTTAGTGACGATTTCAAAGCGTCGCGATAGTTTTTGTGACGTTTATAAAAACGTCACTAAATCGTCACGATTGCGCATGTCGCTGTAGCAGCTTGCGACGCTTTAAAAAAACGTCGCGATTGGCAGTTACTCTACGATGACACTTTCTCAAAAACGTCATGATTGACAGTTACTCTACGATGACATTTTTTTTAAAAAAACGTCATCATTGATAATTGTTTTACCGCGACACTTTCAAAAAACGTCATTATAAACAATTACTTTATCGTGACACTTTTTACAAAACATGGAGATAAATATTAACACTAACACGATGTTTTTTACAAAACATGGAAATTTTTTACAACTTGTTGTCCAAATAATATATCTCTAATTATAGCAAGGTGCTACAGCATTTGCAATAATATTTAAATACTCAAATAAATTGTGATAATAGTTCTCAAATAATCTAAATACTAATCTTAAATACTATCATAAATAATATTTATTATAAATGTATATAATCCTGGAAATATTTTAATTATTTTAAGAGTGATATTAACACATTGAGAGGATTGATCAACAAGCATAATGGACAACACATGAAAATGCAATAATGAATGAAAGAATGTCATATTCTTCATTTTTAACTAATGAGAACAACATACTACACTAACAAAAAACTATAATCTAATTGTAAAAAATATTGTCATATTACATGTTAGAATCTAACAAATAAAAAAAAATCCAAAATTTTAATGTCACGCTAGAGGAACTCTTCTCATCAACCTCTCAGCTTCCAACCACCACAATGCCATCAATAGGAATCACCTCACCGGCCTTCATAGCGAGCAAGGTGTTCACCTCAACATCTTTGGCCTCGATGATTTCACAAGTTTGAGCTAGAATTGCCTTTTGCGTGACCATGCTCATCAACAATGACATCCTGGTAGTAGCCTGCCAGATAAATAAAGGTCAGACTTTTTATATAATTTCTAAAAATGATCAAACAATGTCTAATGCTATCTACTAGTGTGCATTTTCTTAGGTTCTTGGAGTTTTATCCCTTTATTTTAAGATCATAGCATTTACAATAGAGTTTACTATCATGACTCAAATCCATATTCAAAGTTTCAAACTAAGCTTTAAGAACATTACAATCAAATAAATTACCAATTGATCATACCAACACCACCTGATTCATGTTTGAACAATAAAATTTCATGTGATTTTCAAAAATGTGCCAAAAATATGAAATCACTTGTAAAATATCGCTATTATGTCATATTTTCTTTTCTTTTTTAAGTGATCGATTGAACCACTAAATGGAGCAGGCTTGAACCATACTGAATGTCATATTTTTTTTTGATAACACAAGTATGTACCTTGCAGCTTGCCATGAACTCAAGCCAATCAGCTATTGTGAAATGAAAGACTATGAACACAGCTTCTGAGTAGTCCTTCAGGGTAACCATCTCTCCAACTAAAAAAAAATAGAATCTAAAAAGAAATATAGACAACTGTTTATAAACGGTGCACTATTAACATAGAAATCTATTTAGCAAGGACATTATCAAGAACTCCATAAAATCAAGTGATCTCAGAAATAGTAGTCATAGCTCTATACTAGACATTGACATTTGATTAGGAGATATCTTCATACTTCTTTGAATCCCAAGACACCAAAGAATCTTCGAACGGTTTTCTGCACTTTGCAATTCCATGCTGAAATTTCAAAAGTACTTTAAGTCCGGATTATACAAAAAATGCACATTCAAGAGTATTTAGATCCGGCCGTCCGGGAAGCACCAATAATTCGAAGTTCGAAGTGTCAAAATAAACCTTTTTATATTGTCTCGACCTAAATTCCTTTAAAAATTTGGCTTCAACATACGAAGTGCCAAAACATCATATTTTGAGAATGAAAAGTGTCAAAAAGCTCTTTTGAGGTTTGAGAGCATAATTTGTAAGATAAACTAGATATTTTGAAGACGCAGCGGAAAGATGATAGAGAATGTGTAGAGGAGTAGAAACGAAATTATCCCTCCGGTCATTAGGGCTTTCCATTTGGACGATCGGCTTTGAGAATCCTGTCGCAATGCGAGCGGCGAAGAAGATGCTGGACGAGTGGGTGCTGCAGCATGAACAGCGAAGAAGATCGACCTTTTGCCGGAATGCGAAAACGCCAGAGGAAGAGGGCTCGGGATAGTGCTCGGAATCGGCGATCGTCTTCTCTGCAGGAGATATCGCGGGATGGCGACGGAATCGGGATAAAACCCTAAAATAGCGAGTGGTGTTTTCTTCCGGCTCGGGCTTCTGGAGGTTGGGGAGAGAAATGAGCCGAATGAGATAATGAAGATGGGTTTATTATCCCTATTTATACCCCAATCCAGGGCCTCAAGCAAAACCCTGAACGATCTGGGTCGTTCATCCTCCCATCTAGAGGATCTTGACTTAAATCCCGATTTGACTTAAATCACATGTCACTGTTGGGTCTAGCGAGTCACCACTTTATACTAATCATCCTACCGGACTCTTACGAGTTGAATCAAATAGGTAATCTAACATTCTCTCACTTGATTCAACAGGTGAGAGTTCAACTTATCATTTTTTAAAAAATAATTAATTTGTTCTATAAAAATAATTAATTTGTTCAAAGTGTGAGAGTAGCAAGGTGGGAGAGTAGCTTCATCGACGCACGCTGCCGCTTCGGCGGAGGCTGTGTGGTTCTTCATATTCGCCACATCGGAGGAGCGGGCGGTGGTTTAGGGAAGGATTGTAATGAAATGAACATAAGAGTTTATTGTTAGGTATAGTACTTTGTGTTCGGTAAGTACATGACATGAATATCAAAAAAAATAGTAGTTCAATAATTTGATAATAATCATTATATCACTCATATCACCTTCGACGAAATATCTTCTAAGCTAGCTATTTGATGACAAATATTGATTGAAAATGTTATGTTTTGATGACGTTTTTATGATAATCGTCACAAAAGATAAACATATATGTTGACTTTTTATATGAAAAACGTGAGCAATACTAAAATTTTGTATTGGTGACGTTTTTGAAAAAAAAAAACGTCGCTAAATTGAAAACATACGTTGACGCTTTAAAAAGCGTCGCAATAAAAACGTCATTGTAAAGTTCATTTCTTGTAGTGGTCGTGGTGTTCAAAAGTCGGGAACAGCAAGTCCACTAGTGGATATATGTTCACTTTCGGTGGAGCTGCTATCACTTGAAAATCCAAAAGACAGACCTATATAGCATTGTCGTCTACCGAGTTGTTTGCCTTAGCTTCGGCTGGTGAAGAGGTAGATTAGATCAGGAACTTGATTTTAGACATTCCCTTGTCTAAGTTACAAGTCAACTCGTTGAGCTTGTATTGTGATAATCAAACAACAGTTCAAGTCGCTAAGAATACTCTCTATAATACTAAGAGAAGACATGTACGACTGAGACATGCCTTGTTGAATTATCTAAAAGAACAAGGAATTATCACTTTGATCGATGTATGTTCAAAGGATAACCCGGCTGATCCATTGAAGAAAGGAATGCTCAAAGACTGGCTAATCAAAACAGTGGGGAAAATGTGACAAAAGGTGATCTAGTTCGGCCTTAGTTCAGCAATAGGAGATTTAGTTCATCCTTTATCCAAACGTTTTGATTATTTTGATTTCCTTTATCAAAGCAAGCATGTTGTGTTCTGTTTATGCTCTAGGTTGCTGAGCTCGGATCTGGTAAGTTGTTTCATTCCAAACTTGATGTTAGCAACTGCTCCTGGATTTGTCTTTTGCCTTGGAGGAGAGTGTTATTCAAAACTTGATAACACAATCTGACTTGGTCTTGTCTCTTATTCTAGAGATTGGTTCCATTCCAAACTTGATGAGTTCCAATTAACTTTAGAAGGACAGTAACCGTGACATTCCATATAGGATCATAGATATAGTTGCGGTGTCTAGAAGTCTGAAATTGTTTTGGTTGAAATAGATATCAGGTTCTGAGGTAAAACTATAATACTCAGTGAACGTGTCCTCCCTCACTACAAGAAAAACCATAATAAGCAGGGAGCAGAATACCATACTAATCCTTTAAATTCGTTGCTAATTTTAATTAGCAACGAATTTAGAAACCAAAAAATTCGTAGCTAATATGCTACTAGCTAATTTTAGCAACGAAATTTTTTCTTTCTATATATCAAGAATTATTTAGTAAGGTAGTTTATCCTTTCTAAATTAGGAAAGAATTCTGTTTTTGTTGCTAATATTTAACATTTTTATTTAATAATTCTGATAAATAAAAACAAATATTATGCATACTAAAAATTTATTTGTTTAATTGTAGATGCTAGGTTTCAAACACCCAACCTATTCCATACAAACAATCATTTTTACCCACTGCTCTAACTTAATTCTTTGTTTAAAAGAGATGATATTATTTATATGTAACGTATACATAATTCATAAAATTATGTAATCAAATATAAATATATAATATATACATTTCTTTATATAACATATATATTCCTTTATATATTATATATATATATATATATATATATATAATATATTTATATATATTTATTATATATATAATATATATTTATTATATATATAACGATATATATATATATATACGAGTGCCCGACACAGGGCTCTGCCCCTTTGGCAATGGGCGACAGTACCCGACCAGCGACGACGGGTTTCTCGCGCCCCATTAAGGCGGGTTTCGCCCGCAACATATATATATGAGTACTCAAAATGATCGTAAAAAATATACATAAATATTACAATTTTTATTTTGTAAAACAATTACGTTTTGACCTAAAAATATTAATCTTGATTTTAATAAAGTTGATTGATTTAATGTCATCATCTCGAAAATACCACTGATATGCCTAATGACAACCTTCCTTGAATAGACCGCTGACATGCCTAATAACAACATATCATAGTATGTGTAGGAGTTCTACTAAAAAATTTTTTGAATTTAAATGGATTTTCATCATTACTTCTAATTTTTTGATAGTGTAATTACTTGAATGGATATTGTATTTTTAATTATTTTGTTGAATGCAAATAGTTTACACTATTTATAAATATATTAAACAACAATTATGTTTTACGGGAAAGGATAATTTCGTAAGAAAAAGCCATGTCATTTTTTGGAAAAAAATTCATCAATAAATATTTTGCAACAACAAAATTTGTTGCTATTTTGTAACAAAAAAACAAAAAAATTTGTTGCTATTTTGCGACAAAACATTCGTTGTTAGTTTAACAACATAAATTTTGCAACAAAAAAATTCGTTGCTATTTTAGCAACACAAATTTTGCAACAAAGAAATTTGTTATTATTTTATCAACAAAAAAAATTCTTGCTATTTTTGTTGGTAAAGTAAAAAAAATTAAGTAGCTAAATTTGATGTTAATTAACAATGAATTTTTAAGTCTTGCTAATTTACCTTGCTAAATGAGATTTTTCTTGTAGTGTAAGGCAAATTAAAATAATTAATACTAAGTTCATTTGGTAGAACTAGATGTTTGTAAATTTGCAAGGGATATAACTCATTCTAAAATGAAATTCTCTGTTGAAATTGTAGGGGCTGCTAGGATAGGAGGAGCACTGGTTGACTGGGATCCAGGTCAGGATGATCTTTTGGATGATGAGTTTTAGAGTGATATTAGTTTATCTTTTTACTACTTCTGTTCAGAGCATTGTTTAGCTCTTCTTTTATGCACTGTTTGTTTGTACTTTCTAGCTCTGTTGATTTCTGACGCCAGACATATAGGGCATGTGTCTTGTTGCACCTGAGACTAGTTCTGTGTTACAATTGAATTTTGTTTACTTATGTGTGCATACTATTTTCTGTTTAAGTCTAATTTCTTTTGAAACAGGTACTGGACACGGTTGTCTATGATTCATAGTTGGTTGAACTTTACACAAACCACCCTCTATCCGAAGTCTGGGTTCACGGCGGACATAGGAGGAGATTGTTAGATATTTATGTATATGTCTGCACGTGTGTTAGGCCGACTTGGAATATGTTTACGGGTTCGTGTCATACTAGGGTCTTGCTCTACGCTGGAAGTACTATAAATACTCATTTCATACATAGATAAGATATTCGTAGAATACTTTGAGCGGAGTCCTTTTACATGACATTGTTCGAGGCAATCGGAAGCTTGTTTCCTCTATATAGGACCATGCACTATAGTAGATAAAATCAATTGGATAGCATATTAGCTTGTGTTACATGCAAAGCCAAACAAGTTACACTTTTCAAGTATATATCATTGCTTCAGCATGCCTTCACCTAAGCAACATGCATGTGTAGCCATGGGATCTCCCAAAACGACTCGATCATTCCATTACATTGCGAGCTATAAGAGATTGCGTGGCATAAGTATCTATGACTAATCGTGCAGGAGTCGATGGACTTTCCAAAAACTTTCTGGAAAGAATCAAATCCATGCCTTGTCGGGCATTCAATAGATGTTGCGACTGCAATGTGAATAGTTTTGCTAACACATCGTAAGATATTATGGGGCCGTGATTTTTCTTCGTAGATTATGCCATTTCATGTTGTAAACAATCTTGCTTTCAGTTGTGCATATCAAGACTCTTAAGGGGTAGCAACGTAATAAAAAGGGAAGGACGCCCACTCATCTGCAGTTGATAATAGGTATGAACTAGGTTCTGTGTAGTGACATGAGACTCTAAGTTGTAAGTTGAGATATCATCTACTTGATATGTTTGCGTGGCAAGGGATAGAGACAACCATATATTACAGGACAGTTCCATGAGAGAGTAAAGCATCTAATCATTATTCTAACATTAATTAAATTATGATGAAATATTTGGATACTAATAATAGATTATATGCACGCACAATAATAAAAACATGTATATACTGCATATAAAATCCATAATAATAATAATAATTCCAGCGTATAACAACATCATGTCTTTTGATGATTACAACTCTATAAATTGAAACCAAATATTATCATAACTCATGTGAAAGAAAAGAAATTGAGGCCACTGCTTAACATCAGCACAGCAGAATGTGGAAATATTGTTGCGGAGGCGGATGCATGCCGAAAGAGAATGTGGTCAAGAAATTTGCAACCTATCACCTAATCAACATTTGACCTTGTAAAGGAGAAAATGCATTCTCCGTTGATTCTATTTGTTTTTTTAATAAGCATGGCCCACCTCACAAGTTGGTAATAAGCATAAAAATAAAGAGGAAAATTATGTGGACTTGAAGATTTTTATTGACGACAAGATATTCCCACTCGGACATTACTCAAAAGAGATTTGACAAAAATAAGGCATTCCATGTGGATAGGCTGATGGTGTTATTTAACGTGGAATCTCCAACGTTCGCCGAAAACTTTCTCCTTCAAGACTTGGGAAAATGAATGTTATTGGGTCTTGATCCGGGGACATGATATTGAAGATGAGATTGATGACTAAAAACTACGTCTATCATCATCCACAATTTATATGTATGTTTTTAAGTTTTAAAAAACTGTATCATTATCCCAAAAATTTTACTTTCTAGCGAAATTTTACGGGGAAGAATTGAGAATATATATATAATATATATATATATATATATATATATATATATATTATATTACTATTCTAAAAAGATATATCATGTTCTGCCAATAAAAATGAGTTCGAAAATAGGCTAATTATAAAGACCATCATTTGACTGTTTTATTCCTGAGCCGTCAGATCTGTGGCTGCAAATAGCGTAGTAGGTCTGCAAATAAAAAAACCCAAAAAACTCACTTCTTCTCTCTCCTAAAACCCGATCCGGGAAATCGCACTCTCCAAACATCACACTCCTTCGCATCTTTCACGGCCATCTCCGCCGCCGGCGGCCTGACCGAGGGCCCCGGCGGGTTCGCTGGGAGCTGGCGAACCTGCCGGGGTATTCCGGCGGGGCCACCGCCGGCGGTGGCCCTGACCGTGAGGCCCAGATCCCCTCCGGTCAGGCCGCCGGCGGCGGAGATGGCCGTGAGGCCGTGCTTATTTTAAAAAAAATAATTTATTTTAAAATTTTAAATTGAATTAAAATATTTTTAATAAATAATTAACAATTAAATCAGGGGGTGCTGTCGTTAGGGGGGCGGGCGAAGCCCGCCTTTGCCGGTCGGGTACTGTGGCGCGTGACCATCGGGCCGGAGGCCCGTGCAGGAAATGCACTGCACCGTGCATGCAGTGCGCGAGAACTGATAGGTGCGAGTGCATCTCAGCTCGTACGGAGATGTGTGCACGCTTTGATCTCTCGCGCACTGCTTTGAGATATGTGAGCTGAGATGTGCACGCATCTCAGCGCACTCGCACCCATTAGATCACACTTTACGGTAAAGTGCAGCGGATCTCGTCCGTCCGATTTCATGCACTTTACCTCCCCCGGACCCATAATATAATACCATATATAAAGAAATAATGTGGTCTGCGAATATCATGAGTTCAAAATTCCACAAGCCGTCAGATCATGAGATCATAATTCAACAATCGTGTGATCGAGTACAACAAAATCATTTCATGTCTCCACATTTTAGTAGGTCTCCTAAACCTACTACTAGGGTGTCCTAAACCTATGTGAAAATATGATTTTGCCCCTATAACCTTTAAAAAATTGGGCAATTAGCTGTTAAAATTATATTAATTTAAATGCGGCTATCTGGTTTTGAACCCAGGACCTCAAAAATAAGAAAAACAACTCAATCCAATGAGACAAGAAGAAAATTACAATAATAATTCCAAAAATTTATACTTAAATTGTTATATTTCATGTATTTTTATTAAAAATTTATATAATATAGGTATAATATCATTGATTATTACATATAAATATACTAACTATAATAATAATTATATATATTATTCATTATATATGTACATTTATAATTATAATTTAAAATTTGTTATTTATAAAATTATATTTATATTTTTTTCTTAAATATCGTCGTGGGCGGGCGAAGTCCGCCGGGGGCGGCCGGGTACAGTTGCGCGAGGTCGTAGTGGCAGGTCGGGTACAGTTGCGTGAGGTCGTAGTGGCGGGCCGGTATAGTTGCGCGAGGTCGTAGTGGCGGGCCGGTACAGTTGCGCGAGGTCGTAGTGGCGGGCCGAGTACATCGCGGGGGGCTGTAGGGCGGGTCGGGTACAGTTGTGTAAGGTCGTAGTGGCGGGCCGGGTACAGTCGTGTGGGGCCGTATGGGTGGGCCGGGTACTTTCGCGATTGGCAGTAGTGGCGGAGCCCCGTGTCGAGCACTCATGTGTGTGTGTGTGTATATATAGATGGCATGCTTATGTTATGACTGAATTTAGAAGTTTTCATAATATCATTTTGTTGATTGCATTAATTTTTCAAAATATCCTTTTGTTGATTTTCATAATATGACAATGCTTATGCCAAGGTCGCACGACAGGCTGCCGCCGCTCGACCGCAATACTGTACGGTCAGTCACCCGCGAAGCTTCTTCTCCCCTCTCACCACTATTGTAATTGATGGTTTCAGCATCGTTTATAGGAGAGAAAGCCCCTCCCATGATCTCCTCCAAAAGTGGATCATGGGTGGGCCATCCCCCCATGAACTCTTATGATGCGGGAAGTATGGGGGGGGGGGACCCACTCCCTCTCCCCATGGAGGAGGGCGGCCACCGCCGGAAGACCCCCGCCGTCGGGCGGCCTGACCACCACCGGCGGCCCCCCCCCTTCCGGGCCTTGCCGCGTCGAACCACCGGCCTCGCCGGCATGGCGCCGCGGCTAGACGCCGCCTCCCCGGCAGGGCGGCCGCGGCAGGCCGCCGGCCTGGCCTGGCCACGGGCGGCCAAGGCCGGCCACCTAGCCGTCGGCCAAGCTGTCAGCCTAGCCCCGACCGGCCCCCGGCGGGCCGCCGCCGCCGGCCACCAGGCTGGCCGCCCCCGCCGCCGGCCGCCCGGCCATCCACCCCCGCCTCCGTAGTGGCCTGTCGCCGTGGACAACCTCCCCACCGTTCGATCAAGGGGAGGCTCTCCTCGCAGTCCAATCCAGAGGTAACCACCCACTAACACACTACTTTAGTGGTGGGGACCGCCATGATCCTCCCCTGGAGGCTATAAAAGAGACCCCAGAGCCTCTTCATTCTTCACCTTTTCCTTCTCCGTTTTTTTCTTCTTCTTCCTCAGGTGAGAGCCCACCTGCCTCCTCCCCCGATTAGGCCTCCTGTCGTCGTGAACCACCTGTTGAATTTTCTCAAAGTGATCAGCAAGATAGCCTAAAGCCAAATTAATATTCCTAAACTATCCAGTTAACACCTTGATCATGCGGAAGCCCAAAGAGCAAGCTTAATACCAAATGCAAATGGAAGAACAAGCAGATCTTATATTCATTAACACTTCTTTACAAGGCGAGGTATACATAGCGAGACATGATTTCACTAGTACACCAACTACAAACAGAAAACACAAAAACAAGTCGGGCGGACAGCACTGGAAACCGCCAGACCGCCTAGTCCATCAAGGTCTCCGAAGCCGCCTGAACTGCTGCTGCTGCTACAATCTAAATAGCACCCGGAGTCCGCCGAGACCGTGAGGTCGTGCGGACATACCGTTATTCACTGACTGCTGAAAAATGAAGAACAACCCGCCTACCCGCCTGAGAACCGCAGACAAGATATTGGAACTTGGAAATGCTTGAGCAAGAACCACTAACAAGCCGCAGAAGCGACCAGCTGAGACTGCAGAGACCGCACACTTCAACGCCAAACTCCTGGCTCCTTGAAGCTAGCTGCGCGACCTGCACACAGCAAACCGGTAGCTAGCTTTACTCAACCCGCGCGGACAGGGAAATCCAGACCGCAATAAATGACCCAGCCCCACTTACTGCTCACTCAGTTACTATAGACGTGCCGGAGGGGGGTCTATTTATAGGCGAGGTGAGGAGTGTGGTCACCACCCTAGAGGATAGAGTCCACTGCCCCAGCCCGCGCGCTAGCACAAACCAATCCGCCAAGTCTGCATGGACTTGGCCAGACCAAACCTCCAGGAGCCAGACCAAAGGCAGTCCGACAATAAGCGGACACACTGTCGGCTTGTACAACACAGGTACAACGCCAGCCCGCCAAACCCATATTCAGCGCCAGACCGCCACCACCGCTCAACACATCAAGCGGACACAGAAGGCAGCCCGTAGAGTATGACAACAACGCAATCACCCGCCACTGAGTCCACGACCACAGGCAGTCTGTCCGGTCAACAGCGGACTCTGCGGACTCTGCGGACACCGTGAACTTGACAAAGAAAATGAGTCCAGCAGCCCACTAAGCACTAGCGCGTGTACGACGGACACATAAGCTCCAGTCCGCCAATCAGCAGGACAGTCCGCCACAGATGAGAAACATCCACTGCAACAAGGAGAGCTCGGCAAGACCCAAGGCACCATCCACATATATGCGGACTCCGCGGACGCCAAAAAGCGGAATAAGGCAGAGCCTGCAAGCCCTACTCGCACAGCTCCCAATCAACGACCAACTTTCGGACTCCGACAACAGTCCGCGCAGTCCTCCACAGCAGCTAACACTCGCTGCACCACTGGAGCTCGGCAAAAGCCACAACTGAACTCCAATGCCAGTCCGCAACAGCGGACATCGCGGACTTGCCAGTCCGCAAAGCCTCCCGCGGATAGCACTCTCAGTCCGCCGTTAACACAGGCTTGCAAATCCACAAGGCCTCTCAGTCCGCCCCCGCCTACACATCACCCACTTCACTTCACAAATTTCAACACTCCCCTTGAAGTGGGAATGGTGATCAAGCCTAGCAAGCTTCGTAACCGCTAAAATGGCCCCTCGACAGTGGCTTCGTGAAGATGTCAGCAAGATATCTTTAATCGACATCCCGACCAGAAGAGATCCCTCCAGCAGCTTCCTCCTTATGAAGTGGGGCTCGATCTCAATATGATTGATCATGCGTGACACATTGGATTGTTTACCAGTTTGAGAGCACTCTTGTTGTCACCCCGGAGTAAAGTACGCCCTTGCACTTCCTGATGAACATCCTCTGCAAGCCTTCTAACAAGATGGCTTCCCGAGCAGCCCAGGCCGAAGCCTTATACTCAGCTTTTGTAGTAGACACAGACACTGAGTCCTGCTTCTTACTACACCACGAAAATGCAAGCTGATCCACAAGTGAACACATAACCCGAAGTTGATCTCCGATCATCTAAGTCACCACCATAGTCAGCATCCGTGTATCCAAGCAAAGCAAAGTCCGCATCTCTACTATAAAGGAGTCCATATCAGAAGTTGACTTGACATACTTCAAATGTTCTTCGCTGCTACCAGATGAGACTTCCTTGGTTCAGCCATAAACCGACTTACTCAGCCAACATCGTAAGCAATGTCTAGCCTTGTAATTGTCAGGTAGATCAAGCTCCCAACTAGAGCTCTGAACACCAAGGGATCAGAAGAATCCTTCCCTCATCTCGT
This sequence comes from Platanthera guangdongensis, assembly GCA_039583875.1. Taxonomy (NCBI): domain Eukaryota; kingdom Viridiplantae; phylum Streptophyta; class Magnoliopsida; order Asparagales; family Orchidaceae; genus Platanthera; species Platanthera guangdongensis. The sequence continues at coordinate 823,435 of CM077148.1, read as the reverse complement.
CGAAGCTTCAGCCCATGTTCCAGTGGAGTAGAGCAACTCTTCCCTTCTCCCATGCCGAATCGACTCACAATGCTATCCACATATCCCTTCTGGCAAATTAGAATCCCGCAATCCTTCCTTTCCACTTCATGACCAAGAAAGTGATGAAGCTCTCCTAAGTCTTTCATCTCGAAGCGTATAGCAAGCTCAGCCCTGAGCCTTGCTACTTCCTCCTCCGAATCCTGTGATGATCATATCATCCACATACAGCAGGAACAAGACTAGAAGCTCCCCATTCTTCTTGACAAACAAGCTAGAATCTGTGTTGGAAGCAAGATAACCGCAGAATTGTAGATACTCTACTATCTTCCCATACCAAGCTCTAGGAGCTTGCTTCAACCCGTAGAGAGCCTTCCTAAGCTTGCAGACATAGTCCGGATGAACTTCAGAAACAAATCGAAGTGGCTGATCCATGAAGATGTCCTTGTCATTCTCTCCAAAAAGGAAAGCATTCTTCACATCAAGCTGCCACATCCTCCAACCTGTGCACGCAGCCAAGGCGATCGCCACTCTAACCGAAGTCATCTTTGCAACTGGACTAAATGTCTCCTCATAGTCTTATCTATACTGCTGTGATAATCCTCGAGCAACTAGGCGAGCTTTATACCTATCAATGCTCCCATCAGCCTTCTTCTTCAAATTAAAACACCCACTTGCAAGTCACCAGAGTAACGCCATCATCCTTTGGCACAAGGTCCCAGGTTTCATTATTCTTGAGAGCAACAATCTCTTCCTTCATGGCATCTTCCCACTCCTTGACTCCAGTGGCCTCATTGAAGTTTGCAGGCTCTCGCTCATCCAGAGGACCTGCAAAGAAGTAGGAGATAAAACTCACTGCATTCCCATCACAGTAACGAGCAGGAGGCTTCACAACCCTCTTTGATCTTCGAGAGGCTGTCCTTTGCTCACTACCTCCGTTGCTCCTTCAGGCTCAACTCCAATTTCAGGCAAGCTTTGAGCAATGCTCCCTCTGCTTCCTGAGCCAGAAGCCTCAGCACCAAAATTTGAAGCAATAGGAGCTACTGGTGAAACAACAAGCTCCTCTTCATAAACTTCAGCAACCACCTTCTGCTCTTCATCAACCTTGCTCTCAGTTAGCTCAACTGAGCCTCCTCCATACGACGTCAATTCATTAAAGACTACATCTCTTGATACAACAAACTTCTTCGTCGTAGGATCCATGCATTTCCATCCCTTCTTCGCTCATCATAGCCAACAAAGACAAGATTCCTTGCCTTTGCATCAAGCTTAGTTCTTGAAGCATCCGGGACATGCACGTAGTAAGTTGATCCGAACACCCGAAGGTGTTCCACACTGGGCTTCTCCTTCAGCAACATCTCAAAAGGAGTTTTCATGTTGATCGGGCTTTCTGGCATTTTTGTGGCCGTCCATTCCTTCAGCCTGGATCCAAAGGCTGAGCTTCTTTCCTCTTTTCCTAAAGGACAAAAATTGAGATCATAGTCTCATTTTGCTTAGCCTTCATCTGTTTACAAGTTAAAGAGAGAAAGGGAGAGGAAGAGGAAGGAAGAAGAAGAAGGCCTGTGCTGGTGGAGCTTGAGAGTATCAAGCTGCGATCCGAAGCCTGCGTTGCGGAGGAACGTTCTTGTGATTCATTCAAGCTAGCTTTGAGTTCATGGCACCGAAGCGGTCGTCAATGGTAACGACTTTCCTTCCTAGCCATGTGAAGGCTTCCTTTTGTCATATATGTGTGATTCCCCCACCAAGAGGTGGCTGTTTTGGAGTCTTTTGGTGGATTCATGAAATCCCCTTTGTTGGCATATAGATCCGGAAATGGAGTACGGAATAGGCATGCTGTGTGAAGCCCATCTAGACAGGTTGGTCTGGATTGGTGATGTTGCATATGAACCGGAGAAGACTCCGTGATAAACGTGTAGTTTAAGGAGTCAACGGGTTATATCTGCGAAGAGGAGTAGTAGGAAGTACTGGAGTGGTAGTCCAGGAAAATATCCGTGTTGTGCTTTTGGGGACACACTTGTGCATGAAGCACAGGAAGTACTGGTGTGACCAGGAAAGGTCCTTTATGATGATTGATGTCGTAGGGTGTCCTCCTGTGAAGAGAGTAACAGGAAGTACTGGTGTGCCCAGAAAAGACCCCTAATATTTGTGCTGTGGCGGTGTCCACCTGTGACGCGAGTAACAGGAAGTGCTGGGGTGCCCAGGAAAGACCCGCTAATGTGATGATTGGGTATTGAGAAATACCCAGGCTGTGTGCCAAGAACAGGATTGGTGAGACCGACCCGCGCCTTTGATTAAGCCATGAGTACGCTGTACTCGGAGAAGGCAAGGCGATTTGAGCAACGGGGGGTGGAGGATCCGACCTGCGCTATGTCCGTCTGACATGAGACCAAAAGGTGCGGTCTGTTGGAGCGCATAGCAAGAGTCTTAGGCCTGCGTGCCATGATAAAATGGGGGGCTACGGGCCATCCCGGTGTAGTAAGACTAGAACTCCGGCTGCACGCCATGGAGTAAATGTTCAAGAGAAGTACCGTTGGGTTGTGATCCTGATACGGTGGTGGGCAAGTGCTTTGCCAGAACACCAAGAATGTGCCCTGAGTGCACGGACCGTTGGGCCGGGTGGCGAACGGTTGTGATGGCATGTGTGCGTAAAAGCACATTTTATGAGAGATATTGCCATGCTTGTGATATGATATGCCTGCAGGGAAGATTACCACTGCCCCGAGAGAAGGGGTAGGGTTGTTATAATTGGGTCAGCTGAACGCTGACAGTTGCTTTGTTTGCCACCGTTGGGTGGACTGTCCCTGTACAGGTACTGGAGAGCCAAGTGGGACGCGTAAAGGGTGATGTCCCTGCTGCTGCTGCTGCTAGCCCTCGAAGGCTTATGTTGCTTGTTGTGTTTTCTTTTTTTTGTGGCCGGTCTGCGCGCCATTGTTGAGGCCACAGTTTGAAAGCTCTGTAAGGCCATAAGGCCAACTTTATACTGGTGTAAGACATTCCTATGTGATATAAAACATGGTGTTTTATTTGTGGGACATTCAAGGGAGGAGTTCAAGTTGTAGTTTAGGCTTCCGCTAGAATGCTTTGTGACAGGTGCGATGCGTTACTCTAATATCATCCCGTACCTTCACCGCCTGTTTTGTGATATATACTCTGGGGCCCCGGCCGGACCTTCTAGCATATACCATATGAATGGATGAGGTTGTTACATTTTTGGTATCGGTTGTTTTGGTCTTTCCCTCTCGAAGTCGTGGTCGACTTCTTTTGTGGTGTGGCGAGCACGTGTCTGTGCAAACCAAAGTCTACGAATGAACTCCTGAATGTCCGTGCGAGGCATGCCAAGTTGTGTGTTTGCGGAACCCGCGCGTTCCTATTTTGTGTTGTTTGATTGTGTAAAGCCGCTAATGTGTGTGTCTTGTCCACCTTTAGGTGACACGGAGTGGAGCTGGGCCGTCTGAGCCCCAGCATTCTGGTGAAAGTACGGCACCAGCCGAGGTGCCTACACATCCACCGTCTGTGGAACATGTGCGCTTAGTTGCGGAGGCTTTATTTACCATGATCCAAGGACAGCCACTTAGTCAGGAGCAACCGACTGTGAGGCCAGAACAGGTGGCGGTAAGGCCTGAACCTGTACTGGATGTGGCTCCTCGAGCGGCTGAGAAGAAGCTAACGCGGTTTATGAGTTTCCATCCGCCTACGTTCTCGGGAGCGGGAACTCCGACACAGGCTGAAGATTGGTTAGCACGCGTCAAGAGAGTCATGACGGCGATTGGAACGGAGGAGCATCAGAAAGTCACCTTGGCTACCTTCTTACTTGAAGGAGAAGCGACATGTAACACCCCCTATCTGTCGCATAGCATATAGCAGTAGGTCCGGCCGGGGCCCGACGCCATATACCACAGACAGACCGGGTGGTTACTTATGGAAACCATCCAACCAATCTTAACGTCCTACACAGAGCATTCTAGCGGAAGCAATAAATATAACTTGCAAAACAAGAACCCAGCACAAGCATGAATGTCCACTAACATGATAATAGGAATGTTATTACAAAATACTCAAAAGTCGGCCTTAAGGCCTTACAAAATGTTTCACTTGTCTTTTACATGATTTACAAACCTCGGCTCGCAGGCCGGCCATACATGAATAAAACATAAAACATTTCCACTTGGGCCTTCGAGGGCCAGCTTCGCAAAAAGGGCTTTAGCACGCTATTGACCGCTTGGTCCAGCTGTACCTGCAAGCAAACATACCACCGCACGGTGGCAAACAAGGCAACGGTCAGCAATGCTGACCAAATTATAACGATCCCGCCCCCAACTCGGGGCGGCGATGCTCCTTTCCTGCATTTCATTAGCATAAGCGAGCAATTAAAACCATAGCCATTACATCACAGGCGTTGGCTCGCACGGTCACACGCCCCGTGCACTCAGGGCACATTCTCGGTGAACCGGTCGATGTCACGTCAATTAAAGCCATTAACATTCCGGACTCACCACCGCCACTTAGACGACCATTCCTATGAGCAATTCGTTTTCTTGGTATTGGTCACGTCAATTTAAGCCATTGACCACGAAGACTCCCATTTATGCCAACGGCGAGTGCCATGTAACTTAGGTCTCTCTAACCCGAACGACATAAAGCGGGTACGGCTCCATCTAACCCGTGCTCACATCGCAACGGCAATTTAAGCCATTTGCGCGGGTCAAACTTTCACCGATTCCCATTCTACCGCAAGACACATAACCCCGTTATGTTCATGTTGGCACTCAGGCCACCAAGTTGGCAAGACCTCGTGTCCGCCCAGTTTTCCGGTGCACCTTTGGGTTAGTCCCCAAGGCTCCCTGCTGCAATCTACCGCGTAGAAAACCCGAAAACACCAAATAGCACGGAGTCTTCTCCGCCTTATGCAATGCAACATCACCGATCCGAACTAACATGTCCGGGTAGGGTTCAACCAAAATGCCTATGTCCGTTCTCGCATACGGACTCTAAACAACGGGGACTTTACATATCTACCCGAAGGAACGCCTCCAACTCTTCGCAAACTCGCGAGAGAGGGCTCCTATGCTAAGAAAGAGAGCTATCATGCTCACAAGTGAGGATCGTTACCCTTGCGGTCCTCTTTGGCGCCATCGAAAAGTAATCGGATGGAAATCACCGCACTTGCGTTGCCTCCGTGGATCCGGAGTCGGCTTGCGATTCGGAGCTCCGAAGCTCCTCCAATGGCGGATCTAGCTCCTCTTCTTCTGCCTTAGCTCTTCTTTCTCCAAGGGTTTGGAGAGAGAACAAGTGGAAAAAGTGAGGGTTTTCTAAGTCAAAACCCGGGTATATCCCTTCAGGAACAACCCCCAGCCGTTGGATCTTCAGTCAAAGAAATGAACGGCTTCGATTCGGGACTGAAATGCCCAATCTGGACCGAACACGGCCTGGCACACGCCCGTGTCCAGGGCCGTGTGCCTCATTCGCCGTCAAAATCGAATCACCTGGAACCTCACACGGGTATCGAACACGCCGTGTTCGAGCTGACACGCCCGTGTTCCATCTGACACGGCCGTGTAGCTGGCCGTGTACCCCATGATTTTCTCCCGTTTTCAACCCGAGCACTGCACGGGTTCTAGGACACGCCCGTGTCCTTGCCCGTGTCACCTTGACACGCCTGGGCTCCAGGCCGTGTACAAGGTCTCGACACTTCGCGGCTAAGTGTCGACATGGGTCGACACGCCCTGCGACACGCCCGTGTCGCAGCCGTGTGGCCATGTCTCGACACACTGTCGACACCAAAGTGTCGACTTCGCGGGACGAGTGTCGACACGGGTTGACACGCCCTGCGACACGCCCGTGTCGCAGGCCATGTGCCGTGTCTCGACACAACGTCGAAGCACTGTGTCGACTTCACGGCTAAGTGTCGACACGGGTCGACACGCCTGCGACACGCCCGTGTCGCAGGCCGTGTGCCCAGTCTCGACACAATGTCGAGACCAAAGTGTCGACTTCACGCCTTATGTCGACACAGGCTTGACACGCCCTGGGACACGCCCGTGTCCCAGGCCGTGTGCCTGCAGCCAGAACTCAAACTGGCCCAAATTATTCCCCTTTGCTCCTTTGAGTTTCGGGGCGTTACACGACACTGCGGTGGGATGAGATGGAGTTGCATCACTTGGCGGGTCGTCCTTTAACACAAGTATCCATGGAAGAATTCTCCCGACTCTTCCTAGCAAAGCACCTTCCTACGGCTCAACGGATAGCCATGGAAAATTAATTCCAAAGGCTGGCCCAAGGTGATGGCAGTGTTGACGCATACCTGCATGAATTTACTCGCTTGGGGCGGTATGCGGGTTCTATCTTTGCTGATGAGCAAAGGAAGACCAATAGGTTCTATGAAGGACTGAGGGACGAGTTGAGGTTCCTGGTTTTGAGTTCTGTGAACCAAGATTTCCAAGCGTTGGTTGACACTGCGAGCGCGTTGGAAAAGGATATGAAGAGGGTGCATGGGAAGAGAGCTTTGGCCGTGACGCAACCGGAGTGGAAGGCACCCCGATCGGGGAAACCATTTTATAAGAGGAGATGGGGCAAGAAGTCCAAGACAAGTGGACAAGCTCCTTCATCAGTTGCAACGGGAGCAACATCGGGGGCTACCTCAAGGCCATATACTCGTATCTGCTTCAATTGTGGCCGGATGGGGCATATTGCGCGAGATTGTCGGATGCCGCCAAAGAGTGAAAAGAAGGCGGGAGCATCTTATGCGGAAAAATGAAAGGCGGTGGTAGATTCCTCTGCCTCGTAGGCGCAACCCCGGGTTTACAATCTTGACCTGCAGGAGGCCATCAAGTAGAGTGACGTGGTCAAAGGTATGAGTTTAGTTTTGCATTTGTTATTGTTTGTATGCTTTCCTTAGTACATATATGGGTATGCGATTTGTGTGTGTGACATGATTGTCACAGGTTTTGTGATGATTCGGGACACACTGGCGCGAGCACTTTTTGATATGGGTGCATCACATTCTTTTTTGTCTAGCGAGTTTATAGTGCGGCTTGGGATACCTAGTCGTGCAAAGACAGATAGCGTCAGGGTGGTGTTGCCGAATGGCTGTTGGATGCTTGCGGATCAAGCCTGCGATGTGGCGATCCAAATCGGAAGTCGGGATTTCAGTTTGACTGCTTCTGTATTGCCAATATCGGAATTCGACGTGATTTTTGGGATGGATTGGCTTGCGGAGCAGCATACCTTGATTGATTGCCAGTCCAAAGAGATCACGTTGGGCCAGAATACCGAACAAGAAACAAAGTTCGCGGGTATGCGAGGTGTGGGTGGGACGTTGATGTCTGCACTCCAGGTCGTCAAAGCTGTTCGGAAGGGTGCAGAGTGTTACTTCGCACTGATTCAGGCTGTCGATCCTAAGGCCAGTGTGGGCGAGGTTCCAATTGTGGCGGAATTTACAGATGTGTTTCCCACGGATCTCCCTGGGATACCACCCCAGCGGGAGATTGACTTCACGATCGAGTTGGTGCCAGGTGCGAAACCTGTGGCCCGCTCTCCATATCGCATCGCGCCAAAAGAGATGGCAGAGTTGAAGGTCCAATTGCAAGAATTGCTGGAGCAAGGTTATATCCGCCCAAGCATGTCACCTTGGAGCGCGCCTGTGCTTTTTGTCAAGAAGAAAGACGGTGGGTTGCGGTTGTGTATTGATTACCGTGAACTAAATAAGCTGACCGAGAAGAATAAATATCCGATACCCCGGATTGATGAGTTATTCGATCAGCTGGTGGGTTCTACCGTCTATTCGAAGTTGGACCTGAAGTCTGGTTATTACCAGTTGCGAATTCGGGAAGGTGACATTCCCAAAACCGCGTTTGGAACACGTTATGGGCACTATGAGTTCACAGTCATGCCATTTGGACTGTGCAATGCGCCCTCGGTGTTTATGGATTTGATGCACCACATATTCCGAGAGTACCTGGATCTGTTCGTGATAGTGTTCATTGATGACATCCTGGTGTACTCAAAGTCAAAAGTTGAGCATGAGACTCGCTTCCGGTTGGTGTTGACTACTTTGAGGCAAAATCAGCTCTATGCCAAGCTCTCGAAGTGCGAGTTTTGGCTATCGTCAGTGGCGTTCCTAGGCCATGTGGTGAGTGGAGCGGGCATTGCAGTGGATCCAGCGAAGATAAGGGCCATAAAGGAGTGGCCAAGGTTATCTTCTGTGGCCGAGGTCAGGAGTTTCCTTGGACTTGCGGGCTACTATCGAAGATTTGTTGAGAACTTCTCGCGGATTGCTTTGCCGCTAACCACATTGACGCGAAAAGATCAGAAGTTCGTTTGGATGCCAGAGTGCGCACGAGCTTTTGAAGAGCTGAAGGTTCGGTTGACCACGACGCCGGTGTTGTCTTCGCCAAGTGGGACCGATGGTTTTGTTATCTATAGTGATGCCTCAGGGAGCGACTTAGGCTGCGTTCTTCTACAGAGTGGAAAAGTAATTGCTTATGGCTCACGCCAGCTAAAGGTGCACGAACAAAATTATCCCGTCCCTGATTTGGAATTAGCGGCGGTGATTTTTGCACTAAAGTTGTGGCGACACTACCTTTATGGAGTGAAGGTGGAGATCTATACAGATCACAAGAGCCTAAAGTATCTTTTGGAGCAGAAAGTTTTGAACATGCGACAACGAAGGTGGTTTGAGTTCCTTGGGGACTACACTTTTGAGATTCACTACACTCCCGGGAAGGGGAATGTTGTCGCGGATGCCTTGAGTCGGAGGGTTCCGGCTAGAGCGAATTGGTTACAAAGGCATGATGAACGTCTTATCCAGGAGCTGGAGGCGTTGGAGATTTATTGTGTTGACACGAATGCCACTGCCACTGTATGTTTGAACTGGACGGAGGTGCAATGTGACCTTGCGGACCGAGTTCGACGAGCAACGGAGTTGGATGAAGATCTCTTACGCTATGTTCATGAAGGGCGAGAAGACAAATTCTCCTGGAATGACGGTCTCTTGCGAAAAGAAGGCCGTTTGTGCATCCCAAATGTGGGGAAGTTGAGGGAAGAACTGCTATATGAAGCACATTATACAAAGTATTCCATTCACCCCGGAAGCACGAAGATGTTTCACGATATGAAGAAGCTTTTCTGGTGGCCAAGGCTCAAGAAAGATGTTGCCCTTTATGTATCCAAATGCCAAACATGTGCGATGGTGAAGGCAGAATGCCAAAAGCCGGACGGTTATTTGAAGTCATTGCCGATCCCAGAGTGGAAAATTAATGATATTTCCATGGATTTTGTGCACGGATTGCCAAGATCACAACGAAGAAATGATTCCATTTGGGTAATTGTTGACCGGCTAACTAAACTGGCACATTTTCTCCCAAACAGGAGGGATGATTCAGTTGAAAGTTTGGCAAAGTTGTATGTTGACCAGATTATGCGACTTCACGGTGTTCCTCGGAGCATCGTAAGTGATCGAGATGGACGCTTCACGTCAAATGATTGGAGGCTCGTTCACCGACTGTTGGGCACGAAGTTGACTTTCAGTACGGCCTTTCATCCCCAAACGGATGGCCAAACTGAACGTACCAACAGAACAATGGAGGACATGCTCCGAATGTGCGCCCTTGACTTCGGAAAGAGATGGGAAGATCATCTATATATGGTGGAGTTTGCATATAATCACAGCTACCAGACGAGCATTGGGATGACACCATATGAAGCACTATATGGACGGAAGTGTCGTACTCCCTTGTCTTGGGTAGAAGCGGGCGAAGCTCAAGTTTTTAAGCCAAATGAGGTTGATGAAGCAAACTCAACCATATGGACAATTCGAGAGAGATTGCTTATTGCTTAAGATCGACAAGCTAAGTACTACAACGCCAAACACCGAAACATGGAATTTGCGGTTGGCGATTGGGTCTACTTAAAAATCAAGCCATTCAAAGGTGTCTCCCGGATTCGACGCTTGAAAAAGTTGAGTCCAAGATATTTGGGTCCTTTTGAAGTGGTTGAGCGAGTTGGCGAAGCGGCTTATCGGCTTGCTCTATCGGCAGACTTGGGTGGTCTCCATGATGTATTTCACATCTCGGTGCTGCGAAAGGCCATAAAAGATCCAGCCCAAGTGATCGCAAATGATCGTGTACCGGTGGAGTATGGACTAACAACGAGAGTTAGACCCACTCAGATCGAGGATCGAGCCGAAAAATAGTTGCGGAATAAGACGGTTGGTATGGTTAAAGTTCGGTGGGATAACTGCGGCCATGAAGAACTGACATGGGAGCGAGAGCAAACCATGCGAGAAGAGTTCCCCGAGCTGTTTTTGTAATCTGTGGAGAGTATTATGTTGTAACATAAATTTTGAATGTTATAACGTTTGGTTGCTGGTTACATATGGCCTTCCTGTGTCTGAATTTCGAGGACAAAATTTTTTGTAGGAGGGGAGGATTGTAACAGCCCGATTTTTATCAGCAGGAAAAGTTTTGGGTGACACGGCCTGGGACACGGGCGTGTCCCAGGGCGTGTCCTGCGTGTGTCGAGTGTCGAGAGGTTCAGTCAACGTTTTTCGCTCGACGATGTGTCGAGAGAAGGCACACAGCCATGGACACGAGCGTGTCCAAGGCCATGTCGTCGAGTGTCGAGATGTGTTCGTCGAGTGTCGAGACGTGGTCGTCGAGTGTCGAGAAGTGGGTGAACACGGCCTGTGACACGGGCGTGTCACAGGGCGTATCACTTCGGCTCGACAAACTCAGCCCGACGATTTTTGCGCTAGGGCGTGTCTTTGTGCCGTGTCTGGGCACACGGCCTGGGACACGGGCGTGTCACAGGCCGTGTGAGTCTCGGGCGATTTTGGGATTATTTTTGCCAGGTGAACACGGCCACAGACACGGGCGTGTCTGAAGGCATGTTGGGTGACACGGCCCACGACACGGGCGTGTCCATGGGTGTGTCACTAGTTTGGATAGGTCGGTTGACCACCGCTTGAGGCACACGGCCTGGGACACGGGCGTGTCACAGGCCGTGTCAGGCAAAAATCAGCTTTTCTGGCATTTTTATGGCCGTCCATTCCTTCAGCCTGGATCCAAAGGCTGAGCTTCATTCCTCTTTTCCTAAAGGCCGAAAATTGAGATCATAGTCTCATTTTGCTTAGCCTTCATCTGTTTACAAGTTAAAGAGAGAAAGGGAGAGGAAGAGGAAGAAAGAAGAAGAAGGCCTGTGCTAGTGGAGCTTGAGAGTATCAAGCTGCGATCCGAAGCCGGCGTTGCGGAGGAAACGTTCTTGTGATTCGTTCAAGCTAGCTTTGAGTTCAAGGCACCGAAGTGGTCGTCAAGGGTAACGACTTTCCTTCCTAGCCATGTGAAGGCTTCCTTTTGACATATATGTGTGATTCCCCCACCAAGAGGTGGCTGTTTTGGGAGTCTTTTGGTGGATTCATGAAATCCCCTTTGTTGGCATATAGATCCAGAAATGGAGTACAGAATAGGCATGCTGTGTGAAGCCCATCTGGACAGGTTGCTCTGGATTTGTGATGTTGCATACGAACCAGAGAAGACTCCGTGATAAACGTGTAGTTTAAGGAGTCAACGGGTTATACCTGCGAAGAGGAGTAGCAGGAAGTACTGGAGTGGTAGTCCAGGAAAATATCCGTGTTGTGCTTTTGGGGCCACACCTGTGCATGAAGCACAGGAAGTACTGGTGTGACCAGGAAAGGTCCTTTGTGATGATTGATGTCGTAGGGTGTCCACCTGTGAAGATAGTAATAGGAAGTACTGGTGTGCCCATGAAAGACCCCTGACATTTGTGCTGTGGCGGTGTCCACCTGTGACACGAGTAACAGGAAGTATTGGGGTGCCCAGGAAAGACCCGCTAATGTGATGATTGGGTATTGAAAAATACCCAGGCTGTGTGCCAAGAACAGGATTGGTGAGACCGACCCGCGCCTTTGATTAAGCCATGAGTACGCTGTACTCGGAGAAGGCAAGATGATTTGAGCAACGGGGGGTGGAGGATCCGACCTGCGCTATGTCCGTCTGACGTGAGACCAAAAGGTGCGGTCTGTTGAAGCACATAAGCAAGAGTCTTAGGCCTGCGCGCCATGACACAATGGGGGGCTACGGGCCATCCCGGTGTAGTAAGACTAGAACTCCGGCTGCACGCCATGGAGTAAATGCTCAAGAGAAGTACCGTTGGGTTGTGACCCTGATACGGTGGTGGGCAAGTGCTTTGCCAGAACACCAAGAATATGCCATGAGTGCACGGACCGTTGGGCCGGGTGGCGAACGATTGTGATGGCATGTGTGCGTAAAAGCACATTTTATGAGAGATATTGCCATGCTTGTGATATGATATGCCTGCAGGGAAGATTACCACTACCCCGAGAGAAGGGGTAGGGTCGTTATAATTGGGTCAGCTGAACGCTGACCGTTGCTTTGTTTGCCACTGTTGGGTGGACTGTCCCTGTACAGGTACTGGAGAGCCAAGTGGGACGCGTAAAGGGTGATGTCCCTGCTGCTGTTGTTGTTGCTAGCCCTCAAAGGCTTATGTTGCTTGTTGTGTTTTCTTTTATTGTGGCCGGCCTGCGCGCCTATTGTTGAGGCCACTGTTTGAAAGCTCTGTAAGGCCATAAGACCAACTTTATACTGGTGTAAGACATTCCTATGTGATATAAAACATGGTGTTTTATTTGTGGGACATTCAAGAGAGGAGTTCAAGTTGTAGTTTAGGCTTCCGCTATAATGCTTTGTGACAGGTGCGATGCGCTACTCTGATATCATCTCGTACCTTCACCGCCTGTTTTGTGATATATACTGTGGGGCCCCGGCCGGACCTTCTAGCATATACCATATGAACGGATGAGGTTGTTACACCAGCAAGTGTATGCGACCGCAAGCGCCAGAGCATCAGGATCATCCGACACATTTCAACATCCAAGTTACTCCCGCGGCACAGTCTGTCGCCCGTCGGGAGCCTAGACTCTCTCTCTCCCCCAAGTTGTAACGGGACCGACCTGTCGTCCCGATTCTCCAGCACACTGTAATCACCGGAATCTAGTGGAATTTGATCGGCGCAGACCCGATCACGTGGTTTTTTACCCATTTAAGGGGTTTTTCCACGTCATCACATCTTGTGTCAACTTTCTACTTTCATTGACTGTGTGCGCGCTCGACCGCCCCGGGAGCTAAGATGGTCCGAGCAAATCCGGTCCGACCGGGGCATCGAGTTAGTCCGCAACAGTAATTAACGAGAGACGGTCATTCACCATCGAGTTATCTATGAACTCTTGTAACAAGCAAAATGATAGTGGATATTTGGTTGACACAGATCCGGTCACGTTTTTTTTTCTTTCCGGAGTTTTTCACGCAAAAATTCTCTTGTCTGTCATCAGTTCTTTCGTTGACTGTTTGCATGCTCGACCGCTCCCAAGCTAATGTCACGGGTTCATATATATTATAATAAAATAAGATTGAGTTTTTTTATAATATCATGTATATTTAAGCAGCGGTGAATCAATTAGTTAATTTCTTTAGTCATAATTAAAAATGCATGCTTCCTAATATGAATTTTTTGTACGGGTCTATATACCCTAAAAATATACTACTAATTAAAGAGGAAATAAATGCTCATTTCTCCTTTAAGAATTTATCATCAGTTATAAATTTGTATATGAGATAATTTAGACTCCATTTGAGGTCACTTATTTTCACCAGTCATGCGCTCGTAACCGTTTGACCGGTGAAATAAGTCCCCTCAAACGGAGCCTTAATCTTTTAGTTTATCCTATTCACTTTCAATATTAGCTTGGATGCCCATTTCAGATTGGGGATGAGTTCCCGCAAGTTAGGTTTTGTATGATACTGTTGCGGGTCATCCGGCCTTTTCCCCGGTCCGGAAAATCAGATCGCCTTAGCTCGAAGTCGAGCCGAGCGCACAAACAGTTAAAGAAAACTGCAGCAAAGGACAAAAAGACGCTTTTACATGGAAAACCCGGAAAGAGTAAAAAACCACGTGGCTGGAGCCGTGCCGAGCCAAAATCCACTAGTTTCTTGGGGCGTTACAAAGCTTGATTTGATCTCGAAGGGCGACATGCCGCTACTCCATTACAAGTTCAGAAAATGAAGGTTAAAAGGACCAAGTCCTCGAAGCCTCGATGGTAGCACTTCGATCTTGAGTTGGCGTTGATCTCACGGAACTTGGGTGGGAGCATTCGGGTTGGAAAATATTCTAAGTCCACAGGGCTCTGACGGGAGCGCTCTCGTTGATGTGGAGCCTAAATGAGAGCGCTTTCGCGGAGGCGGTTGACGTCACTTGAGGTGTGAAGGATGCATAGCACAAAGAGGAGAACAAATCAAATTTTTGAGTGGAGAATCTGCCTAAGTCCACGATTATTGCTGGAAAACCTCAGTGCTCTCTCTCTCTCCCTCTCTCTCCCACTCTCGCCTCTGGAATTATTTGCTTGAAATGAAAGTCTGGGGGCCTATTTATAGTTTTCTTGAGGGTTATGGTAGTAATTGCGTCGGGTAGTGATTTGTGCCGACGAATGGAGTCGCTCCATTTCGATCACCTAGATCACCAAAAATATCTAAATGACTGAATTGACCCAACCCCCGGGCGGTTCGGGCGGCCAGGAGGAGGCGACGAGCGCCAGAGTTGAACGATGACGAAGAGGGGCCCGGGATTGCCGGGGGCGGCGAGAGCCTCCGGCTGTGGAGGGGCCCGCCGACGCGCAGGTGTGTGCGGCGTGCCTACCGTGAGCGGCCGTGCGGTGCCGCGATAGCATTGCTGCGCGTGGGCTGCCGCGCCTAGGACACCGAGCGCGGTGCCGCGGTAGCCCTACTGCGCGCGTTGTCGCGGCAGCGCTACTGCGAGAGCGTAGCCGCTCAGTGCCGGGGCAGCGCTGCTGCGTGCGGGCTCCCGCATGCGGCCACGCGGTGTTGTAGCACTACACGCTGGCTGCTACATGTAGCCACTCGCTGCGCGCATGCTGGTCACGCATGCTCGGGTGCAGGCGGGACGCACCTCTTTGGGAACTTCTGTTTCTTTGGGTGCTATCGGTCTTGGATTGGCTTCCTTGGACTCGAACCGGCTTGACTCGGAAGTCTTTATGAGGATCCTATCAAATGCTCCCAAATTTCCGCAAGTCATGCTCCGTGAAGCGTTGAGCGCCAAAATTTCCATCATCCTTCTTAATGCTCTAGCCATCAGAAAATATCATGCCATTCTTTGCGAGATGCTGGTCAAAGATCGAGGATTATTTGCTGCTCACTTTGAGATAGGAAAATTTGGCAAACTATCTTTGTCTATCCTGACATCTTCCATTATTGCTCACCTCTTGAGGCTTATAAAATGGACGGGGTTGCTCTGCTCCTTTCTTATGTGGTTGTAGAGATTTCGGAGTTTGCCGATATTGCATTGGGGTTAGCGGACTTAAGTGTTCATCATGTCTCCCTCGAAAAAGGTACGCAATTTCTGTCGGATCCCTAGTTTGATTTGTGCTAGGTTCACTAACTAGGATAATTGACCCAACATGTATATCCAGTGTCATGTCATTGCGTCCTAGAGTTTAGGCTAAGTCCTTAGCTTCAACCTTGCATGGACCAGACAACAGAAGACTGCAGAAGACTCAGACTTAAAATAAAATCAAGTTCAGGAAGTGAGTTCGACGTTCGTCGAACTCAGCTCGATGAAAGTCGTGCTCCGCTCGACGAACTCAGAGTTAATTCTCTGAGTTGAACTCGACAATATTCGAGCTCAGGTCGACGAATTCTGGCAGTACAACTTCAACATATTCTTTCAGAGTACTTTCGCTGAACTCAGGTCGACGAAGACAAGTTATCAGTTCGACGAACTTGGACCACAGAAATGGGAAACTTTTCACAGAAAGCAGTTAGGTGAACTCAGGTCGACGAACTTGGAACTCAGATCTACGAATATGATTTCTCTGGTCGACGAGCATGGATCTCAGGTCGACGAAATTTGTTCTCTGGTCGATGATTCCTGTGCAGTTCCAGACTTGGAAATTTCCCTCATTTTGTCCTTATTCTCTTGCAGTAATTCATGAATAATTAATGCTTATATTCTTTGAATATAGCCGTTAGTGGCAACATTGATTATGGTCTTCATCAGGTTAATTACTTGCTCTTTTTAATGGGACAGTTGGGGAAATTCATTAATGCAAATATTCTCTCCAGCCGTATTTCATTCTCCAGGAAGTCAGCATTTAATGAAAAGGAATTCAAAATTCAAAGGAGAATTCGACTGAACATATAAAAGAGATTTTCTCTTTCAGTCGATGAGAGAATACACAAGAACACATAAAGAACAAGACAAAACTGATAATACTCATAACATAAGAAATCATTCAAGAGAAAGAATTCTGCTCTGTCTTCATCAAGTGTTCTTCTTCCAGCAAGATTCCAAGAGACAATCAACTTCAATCTATCTACAGCTTCCTGGAGAACTTTTTCAAGAAGACCTACTCACCATGCAAATCTCTCAATCTTCCTGAACAAAACTTCATCTAAGGGGGAGATTTGACACCATAAAGGATCCACAAGTCTTCTCAGTTGTTTTGAGAAAAGAGAAGACAACATATAGATTTTGTTTTTTTCACCCTATTGTACACAGGATTCTAGCTCCCTTCAAAAGTTAAACACTTGGTTGCAAGTCTCCTGATCAAAAGACTTGATTTGGTTTTTGGGCACCTGATCAAAAGCTTGAAGGGTTTCCTGATCTACCTGAAGCAGATCTTGTGGTGACAGGCACCTGAGCAAAAACTTAATTGGTGGCAGGGCACCTGATCAAAAATCTGAGTGGATTCCTACCAGGGTGGTAGAAGAGTGGATGCACCCAAATTTTAGGGGAACCACTATAAAATTCTTGTGTCGTCTGTGATGTTATCTTATTTTTACTGTGTGTTGTTTGCTGAATAGTTTAGTCTTTTTTTGCACTATCTGATTACACATATAAGTATCACTATTTTAATTCTGCAACAAAAATCTTATAAGAGTTTTAAAATACTCTATTCACCCCCTCCCCCTCTAGAGTTAAACAGTGTTGGAACACCCTATTACTGATTTGGGCAAGGATCACTATGTCTTTTAGGAAATCTGTTTTGACCTCCTTGTATAGATCTAAAGGTCAATTAGAATTGAGTCTAAGAGTTAGTATTTAGGTTTGGAAGCTGCCCTCAAGACCAGATATTTCAGTTCTGGAGAATAAGTCATTTCGTCGAGCTCAAGATGACGAATCGTCGAACTCAATTCGACGATCGTTGAGCTCACTTCGACGAATCGTCGAACTCCATTCGACGATCTCTGAGCTCAACTTCAACGAGTCGTCGAACTCCATTCGACGATCTTCGAGCTCAGATCGACGTTCTTGTCTCTAGTTTGTTTCTCTATCTCTGAGCTCAGTTCGACGATAGTTGAGCTCAGATCGACGATCTCTGTTTCAGTCTAAGTCCAGTCTCTGAGCTCAGTTCCACGATAGTGGAGCTCAGGTCGACGTTTTTCTGAAGAGATCGACGTTTTTCAAGATTCAAATTCAGACAGTTATGGAATTATTCTCAGCATTTATGTCAAAGATCTTGTCGCCGTTTTCAATTAGTCTGGAGCAAGTTTCAAGGGATTTTCAAAGGAATGTTTTATTGGACTTTCCTCCAGAAGACAAAATGCAGTTAAGGAAGTCATTTATGATAGGCTAACGACTATCTTGAACAAAAAAATATTCTATTCAGATCTCAAGAATAAAAGATCAATGTTTTCAATTCCTGCTAAACATCATCATCAACAACAACTATTACAACAAGAACAATAGAAAGAGAAAGAGTAGCAGACATTCTCAGTCTTAGAATTCATACAAGAACACCATCACAAAAGGAGATCAACTTACTGAAATTTTCAGATCCCTCTTGATTTCAGTATTCAAAGGCCATCATCATTCAAGACTCCAAACACTACACATTTCATCTATTGCTGAATCATCTTTTGCTGGAGATCAAATCTTCTGAAGGCCTATCACCCTACTACAAAGCTTCACTTTCTGAACAACTCAAGAACTCAGGGGGAGCTTTGACAACATCCACTATCTTCTCTCTGATTGTTGACAGAGAAGATCATCTCATCCCTCTCTCTCTCTCTGCTGTAAAGGGTTTATCAAACTCCCTTCAAAAGTTTGTGTTGGTTTCTGAGACCATGTCAAAACTCAGTGGTGGCAAGACACCTGATCAAAAAATCTGATTTGGTTTTTGAGCACCTTATCAAAAGCTCATTGGTGCCCAGGACACCTGATCAACTCATCCTGCAGTGGATTCCTACCTAGGGTGGTAGAAGAGTGGATGTACTCAGATTGATTGGGGAACCACTATAGCTCCTTGTGTCTTCTGGTTACTTATTTTCTTTTGTTTTCTGGCTGTGGTTTGTGATTGCTTTTTGATTAGATAATTGCTGTAGTTCATTTGCTTCCATGTTCACTTAAGAATACAACAAGAGTTGTAAAAAGTTTTTAGCATGCACCATACTCTATTCACCCCCTCTAGAGTATATCAGATCTAACTTGCACTTTCAATTGGTATCAGAGGGAGGTTGGTTAAAATACCACACCTTAGTGGTTGCACAGGCTAATACCTGAACCCAAAGATCCCTCTAGTTAGATCTGCTTGTTTTAAGTTTGTTATTAGAATTATTTCTTCACAAAACATGGCCCAAAACATGGCCCAAAACAAAGATTATGCTAGCACCAGACCTCTAGTGTGCAATCTATCTAAGTTTGCACTTTGGAAGGCAAGGATTAGACTGTACATGAACTCTATTGATGAGGACATTTTTAATTCTGTTTTGACAGTGTGTCCAAGACCTCCAGAGAATACAAGTACAAGTGCCGTTCCACATCCTTCAGGAACAGATGCAGAAATAAAGAAATGGAAAATTGGTTGATGCAAAAGCTATGAACATTCTAGCCCAGACTATGTCTGATGAAATATTCCAAAAGGTAGCTGAATGCAACTCAGCAAAGGACATCTGGGGCAAGTTATCTGAGATAGTCTCAGGATCTGCTGATGAGAGAAAAGATAGAAGATCTCATCTCATAACCCAGTATGAGAATTTCAAGAAAGGAGAAGCTGAGTCAGTAGCAGACATGTATAATAGACTCAGTCTCATAGTCAATGAGCTGAAAACTTTGGACAAGGAGATCTCATTGACTGAGCTCAATGATAAAATCCTAATGTGCTTCCCAAGCACTTGAGACTAAAGGATCTGGCCAATCAAGGATGCCAGAAGCCTAAATGAGATCACAACTGAAGCTCTCTTGGGCAAGCTCAAGTCTTATGAGCTGCTCATCAAGAATAGAGAAGAAGAGCAGAAGGCTGCCTCACCAGCTACAAGAAAGGAAAAATCAATAGCTTTCAAAGCCATTGAAGATCAGCCTGAAGACAAGGTCACATACAATGAAGAGTTGCTAAGCCTACTGGCCAAAAGATTTTACAAAATGGCCAGGAAGGACTTCAGGAAAAGATCATACAGAGAGCATGACAAGCCAAGGTATGACAAATCAAATAACAAAGAGATTATCTGTTTTGGTTGCAGGAAACCAGGCCACATTGTGCCTGACTGTCCAGAAAATAAAAATAAGGACAAAAAGGACAGGAAAGAAAGGAGAAAATAAAAGGACTTCAAGAAGAGCAGCAATGACAAACCCTCCTCCAGCAAGAACAAACATACAAGGAAGGGATTTGTTGCTGAAACTTGGAGTGAGACAGAAGAAGAATCAGAAGCTTCATCCAGCTCTAGTGATGATGAAGATGATGCTGATGAAAAGGAATTCTGCATGATGGCTATCAATGCCTCACAACAAAGTTCTGATGCAGAAGAGTCAGAGTCAGAATCAGAGACTCAATTTGAAGAGGACCAGGTAATAAGTTCTTTTGATTTTAATTCTGAGGACTTCAAGTGTGAGTTTAAAGCACTGTGTTTAGATTTATTAAAATCTGAGAAGGAAATCATTTCTCTCAGAAATCAGCTATCTGAACACAGCACTTTAAAATCAGAAAACCTCAAACTCTCTGAGGAGTTGGAATGCTGTAGGGAGCAGATAGCCTCACTGAAAGGTGAGCTATCAGAGGCCAAAAAGTTTGAAGAATCCCTCAATGGGAGAAGCATCAAGCTAATGGACATCACAAGCACAGTGAACTCAAGATTCAATAGTACACTGGGCTTGGGTGCCTCATCCAGCCAACCTATAGTCTTAACAACCCCAATCAAGTTTATCTCTGATAAAGGCAAGGGAGTTGTAGAGGTAGCTAGGAAGAATTCTGACTTACCTAAGAAAACAAGAGTTCAACAGAAATCGTCAAACGGAGCTAGACGATCGCCGAACGGAGCCCAAGGTAAACTGGGTCAAAAACAAGTAAATTGTTTTATGTGCAGGTGAAGACCTATCCAACATCAAACCAGCAATGATATCTGGATAGTGGGTGCTCAAAGCACATGACAGGAAACATGGACAATTTCGCATCCTTCAAAGCCAAGCTTGGACCCAAAGTAATATTTGGTGATTCAAACTTTGGACTAACAAAAGGATATGGTGCAGTCCAAATTGGCACAGTCACATTCAAGAAAGTAGCCTATGTGGAAGGACTGAAGCACAACTTGATCAGTATCAGTCAACTATGTGATGAAGGCTACCACGTGACTTTCAGCAAATCCTTATGCAAGATCAAATCAGAGGACACCACAACTGTGTTGACAGGTAAAAGGAAATTTAACATCTATCTTGGAGATTTTCTTTCAACCAAGGTAGATATTTGATTGTTTAACTCTATTTGTAGACCTAATGAACTATGACATAAGAGATTAGGATATATAAACCTTAGAACCATTGCTAGGCTATCCAAGGACAACCTTGTTAGAGGACTACCTTCTGGCCCCTACAAGAAGGAAGGACTCTACAGGGCTTGTCAATTAGGCAAGCAAACTAAAAATAGTTTCAAGTCACTTAATAAGAGTGATTCACCTAGGATTTTGTATCTGTTACACATGGATCTTTTTGGACCCATTACAGTACAAAGCTTAGGAGAGAAATCTTATACTTTAGTGGTTGTAGATGACTTCTCTAGATTCACATGGGTGTTCTTTCTGAAGAAGAAGTCTGATAACTTTAAGTGTTTGACAGAGTTTCTCAAATGCATACAGACTGAGTTCAATACTCACATTGCCCTGATCAGAAGTGATCATGGGACAGAGTTTGATTCTCTTCTTATGCAAGAGTTCTGTCAGAGTGAAGAGATCAGACACACTTTCTCAGCTCCTAGAACTCAACAAAATGGGGTAGCTGAAAGGAAAAATAGAACCCGTTATTGAATATGCTACTACATTATTGTCAGATGCTCACCTTCCTCTATCCTTTTGGGCAGAGACAATGAACACCTCCAACTATGTGTTGAATAGAAGTTTAATACATAAACTAAAGGGCAAGACTCCCTATGAATTACTCAAAGGGAAGAAACCTAAAGTAGATTACTTTAAAATCTTTGGTTGTATTTGCTACATTCATAATAATGACAAGAAATACTTAGCAAAATTTCAAGCTAAAGCTGATGAAGGAGTGTTTCTGGGATACTCCATGATCAGTAAAGCTTATAGGGTATATAATAAATCTAGTCTCAAAGTTGAAGAATCTGTTCATATATCTTTTGATGAGTCTAACATGTCTTTCAAGGAGAAGAATACTTCTACCATAGAACCTTTGCAGGTACACTCTCTTGCTGAAGACTTGGACAGGTTACAAATCATTCAAAAAGATGAAAGCAGTGAAGATGAAGAAGACATTCAACATCTTGAAGAGAATCTTCTTGAAGAGCCAGTTGTTGTACCACAAGAGGAAACAACAACACAGGTTGGTGAACAATCAACATCTCCTGTTGATTTAGTAACATCAAGAGACCATCCAATCTCCCAAGTGATTGGAGACATCTCAGCTGGTGTGCAAACCAGAAATCAGGTCAACCAAAACCTGATGCACACTTGTTTTCTCTCTCAAATTGAACCTCAATCCATTCAAGATGCAGAGCAAGATCCACACTGGATCATTGCAATGCAAGAAGAGTTGCATCAATTTGAAAGGAACAAAGTTTGGGAACTAGTACCAAGGCCAAAGGATCACTCCATTGTTGGAACAAAGTGGGTGTTCAGAAATAAATTGGATGATCAAGGAGTCATTGTAAGGAACAAGGCAAGGCTAGTTACTCAAGGGTACTCTCAAGAAGAAGGGATAGATTATGACCAGACCTTTGCACCAGTTGCAAGGTTAGAGGCCATAAGAATCTTCTTAGCATATGCAGCACACAAAGGATTCAAAGTATACCAGATGGATGTAAAGAGTGCTTTTCTCAATGGAGATATCAAAGAAGAAGTCTATGTCAGACAACCCCCAGGTTTTATCTCTTCAACTCATCCTGATCATGTTTTCAAATTGCATAAAACATTATATGGTCTAAAGCAAGCTCCTAGAGCATGGTATGAGACCCTAGCATGCTTTCTTCTGAAAAATGAGTTTATAAGGGGTAGAGTAGAACAAACTCTTTTTATTAGAACCCATAAGTCCCATACCCTACTAGTACAAATCTATGTAGATGATATTATATTTGGTACTGATTCAAATTTGTGCAGAAGGTTTTCCAACCTAATGCATTCTAAATTTTGAGGCATGGGTGAGCTATCCTTCTTTCTAGGATTGCAAATCAAACAACATGCTGAAGGCATATTTATTTCTCAAACCAAGTATGCAAAAGAATTGGTTAAGAAGGTGTCTTCATGTATGAAAACAACCTAATGCTGTATTAGATTCATAAATTTGACATATAGAGTATTGGTTCTTTATTGTATGGGTGATGTTTGCTATGCATATGTGCTTGAGCCCTAGAGAGTTTCTAGGATTGCAAAAATCCAAGGTCTCTGGTACAAAAGAAGCATTTGAGCTGGAAGATGCATGGATTAGACAGGAAAAGCACCAGTACTTGTCTCTTGGTGACAGACTTGTCTCCTGGTTTTGCAAGAGACAAGTGGAAGGTCCGGTCCCCACGATCACAGCCGCGGGCGAAAGACGAGGCTTGGATGGAGAATGAGGAGGGAAGCGCCTCTCGTTATGGTGGAGACTGCGAGACGTGGCGGCTATCAGGCAGGAGGAGATCAAGCGACGGATGACCAAGCATGATCTGAAGCTGAGGGGATGCATGTCATGAGCTCCAAACTGGGAAGGTCCATATGAAGGAAGTCCTCGGAATAGGGGGATACTACCTAATGGAGGGGAGGGCCCTGCCACACTTGGATTGATGACCTAAAACGCTTCTACCCCTAAGGGGGGGGGGGGGGGGAAGGATGCATGTATTTCAAAAATAAATTTATTATGCTCCATCGAGTGACCTTTTCTTAACTGGCCAAATATTTCATAATATAACGTAATCAGTGTAGCACCCCGAGCTCGGCTCAGACAACATAGGTAGGCTCGCTGTGGGGGATATGAGATCTTCATTGGTCGGCCCAGGTAGACCCGCTGCGCAGGCTTATTGTAGGCTCCATATGGGGGATAAGTTTGGTTGGTTTATCTTCATCGGCAGAGCTCGGCTCGGCCCCAGTAGACCCGCTGCGAGGCTCTCATTTAGCTGAGGTCCAGGCTCGCCTGTGGTAAGGTTTGGTTGTTTGCTACAGCTCGGCTGCATATGTGCGCAGGCTCTCATCTAGATCCGAAGGCTCCTGTGGGGGATAGGTTTGGTTGGTTTGAGATCTTCATCGGCACCCCGAGCTCGGCTCGGCCCTAGAGAGTCACACTGGCAGGTAAGGCTCGCCTGTGGGGGATAGGTTTGGTTGGATTGAGAAGTCATCGGCACCCCGAGCTCGGCTCGGCCCCAGGTAACCCGCTGCGCAGGCTCTCATTAGCTGGCAGGTCCGAAGGCTCGCCTGTGGGGGTAGGTTTGGTTGTGAGATCTTCATCGGCACCCCGAGCTCGGCTCGGCCCTAGTAGACCCGCTGCGCAGGCTCTCCAAATCTAGGTCGCCTGTGGGGGATATGTTTTGGTTTGAATCGTCATCGGCACCCCGAGCTCGGCTCGGCCCCAGGTAACCCGCTGTGCAGCTCTCATCTAGCTGGCAGGTCAGGCTCGCTGTGGGGGATAGGTTTGGTTGGTTTGAGATCTTTCAGCACCCCGAGCTCGGCTCGGCCCCAGGTAACCCGCTGGAGGCTCTTTAGCTGGCAGGTCCGAGGCTGCTGATATTGGAATCGTCATCGGTACCCCGAGCTGGATGCCCCAGAGCTCTCATAGCTGGAGGTCCAGGCTCTCCTGTGGGGGATATGTTTGGTTGGTTTGAATCTTCAGCACCAGTCGACCCCAGGAACCCGCTGCGCTGGCTTGTCAGTGGCAGGTCCGAAGGCTCTGTGGGGGATAAGTTTGGTTGGTGACAGACCTGTCTAGACCCCTGGTTTTGCAAGGCTCGCCTGTGGGGGAAACTGGTTTGAATCTTCATCGGCACCCCGAGCTCGGCTCGGCCCCTAGACCCGTGCGCAGGCTCTCAACTGGCAGGTCAACTGCTGAGGTTTGGTTGGTTTGAGATCTTCTGACCCCGAGCTCGGCTCGGCCCCATAGACCCATGTCTCTCATCTAGCTGGCAGGCAGGCTCGCCTGTGGGGGTAGATCTTCATCGGCACCCCGAGCTCGGCTCGGCCCCAGGTAGACCCGCTGATCCCATATTGTCTGTGGGGGATAGGTTTGGTTGGATTGAGAACGTCATCGGCACCCCAGCTCGGCTTGTTGTTCACAACTCTTGTGGATTCAAAATCAGCTCCTAGACTATGGCTACAACTTAGAAAAGTCAAAAATATTTTGTGATAATACTAGTGCTATTTCCATAGCACAAAATCCAGTCCTCCATAGTAGGACAAAACATATAGAAATTAGGCATCACTTTCTAAGGGATAATGTTGAGAAAAATAAAATTGAACTTCAATATATCACAACTGATTTGCAAAGGGGAGATATTTTCACCAAACCCTTGGATGAAAAGAAACATACATTCTTCCTGAATCAGTTGGGAATGATAGATGGAGGAAGTCTAAAATAATATGCAAGATTTCAAAAATCTAAAAATGACCAAGACAAGGCAAATCAAAGTGCTTTTTCTAGTGTATAGAGTGTTTCTGATCTCTGAACTGCGCTCGACGATTTTCCCCAAGATCGTCGAACGGAGATCGACGATTTCAGAAATCGTCAACCTGAGTTCAGCGCTTCTCAGATAGTGCTAAACTATCTTTCTTCAGGTCAGCGATCGTCGAACGGAGCTCGACGCTCTCCAATATCGTCGAACGGAGCTCGACGCTCTCCAATATCGTCGAACGGAGATCGACGATATTGATGACCTTTCAGTTTCCTCTAGAAGCCCAGATCGTCGAACAGAGTTCAATGATCTTTCCTTTTCTGCGTCGAACCCTAATACAAAACTCATTTTTCGGCCATCGTTCTCCCTTTGCGCTTTCATACTCTCTGCAAATTTTCTCTTTCCCTCCAAACTTCTCTACACTTGGTCGTTTGTTTGTTCATTTTTGCAGGAATCAATGGCAGTTTCAGTCGCAATCTTGGCCGCAATAAAATTTGACGCAGGCTTTGATATCGACATGGATTCCTTCAATAACAGCGATCAAATCTTCAAGGACATTCTGGAACTTTTCAAAGACCAACAACTAGTTACCATAATGACTACTAGGATCAAATTGGCTGCAGATGAGATAAAGGAATGAGTGTATACTGCCCACAATCTGGATCAGAATACAGTGGTTGGAACCATCTCAGGAACCCAGGTATCTCTAACACCTGCTGCTTTGACAGAGGTTTTTCAATTAAATTCTGGAGAAGATTCTGTTGAGCTTTCTGGAGAGGAGTTTTCTAATATGCTTGAAAGGATGGGACATTCAGAAGCAAACCCTAGCAAATTGCTTAAGAAAAATCTGTCTGTTGAGTACAGATTTCTTGCTGATGTTGTTGGAAAAGTATTGTTGGCCAAACACTCAGCTCATGATACCATTTCCAGGTATCAGCTCTGCTTGATGGGTGCCCTGGTGGACAAGAAACGACTGAACTGGGGAGAAGTCTTCTTTGACTTAATCAAGAAGAAAATTAACAAGAACTTTGTTAATTTTGGGAGGATCTTAGGGCTGTTTCTTCATAACAGATGCCCTGCACTGCTTGTTTCCAGTGGGATGCACATCAATGCCTCAAAGAGGCTCACCTGTGCCCTATTTGGAAAATGGGACAGGCAGATTGTAAAGCCCAGCAGGCCCTCTGCAATCTCTACTTCAGGCACAAGGACTGCTTCAGTCTCTTCCCCTCAGGTTTCTGCCCCTACAGAAGACTTGCCTGCTTCATCTCCTCCTCCTCCACCTCTTGTTTCATCTACAACAGTCACATCCACCATCACAATTTCCACCCCATCTCCAACTTCAATCCCTTCTCCAACTCCACCACTCACTGAAGAAATCTTCCATCCTCTACATCACTACCCACACCTGGATATTGATTCATCATCTCATATTCCATCTTTCACTCTTATAGATGATTCGTATATGGATGATTCTCCTTCATCCTATCCTGAGCCACCATCATCATCCACCTCTTATCAACAACTACTTCAGGACATAATTGCTCAATCATCCTTCACACCATCCATTTCCATTCCATTATCTTCCATCTCCACAATTCCAATATCTCAACCATCACTTCCACCATCCACAAGTTCTCCACCAACATCTCCTGCTGCTCCAACTTCCATTCCTACCTCTACTCAAGTCCCTCTTGAGCAAGTAGATCTTACAACTCTTGCAGACAGGCTATATGAGCTGATAGCTCCAAGGCTATCACTATTGCTGGAGTCCTCTTTGGCTCCCCTTCTAAAAACAGTTCAGGAACTGTCTGCTAGGCTCTCCTCTTTTCTTCCTCCTCAGGCAATCCCTTCTTTTGGGTGCCTTGATCCAGTTCTCACTGAATCTAGGCAGGGGGAGATGCCTTATGAAGCTGAAAGATTGCCTGCTGTAGTATCTTCAGTCCAAGCTCCAGTAGCTCCAGTTGCAGTCATTACAGTGGACCTCAGGTCACTGTTGTCAGTTTTTGACTCTGTATACTTCAACTGCCTTCCAGTCCAGCAATCTGAAGATCTTACTAAGGCCATTGTGCCTATTTCCAGATGTGACCCCAGCT
This sequence comes from Platanthera guangdongensis, assembly GCA_039583875.1. NCBI lineage: Eukaryota > Viridiplantae > Streptophyta > Magnoliopsida > Asparagales > Orchidaceae > Platanthera > Platanthera guangdongensis. The sequence continues at coordinate 796,204 of CM077148.1, read as the reverse complement.
TAATAAGCTATTATATAAATTCCTTCAATGCTGTTGACAGTGCTCCTTCTGTTGCTCTTACTGCTGCTGCTCCTACTGCTGCTGTTGATATTTCTGTTAGTTCTGATATTGCTGTTTTTGAGGATATGCATATGACAGAGGCAATTGTTTTTGAGCCTGCTGTTACTGCTGATGTTGTTCCTGTTTCTGAAATTTCTGTTTCTGAATCTGCTGTCATAGCTCCCTCTGCCAGTGTTGCTTCTACTCCACTTCATGCTGTTGCTGCTGTTACTGTTGCTGTTTCTACTGTTTCTTCTGCTCAGTCTCAACAACAGAAAGATTATCTCAAAAGGATTGATGCATTGTATGATAATCAAAGCTCAGACAGTGATCAGTTTAGGACTGACTCAGATGATTCCTCTGCAACAATTGCAAGAAAAAGGAAAGCCAGAAGCAAAGCCATGAAGAGAGTTCCTCTAGAAAAGGTGAAAGATATAAATGATATTCCATATTATATACTGAATGATTGCCCTATTACAGAACCATGGATGCAGTACTCCAGGAATCAACTGAAAGCTATGAAGAAGAAAAGAAAGTATGACAAAGGATCATCCCATTTCAATCCTCCTCCTCCTCCTCCTTCACCTGATGCAGGTGCAAGTGGAAGTTCTGCCTTCCAATCTTTTGCCAGAAGCCAAACTTTATATCAACCTCAAGGAAGATCCCAGTACAGAGGAAATCAGTCTAGAGGTTACCAGTCCAGAAGAGGACAGTACAGAGGAAATCAAAGAGGACTCAGAGTGTATTCCAGGCAACATCCTTATCAAAGGGAAGGACAAGGTCCCTCTAACACTACTTCTGGTCCCTTCCCTTATAAACTTAAAGATCTAGTCTCTTCCAGAGCCCCTCCTGACAATCCTTCAAACAGATATGAGCCTCCTGTTCCATTTGAGGACCTAGAAAATAATCCCACCTCATGGACAACAAGAATGAAAGAATTGGCTGCACTAGACCAAATCAAGAAAGCTAGAGAACAAGGAAAAGATACATCCAGTATCACTACTTTATCAGATCAAAGAAAGAAAGAACTTGAGAGATACTCCTCCAGCAAATTCTTTGATTCAGAAAGTTATATGAAGCTGCATCCAGAAGCTGTAGTGCCCAGGCCAAAACATCAAACCTCTCTAGGTGCAGCTGATGACAGGAGATCCAAGAAAGAAGCTCTCAACCCCAACAGAGAAATAGTTCTTATAAAGAGCAAGGAAAAGGAATGATTCTGTAAGATGACAGTATATTTTGTTTTTTGAACTATCTGTGATAATGTCTGTGTTTCTGCAATGTTCTGTTGGTTACATTTCTGCTTTGTATGTTTTTATTTTTCCAATATCTGTAAATAGTAATCCTAACCCAAATAGGGGGAGATTGTTGGAACACCCTATTACTGATTTGGGCAAGGATCACTATCTCTTTTAGGAAATCTGTTTTGACCTCCTTGTATAGATCTAAATGTCAATTAGAATTGAGTCTAAGGGTTAGTATTTAGGTTTGGAAGCTGCCCTCAAGACCAGATATTTCAGTTCTGGAGACTAAGTCATTTCGTCGAGCTCAGGACGACGAATCGTCGAACTCCATTCGACGATCGCTGAGCTCACTTCGACGAATCGTCGAACTCCATTCGACGATCTCTGAGCTCAACTTCAACGAGTCGTCGAACTCCATTCGACAATCTTCGAGCTCAGATCGACGTTCTTGTCTCTAGTTTGTTTCTCTATCTCTGAGCTCAGTTCGACGATAGTTGAGCTCAGATCGGACGATCTCTGTTTCAGTCTAAGTCCAGTCTCTGAGCTCAGTTCAACGATAGTGGAGCTCAGGTTGACATTTTTCTGAAGAGATCGACATTTTTCAAGATTCAAATTCAGACAGTTATGGAATTATTCTCAGCATTTATGTCAAGGATCTTGTAGCCGTTTTCAATTAATCTGGAGCAAGTTTCAAGGGATTTTCAAAGGAATGTTTTATTGGATTTTCCTCCAGAAGACAAAATTCAGTTAAGGAAGTCATTTATGACAGGCTAACGGCTATCTTGGACAGAAAAATATTCTATTCAGATCTGAAGAATAAAAGATCAATGTTTTCAATTCCTGCTAAACATCATCATAAACAACAACTATTACAACAAGAACAATAGAAAGAGAGAGAGTAGCAGACATTCTCAGTCATAGAATTCATACAAGAACACCATCACAAATGGAGATCAACTTACTGAAATTTTCAGATCCCTCTTGATTCCAGTGTTCAAAGGCCATCATCATTCAAGACTACAGACACCACACATTTCAGCTGTTGCTGAAATCATCTTTTGCTGGAGATCAAATCTTCTAAATGCCTATCACCCTACTGCAAAGCTTCACTTCCTGAACAACTCAAGAACTCAGGAGGAGCTTTGACAGCATCCAATATCTTCTCTCTGATTATTGACAGAGAAGATCATCTCATCCCTCTCTCTCTCTGCTGTAAATGGTTTATCAAACTCCTGTCAAAAGTTTGTGTTGGTTTCTTAGACCTTTTCAAAACTCAGTGGTGGCAAGACACCTGATCAAAAAATCTGGTTTGGTTTTTGAGCACCTTATCAAAAGCTCATTGGTGCCCAGGACACCTGATCAACTCATCCTGCAGTGGATTCCTACCTAGGGTGGTAGAAGAGTGGATGTACCCAGATTAATTGGGGAACCACTATAGCTCCTTGTGTCTTCTAGTTGCTTATTTTCTTTTGTTTTCTGGCTGTGTTTTGTGATTGCTTTTTGATTAGATAATTGCTGTAGTTCATTTGCTTCCCTATTCACTTAGGAATACAACAAGAGTTGTAAAAAGTTTTTAGCAAGCACCATACTCTATTTGCCCCCTCTCTAGAGTATATCAGATCTAACTTGTACTTTCAAACAGTCTAACCCCTCAGGTGGTATCTTTCATACCATCCTTCAATTGGTATCAGAGCAGGTCATCTTTGGTTTCACAGACTCACATCTGAACCAAGATCCTTGTTAGATTGTTTAACTCTTCTTTAGTTTTTCTATTATTCAACAATGACACAAAAATAAAGATTATGTTAGCACCAGACCTCCAGTCTGCAACTTGAACAAATTTGCACTCTAGAAGGCAAGAATCAAGCTTTACATGAACTCTATTGATGATGATATTTTCAATTCTATTTTGACAGGTCCTCCTCAACCAACAACTTCTACATCTACAACAACCTCTAGCACTCATGCAATTCCACCACCTGAGTGGACTGATGTTCAGAAGAAAGCCAAAATAGTTGATACAAAAGCTATGAATATTCTGGCCCAAACTATGTCAGATGACATTTTTCAAAAGATGTCTGAATGCACTTCTGCCAAAGAATATGAGACTCTCTAAACCAGATGGTAGCAGGATCGACAGATGAGAGAAAGGACATAATATCCCTCCTAATATCTCAATATGAGAACTTCGAGGAGGAATCTAAAATAGTGGCTAAGATGTATAACTGGCTTAATGTTGTCATCAATAAACTAAAAACCCTGGATAAAGATATCTCATTTACTGAGATTAATGACAAGATCCTGATGTGCTTCCCCAGCACTTGATATAGCAGGATTTGGCCAATCAAGTAAGCCAGAAGTTTGAATGAGATATCCACTGAATCTCTTCTAAGAAAGCTCAAATCCTCTGAGTAGTTAATCAAGACCAGAGAGGCTGCTGAACTGAAGGCCTCAACCTCTTTAAGGAACGAGAACAATTTTGCCTTCAAAGCAACAGAAGAATCAGAAATCCTTCCTGCCAACGAAGAGTTGAAGAGATTGCTGGCCAAAAGGTTCTACAAACTGGCCAAGAAAAACTTCAGGAGAAGATCATCCAAGAGTGATGATAAACCTAAGTATGACAGAACTCCTACCAAGGAGATTGTCTACTTTTAATGCAGAAAGCCTGGGCACATTTTTCCTGAATACCTAAAAGCTCAGACGAGAGATAGAAGAAAAGAGAAAGAGAATAAAAAGAACTCAAGCAGGCACTCAAGTAAACACTCCTCCAGCAAATATAAAAGAAAGGAAAAAGGCTTCATTGCTGAAACGTGGAGTGATACTGATAAGGAGACCTCATCTTCTAGCTCCAGTGAAGATGAAGAGGAAGCCAAGGCAAGAGAAGTCTGCCTCATGACAATCAATGCCTCATGCAGCAGGCCTGATGCTGAAGACCAAGCAAAAACTCATTCTGAGGAATCAGAAGAGGAGTCAGAGACAGAAGAGGATCAGGTAATCTCATCCATTGATTTTAATTCTATTGATTTTAAAAATGAATTCAAAGCTTTATGTAATGACCTAATAAAATCTGAAAAAGAAATCAAAACGCTAAGAGATAAGTAAGTTGAATTTGATAATTTATTTGCTGAAAACACTAAGCTCAAGGATGATTTAGTTTTAGCAAATGAACAAATCATTTCTCTAAAAACAGAATTATGTGAGGCTAAGCAACTTGAGGAATATTTCATTGGGAGAAGCTTTAAGCTGATGGATATCACAAGTACAGTCAATGTTAGACTAAATGGCAAGCCGAGCTTAGGTGGTTCATCAATCTTACCTCCCATACTTAAAAAAAATATACTGACAACTCACATAAAATTTGTTCCACAAAAAGTAAAAGAAGTTATAAACAATAAGCAACCCACAAAAGGCTTACTTAAATCTAAAAACCAAAAGAATAGAAACAAGAAAAACCTAAATAAAAATAATGTTCAGCGGATTTCGTCGAACTAAGGTCGACGAAATGTGGCTAGTTCGTCGAACTCGATCGACGATCTATGAACGCCAACATTAGCCATAATAATTCTTCTTATTGTGATCGACGAATCTTGTATGGTTTTTCGAGCAGAGATCGACAAACTTGGGGCCCAGAAAATGAATGTATTCATTCTCTGAGCAGAGATCGACGATCTCATCACATCTCGTCGAACTCCGATCGACGAACTTACAACATTTCGTCAAACCCAGTCAGACTTAACAAAAATCATAACTTTAACAGAAATTTTAATCAACTTAGAAAACCTGTTAATCCATTTGCTAATTGGGAAATTCCACTTAGTAGATACCATCCCTTAGGATATAAATCTCAACCTGAATTTTCTGTTATATCAAGTTTCTCATATTAGAAAAACAAATGGCCCAAGATAATCTGGGTCAAGAACCACTAATCTTTTTCTTTGCAGGTAAAGAGCTATCCAGCTTTAAATCAACAATGGTATCTGGACAGTGGATCATCTAAGCATATGATTGGTAGCAAGGACAACCTAAATAATTATAAGTCCAAGCTGAGACCAAAGGTGATCTCAGTGAATCAAATTGTGGCCAGTCTGAAGGCTTTGGAGAAGTTAAGATTGAAGCAGTAACTTTCAAAAAGGTTACATATGTAAGTGTACTGAAACATAACCTCATTTCCATAAGTCAACTATGTGATGAAGGTTATCAAGTTTCTTTTAACTCAAGCTCTTGTATTATTTCCACTAAAGAAAACCAAACTGTTTTAATTGGAAATAGACAAGGCAACATATATGTAGTTAATTTTTAATCTTCAACATCAGATATATGTTTATTTAATCTTGTTAGCAATCAGAATGATTTATGACATAAAAGATTAGGTCATGTTAATCTGGAAAACATTGCTAGGCTATCTAAAGACAATCTTGTTAGAGGATTGCCCTCTGGTCCCTACAAGAAGGAAGGCCTCTGCAGTGCTTGTCAATTAGGCAAGCAAACTAAATCTAGCTTTAAATTAGTTAATAAGAGTGATTCACCTAGGATTTTGTACTTGCTACACATGGACCTTTTTGGCCCAATTGCTGTACAATGCCTAGGAGGGAAATGTTATACTCTTGTTATTGTAGATGACTTCTCAAGATTCACTTTGGTGTTCTTTCTGAGATCTAAGTCAGATACAATCAAGGTTCTTACAGATTTTCTTCAGACCATACAAATTGAGTACTCTACTCAAGTTGCATTGTGAAAGAAAGAGATAGATCTTAAATTTATACTATATATATATATATATATATATATATATATATATATATATATATATATATATATATATATATATAAGGAGAAAAGAAATCACGGCACAACAAAATAAAGAGAAGCACAACCAAACAACATAAGGAGTTTATAGTGGTTCCCCTAAATCTGAGTACATCCACTCTTCTACCACCATAGTAGGAATCCACTACAGGTTTTTGATCAGGTGCCCTGCCACCAATCAGGTTTTTGCTCAGGTGCCTGTCACCACAAGATCTGATTCAGGTAGATCAGGAAACCCTTCAGGATTTTGATCAGGTGCCCAAAAACCAAATCAAGTCTTTTGATCAGGAGACTTGCAACCAAAGAGGTTAACTTTTGAAGGGAGTTATAATCCTGGACACAGTTAGAAAAGAAGTGATGTTGTCTTCTCTGTCTCAAATCACTGAGAGAAGACTTTAGTGGATTTGATGATGTCAAAGCTCCCCCTGAAATGTTGAATGGTTCAGGAAAGAAAGACGCTTTTCTTCAGGGTGTAGGCCTTCAGATTGAATATGTCTCCAACAAGCTTCTTAGACTGATATTGAGTTTGTGTCTCTTGATAACCTGGAGTAGATAAAGAACTCTGTGAATATGTTGATTGATGCAGAGTTCCGCCTTCTCTGTGTCAGAAAAGCCTTCACTATTATCTCTGTTGTCCGAACATAATTCAAAAACATTTGAATTTACTTGACTTGATAATGGATGAAGCATTCCCGAGAGTTGAAGATGCCTTGGGAATTAATCCTGAATTAACTTCTGAAACTGCCCACGTTTAATGTTGCCATTGAACAGTTATTTCCATTGGGAATGTTTAGCATTAAATGTTCTGGGCTTTAATTGACTTAGGTTAATCTGCCAACTGTAAATAAATAGGCCTGGAATTACTGCACAGAATTTGTCGACTGGAGCTCACAGATCGTCGAGCTCAGCTTCTATTTCGTCGAGCTGGGAATCTGTCTTGAGTCCTGCGATCGTCGACCTGAGCTCGCAGTTCGTCGAGCTCAGCTGGATTTCATCGAGTTGAACTACTTGCTTGAGACCAGAGTTCAACGACCTGAACTCAGAGAAGGAACTCATAGTTTGTCGACCAGAGTTCGACGTTTGTCGACCTGAGTTCGACTATCGTCGAACTGATTTTCTGACTTTGTCACAACTGCATTTCTTGGAATTCTTTCAGCAATACTCTTGAACTCTTCTGAGGCAAACTTAGAAGCAAACTTATGACCCATGACTATATAATGTGGGTCAATCTAAGCAATCCTAATAGTGATCCTTGCCCAAATCAGAACTAGGGTTCTAATAATCTCCCCTATTTGGGTGAGGACACTATTTACACAAAAACAAATAAAATACAAAGCAAAATAATCTGCCTGGTTCAAGAATGTTTTAGCAGATGTACAAGGGTGATTTGAGAAATAAAATAAATGAAATAAAGCTGTTGCTGCATCATTTCAAGCAATTTCCCACTATACAGCCACTGATGTATTCTCTGTATGGACTGAGATTATAGCTTTTGATTACTATCACATACCATTGTTCCTCTGTGGTAAGATAGGTCTTTCCCTGAAAAGAGAGGTTAGAAGTTCTGGACCCAGATTAGCTTGGGTCCTGGTTTTTTTTGTAATAATTAGAAATAAAAAACATCCAGGTTGATTTTTACAATCAAGTGGATGATATTTCCTAAGAGGGATTATACACTTACTAAAAAGATTTGTAAAGTTTTGCGTTTGATTATAATTCTGAAGAGAATAAAAATTTCTGTTCTGAAATTTTGTGTTCGACGAATTAAAGTAATTTCGTCGAACTGAGTTCGACGAATGGTAGTGGTTTCGTCGATCTCTGCTCAGAGAACAATAGAAATTATTTTCTCTGTTCCACTTTCGTCGACCTCTGTTCGACGAACCATATTTATTTCGTCGAACATAAATTCCTGACCGGTTAAGATCAAAATCTCTGTTCATAGTTCGTCGAGCTTTGTTCGACGAATGGTGTTGTTTTCGTCGAGCTTGGTTCGACAAATTATTTTGAACAAAAATTTTCTGAAGATTTTTAGATTGATTTGATTTATTCTTTTGCAATTCTTCAGTAAATTTTTCTATGTCCTGTAACTTTTCTTTTCCTTTAATTGATTCTAAAGAAATTATCTGTTCAAGAGCATTCTTCAAATCTTTTTTGAGTTTTATATTTTCAGAAGATCCCTTATCTAATTTCTCTCTGAGAAGTTTTATTTCCTTCTCAGATCGAATCAAATCTTTACATAATAATTTAAAATCAGTTTTAAATTCTTCTAATAAGAAATCAAGGGTAGCGACTACCTGATCTTCTTCTTATTCACATTCTGATCCTTCATCAGAGTCTGATTCTTCATTAGGGTTGCTGCAAGAGGCGTCTATTGTCATTAGGCAGAACTCTCTTGCTCTTGACTCTTCTTCATCTTCAGTTGTACAAGATGAAGCTTCAGAGTCACTCCAAGTTCCAGCATCAAATATTCTTTCATTAGCTGATCCAGCAGCCATTGCTGTGAGGGAGTCCCACATATCTTTTACTGAAGAGCATTCAGCAATTTCCTGAAAGATGGCATCAGATATTGATTGGGCTAAGATGTTCATTGCTTGTGCATCAGCAATCTTTAGCTTTTTCTGTGCTTCTTTCCATTTAAGTGATGGAACACCATTAATGCTTGTTGTTGCTTGTGGTTGAGTTGGTCCTGACAAAATAGAATTAAAAATGGTTTTATCAATGGAGTTCATGTGAAACATAATCCTTGTCTTCCATAGTGCAAACTTGTTTAGACTGCACATAGAAGGTCTTGTGCTTGAAAACTCTTCATCTTGTGCCATGATAAACTCCTAAGAATTATAAGATCTATCAGATCGTTTTGGTTCAGGTGTTAGCCTGTATAACCAAAGGAATTTTGCTCTGATACCAATTGAAAGAAGGAGATAAATCTTAAATTTATACTAGAGATATATATATGAGGAGAAAAGAAATCACAGCATATCAAAATAAAGAGAAGCACAACCAGATAACACAAGGAGTTTATAGTGGTTCCCCTAAATCTGGGTACATCCACTCTTCTACCACCCTGGTAGAAATCCACTACAAGTTTTTGATCAGGTGCCCTGCTACCAATCAGATTTTTGCTCAGGTGCCTGTCACCGCAAGATCTGATTCAGGTAGATCAGGAAACCCTTCAGGCTTTTGATCAGGTGCCGAAAAATCAAATCAAGTATTTTGATCATGAGACTTGCAACCATAGGGGTTAACTTTTGAAGGGAGTTATAACCCTGTACACAGTTGGAAAAGAAGTGATGTTGTCTTCTCTGTCTCAAATAACTAGAGAAGACTTTAGTGGATTTGATGATGTCAAATCTCCCCCTGAAATGTTGAATGGTTCAGGAAAGAAGAAAGCTTTGCTTCTGTGTGTAGGCCTTCAGATTGATGATGTCTCCAGCAAGCTTCTTAGACTGATATTGAGTTTGTGTCTCTTGATAGCCTGGAGCAGATGAAGAACTCTGTGAATATGTTGATTGATGCAGAGTTCCTCCTTCTATGTGTCAGAAAAGCCTTCACTATTATCTCTGTTATCTGAACATAATTCAAAAACATTTGAATTTACTTGACTTGATAATGGATAAAGCATTCCCGAGAGTTGAAGATGCCTTTGGAATTAATCCTGAATTAACTTTTGAAACTGCCCACATTTAATGTTGCCTTTGAACGGTTATTTCCATTGGCAATGTTTAGCATTAAATGTTCTGGGCTTTAATTGACATAGGTTAATCTGCCAACTGTAAATAAATAGGCCTGAAATTACTGCATATAATTCGTCGACTGGAGCTCACAGATCGTCGAGCTCAGCTTCTATTTTGTCAAGCTGGGAATCTGTCTTGAGTTCTGCGATCGTCGACCTGAGCTCGGAGTTTGTCGAGCTCAGTTGGATTTCGTCGAGCTGAACTACTTGCTTGAGACCAGAGTTCGTCGACCTGAACTTAGAGAAGGAACTCAGAGTTCGTCGACTAGAGTTTGACGTTCGTCGACCTGAGTTCTACTATCGTCGAACTGATTTTCTGACTTTGTCACCACTGCATTTCTTGGAATTCTTTCAGCAATACTCTTGAACTCTTCTGAGGCAAACCTGGAAGCAAACCTATGACCCATGACTATACAATGTGGGTCAATCTAAGCAATCCTAATAGTGATCCTTGCCCAAATCAGAATTAGGGTTCCAACACATTGATCAGAAGTGATCATGGTACTGAGTTTGAGTCTCTTCTTATGCATGAGTTCTGTGAGAAGGAAGATATCAGGCATTGCTTCTCAGCTCCTAGAACTCCTTAACAAAATGGGGTAGCTGAAAGGAAAAAATAGAACCCTAATTGAAGCTGCAGGCACATTACTTGCAGATGCTTACATGCCCCTATCCTTTTGGGCAGAGGCTGTGAGCACAACAAACTATGTACTGAACAAAATCTTGATACATAAACTTAAGAATAAGACTCCCTATGAATTGCTTAAAGGGAAGAAACCTAAAATCACCTATTTAAAATATTTGGTTGCATATGTTATATTCATAACAATGACATGAAATATCTAAGAAAGTTTGAAGCTAAGGTTGCAGAGGAAATTTTTCTAAGATATTCGCAAGTCAGCAAAGCTTATAAGGTGTTTAATAAATCTACTTTAAAAATTGAAGAATCAGTTCATGTAACTTTTGATGAAGCTAATATATCTTATAAGGAGAAAGAAATTTCTACCAACAACACTTTACAGATACCTCACTTGTGTGAGAGATTGGATGATCGAAGCCTCACCCAAGAGGTTCCGATACATCCCTCTCCAGAAGTTGAAGAAGAAAGTGAAGAAGAAAGTATAGAGGTGACTGAACCCTATCTGTTGAAACCGAAATCTTGGTCTCTTGTGAAGTTCACCCTTGGGGAAGGGGTGATCGCGCACCAACTTTGCTTCTGCAAGCAAAACAACAAAGGAAACAAGGAAAGACTGACCCAAGGGCTCGGCGGGGAGGACCCCCCACACACTCGAAAGATCTTAGAGCGCTTCCCCTCCTTAGCCAAAGGCCGAGCTAAGGCATCCTCAGAAAGCACTTGAGAGCTGGAGCAAGAGAGCACATGAAGCATGCCTTCTGAGGTACCCCTTGGGTCCTATTTATAGATTTCTGAAAATGGCCTGCAAATAGCCAACCTCTGCTGTTCTGAATGGCTATGTGCAGTCCAGATTGGCCTGCCAAAAGCATAACTCCGCTGTTCTGAAAGGCTATAGGCAGGCCAGCGGGGGAAAATAGTAAAAAATACTTCTTGGACCTGTGCGAGCTGAGGAGCTCGGCCACCTCTAAAGATCCTGCTCGCCTGCTGTATGCCGAGCTCCGTATAGCGAGTGCGAGCTAGGGTCTTAGCTCGCCTTTCGATCGGACCTCATTAGTCGAGCTCAGCTCGACGAAACCTGGGTTGAGCTCGGCGAATGCGGAGCTCGTGGTCGACGAATGGCGAGCTCTGGCTTCTGATTTCCCTGCCGAGCTCGCCTGGTCTCTGGGCGATCTGAACTGGCCGGTCTGGCTCATGGAGACCCTACTTGCCGGATACGGGATTGTACATAATCCCCGCTCTTTTTGAGCTTGGCAAAGCTTGGAAAGATACATCCAACCATAAGTGTTCGGCGAGTGCGGGATGATCCAGAGGGAATCTTTGGGTGGGGTCTACCTACGGTCATATAAATACACCTCCATACCTGCCTGACTCTTGCCATTCCCCTTGCTATAGCCCTGCCGCGATGCTGATCCCCAATGAGATCCAATAGCGCCTTAAACGAGCTCGCCAGGCCTCTTCTGCTCGCATAGCTGCCCAGACAGTGGTTCCACTCACTGTCCCGCAGGGTGGCTCGGCCGAGCCCGACTTCGCCAAGAGGGAGAAGCTGTTTCCTCCGACAGCCGAGCCCATTCTCGCTGACCTGACGATAGTCCTGGAGCATGGTGCTGTCTCCTCAAGTTTGCCTGCCCATGACAAGTGCAAGAATATTGTTGACCTTTACGACGGTCCAGACAGCCAGCTGGATGGCGGTGGAGGCACCACACCGCGAGCCAAAGACACACTCGGCAGCTCATAATTTAGAACCCCGGAAAATCTCCCCCGGGACCCGTCGCCTTCCTTCGAGACCTTGGGGCTGGGCTCACAGAGGCCGAGCTCTCCAGTTCACGCCCCTTCACCCCAGCAACCTGCCGTGACCATGGGAGCGGGTGTGGAGACCATCCCCATCCCAGGATTTGACCTCCTCTCGCCGGGAATGCGTCGCAAAGACCGTAGGAAGGACTTTTGATTCGTCCCTCCCCACACATTCTTGGAGATGCCGAGCTCGTAAGGCATTCTTGGCTTTGGATTACTATCACATGCTCCTCTGGGGCGCCTCCCCTTGTTGATGTTTCTGTGTTCGCAGGTCCTCCCAGCCAATCCGCAGCCGAGGAGTCTTTCGCGATCAACTCATTATTCTCCACTCCCCTTCCCAAACTCATTGGACTCCTACCTGGGCCCTGAAGTGGAAAATGACGAGTTGACGAGGAGGGGGATCAAGCTCTTCAAGAAGCTCGTGCGCGGCCTGCGCGAGGTGCAGGAGTTCAATGAGGTGCTGCAGCGAGACTATGTCGGCCTGCTGACGAGGTGCGAGGCGGCCAGGGTGGCGAGTTGTTGTCTAATTCCCGGCTCCTGGACGAGATCGACGAGGGCCTCCTAGCGGCGCAGTGGAACTCGGGGCAGATCCGCGAGTTCCTCCGCCCGCGGCAGTCTGGAGGGCGAGGGGCGCGAGGCTGGGGTATATAAAAGGCGGCCCCCCTGCCGAGCTGACCGGTACTCACCTTCTGGTTCCCCCTGCCCGCACGCCCTGCTTTTTATTCTTTACTTGATTCCTATAATAATCTGCGAACATTTTTAGGCTAGTACCTGATGTTTGAATAATTCATAAATGTGTTTCCTTATTTTCAACTCGGCGCGGGATGGGATGTGTCGGAAGTCGGCGAGCTGGGGTGGCGAGCTGGGCCGATTGGACAACTTTCTCCTAGATGTCTTTTTCTATAAATAGCCCCCCTCACCAACCCCGTATGCCGTATTAACTGCTCATTTTCTCTCTCTTCCTGCGCTTCCTTCTTACTCGCGCTCCACCCCTTCTTCCATGAGCATGGGCAAGACCAACCCTGACGCCGATGGCCGCACCAAATGCGATCAGCATTTCACGGACTACTGCTTTTTCGAGGGCAACACTAGCAAGGACAAGCTCGTCGAGTTTGTTGGCGACCATGTGCCGCACGACTTTGAGGCGCGCTGCCCGAGGTAGGGGGAGGCCATCAACTCATTCTATGACGACGAGCTGGCCTTCCCCATCTCGTACTTTGAGGTTGGGTTGCGCCTCCCCCTCTGGCCGGAGATCCGCCAGATTTTGAAGTACTACGGCGCAGTGCCCGCGTAGCTGAATTCCAATGCCATCGCCATGATGGTGGCGTTCGCAAGCTACCTCCACCGAGAAAGGATAGAGTTCAACCTGACTGTGTTCAGGAAAATCTTCTCCTACAAGGCGATGCCGGATTGGGTCGCCTATTTCGGGGGCTTGCTGATCAAGGTTCGCGAGATTGCGAACAAGCACCACAATTGGATGACCAAGATCGCCTTTATCAAGGACGATCTCGACAACATCCCATACTCGCCCCAGTAAAAGGGCGAGGAGGTTGATGATTTATTTTGCTAACAAGTAATAACTTGATGCAGATTCATTCTAAACTCTAGTATAAACTATGTAGATGGGCATAAGCTAGATTGAATTAACTTTCAGGTAAGTGCACCTATCTATCATAGTATAGGAGAAATCAACATCTCGTGTCGTATTCCACAAGGCCTTTTCAAATACTCGTACTCACCCTCACTCTACTATCATGCCTATAATTAAAATTGACTTCTAACATAAATTAACCTAACTATGACTATTTGGATAAATAAACATTGGAGGATTAAAGATGATTAAAAGTCGTAAGCCTACGAGCAACCACATGGAAATACTCATTCATTAACTCAATTCTATGTAATCATGAAATAACAAGACTATCAAATTCGTTGTATTGTAAGGGTTAAACATTTATCAAATTCTCTCTCGAGCAATTCAAAATTTAAACCTAAGTTAGTAAATTTTCTCTCAAACAATTGACAACACTCAAATTTGCATTAAATGAAGCACCCTATATAGTACATAAATTCATGAAATCCTATCTCTAAAATACAATGAAGCCATTTATTCATATTCCAATTATCCAAACAACATATCTCTCGATCATGGAATTTGAATTACAAAGAGAGCTAACACCAAAATATGAACATATAAAGATCATCACAAACATCCAATTTCTCAATATAGAAATTTGTAATTCATGTAAAACAAATAAGCAATTCATAACCAGGATAAACCTCATTGTTTGTAAGCCTATATACGAATAAAATACCACAAATTCGATGAAAACAATAAGATACATGATTACCAAATTGTTCAAATTAAAGTTTCATGCGAAATAAAAGATAAATAAAGTTAAATCACCAAGAGAAAGGAGAGATTAAAAGAGATACATGAAAGATCAAAGGCATAAAAAATTCTCCTTCAATTCCTCCTTCTCTTGGGTGCTCCACTTTGTGCTCCAGAAGTTCTCCAAATGAAAATGATCCAAAAGTCCCTTCTAATTTTTCTACAGGTATTTTATAGTCCCCTTGCAAACAGGGTCGGACACGGGTTCCAACATGCCCGTGTTGACGATTCATGGGCGGTTCCACACGAGTAGATGTGTCTGGTCGTGGGCCATGTCAGATGACACAGTTATTGACACGGCCGTATTGTTCTTCATGTTCTTAAGACACGAGTTGGTTAGCAATCAAAGTTGAATTTATCCCCTTAAGGACACAGGTCGGAACACGGGCGTGTTCCCACCTGTGTGGTGCTTTGTCTTCTTCTTCCAGTTCTTCTATTCCAGCCTGCCTAGGACACATGTAGGGACACGGGCGTGTCCCTACCCGTGTACGCCCAATTCTTGTCCTGTCATCAGCCATGTTGAATCCGTGAACTCCTTTATTTGCTCCAAGACTTTTAGTTCCACTGGTTAACATTACCTGCATTAGAAAAATGAAGGAATAAATAGATAGCTTAATACAAGGAATGACAGAAACTCCTAAATGTGCTCTTCTATCCATGATAAGACAATTTCTTAACTATTCTCGCGAAATTACTACATAGGGAGTGTGCGAACAAAAAAAGGAAGTCCGGAAAATGGACAAACAGAAATTTTTGTATTCCAAAAAGAGTATCGATTACATGGTATAACCTCCCTTTTATAGAATGGAGGAGATGAGAGAGATTACAAATAAACAACGTGGGACTAAAAAAATTTCATGTACAAGCGGTTTAACATACACACAAGTCGCCAAGCCGTGCGGCTTAATGAATGGGCAAACCGCCCAGCAATCACAAGAGAAAGACACCAAGCCGCCACACTAGACTGCCAGGCCGCCCGGTCTCCAAGTCGCCAGGGATAGAATGACAAACCACCAGAGAAGAAACAACAATAGGACAACAACCAAACCGCAGGAGAGAAACCGCCAGACCGCCTGGGCTGTAACCTGCCAGAGTCAGACCGCCAGATCACCCGGTCTTAATCTGCAACGCTCCCCCTCAAGCTAGAGCATATATATCGATCATGCCCAGCTTGTCGCAAATGTGATGAAAGGAGGCGGATACTGGATTGGTGAAAATATAAGCCAACTCTTTATCGGAGGTGACGAACAGAGTACAGATTTGTTCCTTCAAAATCTCCTCTCGAATGAAATGATAGTCAACTTCTATATGCTTGGTTCTCTCATAGAAGACTGGATTTTTAGATATGTATATGGCGGCTTTGTTGTCACAAAATATAGGTAGAGGATGGTCATAGACCTCTCCTAAGTCAAGCATAAGAGCACATAACGACTTCAACTCACATATGGTCGATGCCATAATTCGGTATTCTGCTTCTGCACTGGACCTGGAGACTACCGACTGCTTCTTGCTTTTCCAACTCACAAGGTTCCCTCCCACAGAGGTGCAAAAACCTGAAGTAGACTTGCGGTCTCCTTTGTCATCGACATAGCTTGAATCGGAGTAAGCTTCAACCCTTAAATGGACATTCTTCTGAAAGAGAAGTCCTTTCCCGGGAGCGGATTTAATATACTACAATATTTTCAGGGCCGAATGTAAATGACACTCCCTAGGAGCTTGCATGAATTGACTAACCTTACCAACAACATAGACAATGTCAGGTCTGGTCACTGTGAGATATATGAGTTCATCAACTAGACGTCTGTATCCCGTAACATCAGAAAGAAGAGGAAAGTCATCTGTCCATGTTTTATCTTCTCCAGTCGCCATGGGACATCAGGCAGGTTTAGCCCCAGTCAACCCTGCCTCTTTTAACAAGTCAAGAGCATACTTCCATTGGGATAGGACAAAAGAAGCGGACTTCCGAGAAATTTCTATCCCCAGAAAGTATTTTGGAGATCCCATATCCTTTCTAACCAGGTGTTGCCGAAGATGCTTCTTTGTCAAAACTATTCCAGCTTGGTCATCGCCAGTGAGAAGAATATCATCCACATATACTGCAAGCACCACTAGGCCTAGAGAGGTTTTACGAGTAAATAGGGAGTGATCAGCAGAACTCCTCGTAAAACCAACATCCACCACAATTCTGATAAACTTGTCGAACCAAGCACAAGTACTTTGTTTTAGGCCATAGATAACCTTCTTAAGCCGGCAAACCTTTGTCTCCCCCGGAGCAACATACACTGGAGGTTGCTCCATGTACACATCCTCCTAAAGATCCCCATAAAAAAGGCATTCTTCACATCTAGTTGTGAAATGGGCCAATCTTTGTTGACAACCACCGAGAGAAGGAACCGAATAGTTCTGAGACGTGCAACTGGAGAGAAGGTGTCAAAGTAATCAACGCCATAAGTTTGGGTAAAACCCTTGGCAACAAGCCGAGCCTTATAACGATCCACATTGCCATCGGGAAGGAATTTCACCATAAAAACCCAGCGATAGCCCACAATATATGTGTTAACAGGAGGAGGAACTAGGGTCCAGGTACCCCATTCAGTGAGAGTAGAGATCTCTTTATCCATGACAGCCTTCCAATGTGGAATGGTAAGAGCTTCCTGATAGGAACGGGGGGTGGAAGTGGAAGAGATCTCTAGAGCAAAGTCCATGCGAGCAGGTGTCAGACAATCATAGGAAACAACTGCAGTAAGCGGATGCTGGGTACAAGCCCGAACACCTTTGCGAAGGGCAATGGGGAGGTCCATGTCATCAGGTGCCTCCGTATCCAGAGCATTCGTGGTGGAGAGAGCTGGCCCGAGAGGAGAGAGCGACGGCGGTGAAGAGGAGGGAGATGGTGGAGGTGGAGAGGGAGGAGGAGAGGATGGAGATTGTGGAGGAGGAAAGACCTCAGTAGACGAGGATGGGCTGGAGGGAAGAGGAGGAGGAAGACTAGATTCCTCAGGAATAGGAGAGGAGTTGTTAGAGAAATAGGGAGCATTCTCGAAAAAGGTAACGTCCGCGGAGACGAACTGTTTGCGAAGGATGGGGTCAAAATAACAGTAGCCTTTCTGAGTGGTAGTGTACCCCAGAAAGACACATTTGGTGGAGCGAGGGGAGAGTTTGTCGCGGGTGGCGGAGGGAGAATGTACAAATGTCGTGCAGCCAAAGATGCGTAGAGGAAGAGGAAAGGGATCCTTTCCTGGATAGAGTATAGAGGAGGGCCTTTTACCGCGGAGAATAGTGGAGGGAATACGATTGATGAGGTAGCAAGAAAAGATAACAACATAGCCCCAATAGGAGCGGAAATAAGCATTTGCATAAGTAGGGTGCGAGAAACATCAAGGAGGTGACAGTTTTTGCGTTCTGCCACTCCATTTTGTTGGGAGCTGTAAATACAACTTGTTTGATGAAGAATTCCTTGTTGCATACAAAATGAGGAAAAAGCGTGACTAATGTATTCTTTGGCATTATCAGATCGTAAAACTTTAAAAGAAACATCAAACTGATTTTTGATTAAATTATAAAAGGATTGTCATACATCAAATAGATCAGAGCGTTCTCGTAAGAGATACACCCAAGTACAACGTGAGAAATCATCAATGAAAGTAATAAAATAAGAGCTACCCCGACCAATAGTGAGGGTAGGAGTAGGGCCCCAGATGTCGGAGTGAACAAGATCACACGGATGGCTAGAACCTCAACCTTGCTTTGGTGGGAAGGAGGAACGGTGATGCTTGCCAAGCTGACATGCATTGCAGTTGAGAGGAGAACTGTGCGGAGGAAGGTGAGGTAGCAGCTGATGAAGAAGCCTGGAGGGGGATGCCCAAGACAGAGATGCCATTGTAGGAGATCTGTAGAAGAGGAGGAGAAGGCGGATAGAGCGGAAATGATGTCGAGGAAGTAAAGGCCACTGCTCTCCGTCCTAGTAACAATCGTCCTTTGGGAGCTCGGATCCTGAAAAGAGCAAGAAGTGGGAGTGAATGTGACGGAGCATTGAAGCTGCTTGCATAAAGATGTAGCTGATAACAAATTGCAGGGAAATTTGGCCACATAGAGAGTGTCAGCCAAGTGAAGAGACGGAGTGACATGAACTACTCCCGTGCCATGAACCGGGGAGGGAGAGCCATCTGCAATAAGGACCGAAGGCAACCGATCGTGAATTTCAAGGAGAGAAAAGCATTGCGGGTTGCCAGTCATGTGATTACTTGCACCAGAGTCGATGAGCCATTTACCTTAAGTAACCACATGAGCACTACCTGAGGACGTGACCACCGACGCAGATGGGTTGGAAGAGGAGGTGGAAGCATCACCAGAATGGCGAAGATGTGGATGTTTTAGCCAACATCGATCCACAAGATGCCCAGTGTAGCCACAATGAGAACAGAGGAAGCGGGAAGAAGTCCGACAACCAAAATGATGGTTGCGACTACCAGAGCTGCTTCGTTGAGTCTGGTGAGCATATTATTCTGGGGGCGGAGAAGACAGAATCGAACACTGAAGAAGAGATGTAACTGCTGCAATACGTGCTGCTGTTGTATCCAAGCTGGGAGAGTCCGTTTCACCCAAGATTTGTTCGCGAATCATGTCATAGGAATCAGGAAGCTGGAGGAGGTAGCACACAACAAGTAGTTCTTGAAAGTGCTCGTATTGTTCGACATGATCCATAGAGAAGGGGCGGTGTTGAATAATCTCAGCCCCAAGAGCTTGAACTTGTTGATAAGCGGCAGCAGGAGACATAGACGGACGGGCAAAGATGTCTGCATACAAGGTATAAATGCGGGACATCTGAGCCCCCTTTGAGTACAGAGCAGCAAGATGAAGCCATTCCTTCTTGACCGTCTCATCATGATGGATAACAGGAATACACTCATTGGAAAGACTGTTAGCGAGCCAAGTGCGGACAAGCGCATCACTAGCATCCCAGTCATCAAATTTAGCAGAAGTGGTGGCAGGAGGATCATTGGTAAGGTGGTGGCATTTGCGTTGTGAGCGGAGGAGAGGGATGAAGGAGACGCTCCAATCCGGGTAGTTGGAGCCAACAAGCTTGGAGGCGGTGCCCAGATTTCTGGAAGGAATAAGAGGACGAGGAGGAGTTGTGACAGGAGTAGCGATGGTGGTAGAAGAGCTGGAAAGGGCCATGGAAGATGTCACGTGGGTAGAGGGAAAAGAAAGGCCGCACGGGAAGAAAAGAGGCCGGGGAGGATAAAAGACCGCGAGGAGAGGAGCAGAGGGAAGATAGAAGCCCACAACGGACAGAAGAATCAGCAACAGAGATAAGAGGAAGAAGTCACGCGGGAAGAGATCAGGCCGCGCGAACAGAAAACCGAAAAGCAGCGAAAAAAGTCCGCGGAGAAGGCGGACAAGAGGAACGAAGGCCGAGCAAACAAAGAGCAGCGACAAAAGTAGGAGAGGTCGCGCGAACAAGAGGAAAGAAGAGGATCAGGTCACCAGGGCAGAGAAAGGCACTGAATCAGGCGGATAAGATCGCTGCCTCTAATACCATGTGCGAACAGAAAAAGAAAGTCCAGAAAATGAACAAATAGAAATTTTTGTATTCCAAAAAGAGTATCGATTACATGGTATAGCCTCCCTTTTATAGAATGGAGGATATTAGAGAGATTACAAATAAACAATGTGAGACTAAAAAATTTCATGTACAAGCAGTTTAACGTACACACAAGTAGCCAAGTCATGTAGTTTGATGAATGGTCAAACTGCCCGACAACCACAAGAGAAAGACACCAAGCCACCACACTAGAACGCCAGGCCGCCTGGTCTCCAAGTCGCCAGGGATAGAATGAAAAACCGCCAGAGCAGCAACAACAACATGACAACAACCAAACCGTAGGAGAGAAACCGCCAGACCGCCCGGGCTGCAACCCGCCAGAGTCAGACCGCCAGACCGCCCGGTCTCAATCTGCAACAGGGAGGCAGAAAATAGTGGACATGATTATAATTATGATAGTAAAAAGCCTATCATAATCGTACTCATCAAATACCCCCAGACTTAGATGTTTGCTTGTCCCTAAGCAAACTAATTCAAACATTTGGGTTACCAATAAATAATTTTGCTTCCGCACACTGGTTGCTATGAATTTAAAGAGAACTTTGATGATGTAATCATATATGAAATAGTATATCAGACTTTTCTAAGTATAGATTTATCTTAAAATTCCTCTAATATATCTTTTAACTATCTTTCACTCTTTCTTAGAAATAGAAGTATAGTCATCTATAACAAATGTGAGAAGAAAATAACAATCTCAATAAGATACGTATTAGTATTTGAAAACTTATAAGTACCCATATTTATAGTCATGAGCTTACCCTTTTCACACCCTCTCCACGACACTAGTTAGAATTAGTAAGGTCGGATCCTTAGAACTTGTATTATGGTGTAGCCTTTTTGGCTTAGGATAGAAGATTATAGGTGGGGTAATCAAAGATAACTTTGATGTTTTTTTATCACACCTAAATCTCGATTGAGCCTTTTGTTCTGTAAATACCTTAACATACATCAGTGTTATAAAAGCACCCCCAGACTTTGCAATTATTATACTTCCCACATTTTTGAAGGATACTCTATATTTTCATTTTTCTTAACCAATGGGCCATAGTAGGGATCATTCCGAGTGGGTGCAAGTATACACGCACTTAGGCTACATATCACTATGTCTCTTTTTTTTGGTTCATAGTAGAGATCATTCCAAGTAGATGCAGGTATACACGCACTCAGGCCACATATCACTATGAACAACTCATTCCAAGAAGATATCAATGATAGGTGTGCTAATAGGTAAGGATTTGGCCTTGGTGAATTTTAATAGTATAGTGTCAAAAGGATAGGGATTAGGTCCAAATTGGGTGTGCAAGGGTATACTGTTTAAAGGTTTGGGATTGCAAGGCTCAAGCTATCCAAAAGGAGGCCTAAGTCATTTCTGCCCTCACTAATTAACCTATGCAAAAGTTTTGAGGTAACGCTAGAGGGTAAGTTCTAGACTTCAATAGGGAGTATTCTTCATTTTAATTCCCTAATACAAAATTATAAAAATGTCACACTCATCGACTAACTTTATTATAGATAAGTATATTTTCTAAAACAAAGTGATTGATATTTAATGATATAAAGGATTAATCTTAAAAATAAATTATATAGAGAAAATTAGGCTAATGAATTTCTATACTTAATTACGAATCAACAAAGTTGAACACTCAATGAGTCTACATCAATTCATTTTAATCAGCGTGCGAAGTTAAATTAGATAGTTATAATCCCAAATGAATGAATTAATGAGAGCTTAAAGGAGTACACAAAAAAAATTGGGGGGGGGGGGGGGGGTATAACAACATTGAGTACTATGATAGAAAAAGTATAACCAATTGTAATCACATCTATCACAGCAATTAAAGAACATCCACCCCAGACTTAAAATGTGCAATGTCCTCTGTGCAATGTAAAGAGCTGATAGAGTAATTTCACCAGTAATTGAAGAACTGCTATCATGAAAATAGAAGATCACACGAATGAAAAAGGAGCTGATATGATATCATATATAATATGTATGATAATACACTGATATAAAGAAATGCTGCTAAAATACACTGATACATGTCAAAAGTACTCTGGAGGGTCGGTCTCATCGTCGGGGAAGTGAGGTGGGTCAGGAGCTGCCGACTGTCTTGGAGCGATCCCCAAGTGGTCCCTTATCTGAATGAGGACATCTTCTGTCTGCCTCTACGAATCCTCTGTAACTTCTGGGAAGCCTCTATACGTTGTAGGTGCGGTGAGATCTCGGTCTCGAAGAAGTGCTTGAACTCCCGCGAATACTGCGAACGTGCTCAAGGGGGAGCAGCAAAAGACTCTCCCTGAGCATAAGTAGAATGAGATGGAGGCACCAGAGGCTCATTGAGGTTAGGATCCACCTCGTCGTCATCGTCGTCATGCGCGTGTGGTCCATGCCTCGGGAGGTGACGAGGCGGAGGGATCGAAGACTGGCCATCGTGATCGGCACGGTCTTCGCGACCACTGTCATCTGGGGAAGGGACGAGAAAATTTTCATGTTCTTCACCAGGCGTGTAATGTAGGGTGCTATGCAGATAGACCCTATGCGGGAGTTGTCGGCCTGGTGAAGCATGAACTGGACGAGCATGAAACCGAGATGGATGGGGTAACGAGACGACATGCTATAAAGATATAACATATCCTGCAGACTAACAATGCCAGAACTTTCGCCCCGGCCGCTCAAGGTATGGCTAAGGAGGTGGTGTTTGTAGTGGAGGGCGGGAGAATTCAAATTGGAGGCCTTAGATCTCTTGGCCTCATAGGGACTAAAGTCAAAAGAAAGCCAGGACCAGATGTTGTCGGCAAGGTTGTGAGTGGGGAGATCAAAATTTAGCTCGGGATAGGCGGCACTAAAGAGGAACGAGTCCTCATACACCCCTAGGTATTGGGTGAACTGAAGAAGGGTGAGTGTATAAAAAGTGCCCCCTACTCGAAAAGAAATGACCTCCTCGTGTGCGTGTGCATGCTCAGTGGGGTTAGGTCGAAGATTTAAGTAAAAAGACGACATGAACTCTAGTGTGAGTTCCTTAAAACCTAACTCCTCAATAACAAAGTACTGCTCCCATCCCGCTACAGATATCAAATCTCTGACTTCTCCCGCTAAATTTATCTCTTCTAAGACGCTTCAGTCAATTGTTCAGATGTCTTGATATTTTTTCGATTGGAGGCAGTTGTAGCGGTTGACATGTGTTGGATCTGTGAACACCAGCGGCGCAGCGACATCGTGCCTCTCCAGAGACAAAGCCTGGAGCTCCAAGCGATGACGGCGACCTCCTTGGGCTCATCCAGAAGACATGATCTGTGGATAAATACAAGATTTTTTTAAAAAATGATGAAGAAAAAAAGGAGAGGAAAAAGGAAACGGGGGCAAGAAATTGGAGAAAGGG
The DNA here is from genome assembly GCA_039583875.1 of Platanthera guangdongensis. Taxonomy (NCBI): domain Eukaryota; kingdom Viridiplantae; phylum Streptophyta; class Magnoliopsida; order Asparagales; family Orchidaceae; genus Platanthera; species Platanthera guangdongensis. The sequence goes on along the minus strand of CM077148.1, from coordinate 772,586 downwards.
GTGGAGAGGAAGAAGGAGTTGAGGAAAAACATAAACAAAAAATTGTTACCTAGGAGGATAGAGTGCGAGTAGCGGGGGGCGAATCCGGGAAGTTTGGAGACAAAAGCATCAAACTCGAGCTCAGGCCGTGGAGGGACTGGGTGCAGGGAGGAAGTGCTGGAACCAGGAAGTGGGGAAGGAAGAATATGACACGGTCCTATATAAAGAAGGAGAACACGGGTGCGCACACGGCCATGTGTGTACCCGTGTTGAGGAATCTCAACCGCGTGGAACACGGGTTGTGGGAAGTCGTGCGGTCAAACTGACGGGAAAACAATGCGCCAGGAGGACAAGGTCAACAACATGGGCGTGTTCGTCGACCCGTGTCCTTCTCGGGCGCTGCTTCGTTGAGTAAAAAAAAGACACACGGCTCACAACACGGCTAGGTGGTCAGCAGTGTCCTTCTCGGGACAAAGATCTTCGAACCGCGACACGGGTTCCAACATGCCCAGGTGACGACCCGTGTGGAGGCACACAGGCATTGACACGGGTGTGTGTTCACCCGTGTCCTGTGCGGGCGCTTATGGGAAAAATGAAGTCTAATGGCACGGCCACACACACGGTTGTGTGTGCACCCATGCGGTTCTCTGGATGAATCCTTCCTATTCCAGGTTTTAAATGAAACACGACTGGGTGAGAAAGGTGTGTTACGCACACGGCTGGGCACACAGTCGTGTGCCGACCCGTGTCCTCCTCTGAATTGGAAATTTCCTCCTAAGTGATTTCTCTCTTTTTTTTATTTATTTCTATACTAATACTTAACAAGAATTTCGTCAAAAATTTTTATAAACTAAGAAAAATTCTACATAACTCCTAATCCTGGTCTAGCCAGAGGTAAGATTCTTGACGAGTGAAGTCTTTGGGAAGCTAACTATAATATGGCTTTAGTCGGTGTCCGTTAACTTTATAATCTCCCTTCTCAAGGTGGGTAAGTTCGACGGTGTCATAGGGGAAAACTTATTTGACTTGGAAGGGTCCGGACTACTTAGACCTCAATTTCCCTGGGAACAAACGAAGACGGGAATTGAAAAGGAGGACTTGGTCACCTTTCTGAAATGTCTTAGGTTTGAGCAGATAACGATCATAGAATAATTTAGTCGTCTCCTTATATATCTTGAAGTTTTCATAGGCCATGGTTCTCCACTCATCTAACTCGTTAAGTTGAAGTTTACATTTTCCCCTATAGAATTAGTATCAAAATTCAAAGAGCGTATTGCCCAATACGACTTGTGTTCTAATTCTATAAGCAGGTGACAGGACTTATCATAGACTAATCTAAAGGCGGTGGTCCCTATAGCTGTTTTGAAGGCGGTTCTATATGCCCACAAACAATCGTTTAGTTTCCTAGACCATTGCTTCCTATTCCCTTCTATAGATTTTTCTAGGATCCTCTTAAGTTCTCTATTTGAAACTTCAACTTGACCACTAGTTTGTGGATGATAAGGAGTGGCTATTCTATGTGTAACTCCATATTTTTGTAATACTTTATCGAGCTATAGATTACAAAAATGTGAACCCCTATCACTAATAAGTGCACGTGGTGTGCCAAATCGTGCGAATAAGGTTTTCAAAAATCGGATCACTACCTTACTATCATTAGTAGGCAAAGCCTATGCTTCAACCCACTTTGATACATAATCTACAACTACCAAAATATATTTATTCCCATAAGAAACTGGAAACGGTCCCATAAAGTCAATCCCCCACACATCGAATACTTCACATTCAAGAATAAATTTTTGCTGCATTTTATGTAATTTAGTAATATTACCTGATTTTTGACAAGAATCACATGAAAGCACATACCTTTGGGCATCTCTGAATAAAAGGGGCCAATAAAAACCGGAATCAAGAACCTTTTTGGCAGAGCGATTTGCTCCATAGTGCCCACCAGCAGGACCTGAATGACACTGCTCCAGAATTTTCCAACCCTCCTCCGCTGATACACACCTTCGTATAACAGAATCTGCACATATCCGAAAAAGAAAGGGTCCTACCAGAAGTAATATTTCAAGTCAGAGAAAAATTTCTTTTTCCGCTGATATAAAAATTCTTTTGGAAGGACCTTAGCCACAAAATAGTTTGCGTAATCGGCAAACCATGGAAAATCAAGATTTATATTTGTAGATACGGCAAATAGCGATTCCTCAGGAAATGTATCAGAAATCTCAGATTCTTCTAACATTGCTCGTAATGGATTTTCTAAACGTGAAAGTTGGTCTGCCGCTAAGTTTTCTGCTCCTCATTTTTCCCTAATTTTCAAATCAAATTCTTGTAATAACAGAACCTAACATATTAAACAAGGTTTTGCTTTCGCTTTGGCTAGCAAATATCTAAGGGCAGAGTAATCTGTGTATACTACCACCTTAGACAATGTTAAATAGGATCTAAATTTATCAAAGACAAATACCACTGCGAGAAGTTCTTTTTCTGTAGTTGTATAATTCTCCTGCGCATTATTAAGTGTTTTGCTAGCGTAGTATACAGGGTGAAAGTGTTTGTTTCAGCGTTATCCTAAAATAGCCCCTACCGCAAAACTACTAGTGTCACACATGATCTCGAACGGCTGAGTAAAATCAGGTGCGATCATAATAGGAGAATTAATTAACCTTTCTTTTAAGAACTCAAAGGCATGTAGACACTCATGTTCAAAAATTAAAGGTGTGTCTTTTTCTAAAAGCCCAGTAAGTGGTTTGGCAATTTTAGAGAAGTCCTTAATAAACTGGCGGTAAAATCCAGCGTGTCCTAAGAAACTTCTCACTGTCTTAACGGAGGTTGGTGGTGGTAACTTTTATATGGTTTCAATTTTCACTCTATCTACTTGAATTCCTTGGCTTGAGATTTTATTGCCAAGTACTAACCCTTCTTGCACCATGAAATGACACTTCTCTCAACTAAGAACTAGGTTTGTCTCCTCACACCTCCTAAGAACTTTCTCTAAATTATTCAAACACAACTCAAAAGAGTCACCAAAGACAGAAAAATCATCCATAAATAATTCCATAATATCTTCAACTTATTCATTAAAAATGGCTAACATGCACCTTTGGAAAGTGGCGTGTGCGTTACATAAACCCAAAGACATACTTCTATAGGCAAAGGTACCAAATGGGAAAGTGAAAGTTATTTTCTCCTGGTCTTCTGGTGCTATAGGAATTTGAAAGTATCCAGAAAGTCCATCTAGAAAACAATAATAAGAATGTCCTGATAAGCATTCTAATATCTGGTCAATGAAAGGAAGAGGGAAATGGTCCTTCCTAGTGGCATCATTTAATTTCCTATAGTCAATACAGACACGCCAACCTGTTACCGTTCGCGTTGGAATTAATTCATTCTTATCGTTTTCTACCACTGTTAGACCACTCTTCTTAGGAACGACTTGTATAGGACTAACCAAGGAACTATCCAAAATAGGATATATTATACCAGCATCTAACAACTTACCAATATCAGCCTTAACTACCTCTTTCATATTTGGGATTAGCCTACGTTGCGGTTGAATAGAAGATTTATAGTTTTCTTCCAAAAGGATCTTGTGAGTGCAAAAATTAGGATTAATACATTTTATATCAGATTTTTGCCAAGCTATTGCACCTTTACATTTCTTCAACACAATTATTAATTTAGCTTTTTCAGTATTGAAAAGATTAGAGGATATAATAACTAGGTAAGAAGAATTAGTTCCTAACAATGCATACTCAAGATGATCCGGTAATTTGTTTAGTTCTACAATTGGTAGACCCTTAGTATTATTCTTAAGACCTTTATGATCTCCTTGAGTAATCAAACTATATTCAGTCGTTCTATTCATCGAAACACAGTTATCTAGAAAAAATAAATGTTCAACAATGTCATCATTTTTTTCATCTTCTAGATATCAGTTAGTGATGCAAATTTCTGAAGGATCTCTGTAATAAAAATTAGAATTCATAGAAGTGAGAAAATTATCAACACCATGAGAAAAATAGCAATAATCATCATTATCTAAGGATTGTTTCATTGTATTGCCAATTTGAAAAGTGACTTCATCTTCCCCTACTCGCAAGACTAATTTACCATCAAAAACATCAATAGGAGCTCTAGATGTGTAGCTAAAACTGGATGACCTAGTATGAGTGGCACTTCGATATTTTCATCCATATCTAGAATAACAAAATCGGCAGGAAATATAAACTTATCTACCTTAACCAATACATCCTCTACTATTCCTCTAGGGTACTTAACCGATCGATCTGCTAGTTGAATACTCATTCTAGTTGGGCTAAGTTCTCCTAGACCTAGTTTCAGATATAGTTGGTAAGACATTAAGTTTATACTATATCCTAAATCCGATAAAACTTTATTTACTTGCAAATCACCGATTAAACATAGAATTGAAAATGAATCGGGATCCTTAAGTTTTTGCAGTAATTTATTTTGCAAAATAGCTGAAAATTCTTCATTAAGTGTTACTAAAGATAATTCTTCTATTTTCTTTTTATTAGAGATCAAATCCTTTAGAAATTTAGCATACTTAGGCATTTAAATGATTTCAAAAAAAGGTAAATTGACATGTATTTATTTAAACATAGATAAAAATTTACCATACTGCGCATCCATGCGCTCCTTGTTAAGCTTCGCTGGGTATGATACTACTGGTTGATATTCCATTGGTTGCATGTTTATCTCACTTGGTCCTTCGCCACTAGACTCCACTTGGGGTGCTTCCTTTACAAGCCTTGGGTCTTGTAACTCGTTTCTGCTCCTCAATTGGATGGCTTTTGCATGCTCCCTTGGATTTGTCTCAATATTACATGGAAGTGTTCCTTGTTGCCTTTCCGATACCATCCTTGCGAGCTGTCCAATCTGATTCTCCAAATTTTGAATCGAGTCCTTTTTATTCCGGAAAGCTACATCAGCAGTTTGCATGAACTTGGTGAGAACATCTTCTAATGATGGTTTCCTTGGTTCCGGTTGTGGTGGTTGTCCAAACATAGGTTGTTTCCCTTGATTTCCTTGTCCTCCCCAAGTGAAATTGGGGTGGTTCCTCCTTCCCGGATGTATGTAGAACTATATGGGTTGTTTGCTTGGTTGAAAGGAGGTCTAATATTATTGCCCATATAATCAACATGCTCTTGTACTTGAGGTTCACAACCAGACATTCCACTACATGAAGGGTCTCATTGTTGAGGTGCCATGGAGGGTGATGCTAAGGAAAGGTTATCCATCTTTTGGTGAAGCTTCTCCACTTGAATGGCTAAGGCGGTGATGACATCCACTTAATATATTCCTGCAGGATTGTTAGGCTTTTGTCTCACGATAGTCCATTAATAGTTGTTCATAGCCATGTCTTCTATTAACTACTGAGCTGCTTCAGGTGTCTTATTATTCAAAGTGCCTCCACTAGCCGCATCAATCATCTGTTTAGTGGTCGGATTGAGACCATTGTAGAAGGTCTAAATCTGAAGCCAAGAAGGTAGTGCGTGATGGGGACATCTCCTTAAAAGATCCTTCAATCGTTCCCATGTGTCGTACAACGATTCAGACTCCAATTGAATATAGGTAGAGATGTCATTCCTTAGTTTTGCAGTCTTCGCCGGCGGAAAATACTTCATTAAAAACTTCTCAACCATCATATCCCAAGTAGTAATCGCCCCTCTAGGTAGCAAGTTCAACCACTGCTTTGCCTTATGCCTTAGCGAGAATGGAAATAATCTCAATCAAATGGCATCGTTGGAAACACCATTGATCTTGAATGTATCACATATCTCCAAAAATCCGGCTAAGTGTGTATTCGGGTCTTCATCTTGCAGGCCATCATACTAGACATACTGTTGAACCATCTGCATAACACTGGGCTTTAATTCGAAATTATTGGTGACTATTGGTGGCCTAATGATGCTTGACCCAGTTCCTTGGAGATTAGGTCTAGCAAAGTCAGACATGGTTTGCTCGTTCTGGTTGCCATGTTATCCAAATATTCCGGATGATGCTCTCCTTGGTTCACTGTTTCCTCTTCTGATAGTTCGTTTGAAATATCTGTGGTATTAATTCCCACATCCGTTTGGTTAGTGTTATAAAAAATTCGCTCTGGGTCAGGATGAAATGGTGCTAGCCCAGAATTACTCCCCTGGTCATAGACTAACAGACTACAAAATAAAGATTAAGCGATATAATTATTCCATAAACTAAATTACAGTTATATGTTAATAAACAAAAATTGGTAGATTAATAAAGTTTAGGCTTTCAAAATATTGAAAATGAATCACCAGCAACAGCGCCAAAAACTTGATGATTTTTTTTGCTAACAAGTAATAACTTGATGCGGATTCATTCTACACTCTAGTATAAACTATGTAGATGGGCATAAGCTAGATTGAATTAACTTTCAGGAAAGTGCACCCATCTATCATAGTATAGGAGAAATCTACATCTCGTGTCGTATTCCATAGGGCCTTTTCAAATACTCGTACTCACCCTCACTCTATTATCATACTTATAATTAAAATTGATTTTGAACCTAAATTAACTTAACTATGACTATTTGGATAAATAAATATTGGAGGATTAAAGATGATAAAAATCCATAAGCCTATGAGCAACCACATGAAAATACTCATTCATTAACTCAATTCTATGTAATCATGAAATAACAAGACTATCAAATTCGTTGTATTGTAAGGGTTAAACATTTATCCAATTCTCTCTCGAGTAATTCAAAATCTAAACCTAAGTTAGTAAATTTTCTCTCGAATAATTTACAACACTCAAATTTGCATTAAATGAAGCACCCTATATACTATATAAATTCATGAAATCCTAACTCTAAAATACCATGAATACATTTATTCGCATTTCAATTATCCAAACAACATATCTCTCGATCATGGAATTTGAATTACAAAGAGAGCTAACACCAAAATATGAATATATAAAGATCATCACAAATATCCAATTTCTCAATCTAGAAATTTGCAATTCATGTAAAATAAATAAGCAATTCATAACCAGGATAAACCTCTTTGTTTGTAAGCCTACTTACGAATAAAATACCATAAATTCGATGAAAACAATAAGATACATGATTACCAAATTGTTCAAATTAAAGTTTCATGCGAAATAAAAGATAAAAAAAGTTATATCATCAAGAGAAAGGAGAGGTTAAAAGAGATACATGAAAGATCAAAGACATACACAATTCTCCTTCAATTCCTCCTTCTCTTGGGTGCTCCACTTCGTGCTCCAGAAGTTATCCAAATGAAAATGATCCAAAAGTCCCTTCTAATTTTTCTACAGGTATTTTATAGTCCCATTGCAAACAGGGTCAGACACGGGTTCCAACATGACCGTGTCACAGGCCGTGTTGACGGTTCATGGGCGGTTCCACACGAGTAGGCGTGTCTGGTCGTGGGCCGTGTTAGATGACACGGGTGCTGACACGGCCGTGTTGTTCTTCATGTTCTTCAGACACGGGTTGGTTAACAGTCGAAGTTGAATTTATCCCGTTAAGGACACGGGTAGGAACACGAGTGTGTTCCTACCCGTGTGGTGCTCTGTCTTCTTCTTCCAGTTCTTCTATTCCAGCCCGCCTAGGACACAGGTAGGGACACGGGCGTCTGCCTACCCTTGTACGCCCAATTCTTGTCCTGTCATCAGCCATGTTGAATCCGTGAACTCCTCTGTTTGCTCCAAGACTTTTAGTTCCGCTAGTTAGCATTACCTGCATTAGAAAAATGAAGGAATAAATAGATAGCTTAATATAAGGAATGACAGAAACTACTAAATGTGCTCTTCTATCCATGATAAGACAATTTCTTAACTATTCTCGCAAAATTATTACATAGGGAGGCAGAAAATAGTGGACATGATTACAATTATGATAGTAAAAAGCCTACCATAATCGTACTCATCAGAGGTCTACCTCCCCCTGCCGTGTCAGGCAATGACGCCGACCTCCACAAGGACTTTGAGGTCGCCTTTCGGTGAAGGGGCCTCGATGCGCTCCGCCACGTCCTGCCCGACGAAGGTATTACCCTCTACCCTGGTGCTCAGCGCGCCATATTATTTCAAAAATTTTCTAAGTTCTTTTATGCAGGAGAGCGGCTGATCCCCGAGAACTCGCCATTCGCGGACTCCGGGTTTTATGAGGATCCTCTTGCTCGCGAGAAGGCAGCGGCAGTGGCCTGCCGAGATGAAGAGGCTTTCTCCATGCCCTCCTCCAGCAAGAGGCGGCCTGAAGATGCGGGGTCGAGCCCGCCCCATCGCCAACAACTACCAAAAATGTTGAGGAGAGCCCTGCTGACTGCACAGGAGAAACAACAACAACAACATCAATCAAGCCCCAAATACATGAGCTTGCCCGAGGTCATCCCCGAAGTGTCGCTGGAGAGCCCGCTGAAGGAAATCACCAGCAAGGGGCAGAAGGGCGGCGAGACTTCTGCTCCCCCCGCGACGACCTCCTCTCCCCCTGTGGCGAAGAAGGCGGCCCGCGAGCTTGTCACACCGAAGGAGCATCCCATCTTCAAATTTGGGGGAGGTGGAAGGACTCGGAGGGCGAGCCCATGGTTCAATGGGACGCGCTAGCCCACCGGGTTTCCATCTCCACCCTCCATCCCTCTTGGGCTGACCGCGAGCTCGCTACCGGTCACGCCTATGCCCTTGGCTTCGACCTCTATGACCGCGAGGACGCCGAGGCCTACAAGGGCACGACCCTGCGACAGCTCGGCCATGAGGGCATACAGGCCCACATGCGAGCTCTGTAGCTCCATCACATGATGGTCAGCCGCAGCTTCAACCTTAATAACCAACTCCAAAAGGCCAAGCAGGCACGTGACGTTTCCAAGGACAAGGTCGTCGACTAGGCGAGGCAGCTCGGCATTACCGAGGGTCTTCTCGCCTAAGCCGCCGACGGATTGGTGAGTATCGGGCTTCCTCTTTCCCCTTTTTCATAGAAGTTTTGTGTTGTTGTCAACATTAACTTCTTTTCTTATCAGGATGCCAAGGCCGTTGGGGAGTTGCGGACTCGCACTACCGAGCTGGGAGAAGAGATTGTCTAGCTGTGCGCCCGCCTTGCCGAGCTGGAGGGGGCAAATGCAAAGCTGAAGGAGGAGAACCAGAGCCTCAGCCACGAGGTCCATCGGCGGGCGGAGATCTTCTTCCCGGCCAGCGGCGCCGATCCTACCCTCCCCTACAAGAGGCCGAGGATCTTTGGCGAGGCCGACCTCGCCGAGAGGCTGCAAATCAACTCCATCCAGGCCGCCGAATGCACCCACCAGTTGATGAAGGACACTGGAGTGTTGGTGGAGGGGTGCGAGGAGATCTCAGTCCGGGATCTGATGTCGAGCTTGTTCCCGGCGACGCCGCCAAGCGAGAAAGAAGACAGCCTGGATGCACTCTTCGGGAAGGGATTTCAGGACCTATCTGGCGAGGGGGGGGGGGGGGGGGGGGGAGGATCGCCAGTCCGGCGAGGGGGGCAAGGGCTGACGCTATCTTTTCTCTTTTATTCTCTCTTTTGTAATATCGTCGAGGCGAGCTGCTCATGTAACTATTACCATTTAATTAAATACATTTTTGATATGACGTTTGCCCATTTTTTCTATCTTTTTTTTGTATGTCTTTGCTATGTCCCGCTTGCTCGTGAACCCTTCCCTGGGCGACCTCGCGTAGATATGTTTTGTGAGTAGGATAATTTTTAGACCTTGTTTGTGAGGGTACACTCTGAGAGCTCGTCGATTTTTAGACAATCTGGGAGTGGGCTACCCGCCGCCCCTGGCAGGCCACCCCCAGCTCACTCGCGAGCTGCCCATAACCTTACCAATATAAAACCATTCACAAAATTTTTATAAGTAAAACAGAGTGGTGGCGAAGTGTCCTGGTAGAGTCCAAGGGCCTGGCTCGCCATCCTTCTGCCGAGGCCGAGCTGAGCTTGCGAGTTCTGCCTTGCCTGTGCCGAGCCTCTCTTTCCCCATTCTTAGAGAAGATACCACACTTCTTGGTCATCATTTAGAGAGCATAGGACTTTCCCGAGTGACATACAACCCTGTCGACTAAATGAGAGCCTGACAGCGGGATCTGCTCGGGGTCCAAGGTTAACACCGAATGAATTCCAGCCCTGCCAGTTAAGTGAGAGGCTGACAGCGGGATCTACTCGGGGTCCAAGGTTAACACCGAGTGACTTCCAGACCTGCCAGCTAAGTGAGAGCCTGGCAGCGGGATCAGCTCGGGGTCTAAGGTTGAGACCGAGTGACTTCCAGCCCTGCCAGCTAAGTGAGAGCCTAACAGCGGGATCTGCTTGGGGTCCAAGGTTGACACCGAGTGACTTCCAGCCCTGCCAGCTAAGTGAGAGTCTGGCAGCGGGATCTGCTCGGGGTCCAAGGCTGACACCGAGTGACTTCCAGCCCTGCCAGCTAAGTGAGAGCCTGACAGCGGGATCTGCTCGGGGTCCAAGGTAACACCGAGTGACTTCCAGCCATGCCATCTAAGTGAGAGCCTGACTGCGGGATCTGCTTGGGGTCTAAGGTTGACACTGAGTGACTTCCAACCCTGCCAGCTAAGTGAGCCTGACAGCGAGATCTGCTCAGGGTCCAACGCTGACACCGAGTGACTTCCAGCCCTGCCAACTAAGTGAGAGTCTGACAGCGGGATCTGCTCGGTGTCCAAGGTTAACACCTAGTGACTTCCAGCCCTGCTAGCTAAGTGAGCCTGACAGCAGAATCTGCTCGGGGTCTAAGGCTTACACTGAGTGACTTCTAGCCCTGCCAGCTAGGTGAGAGTCTAGCATCAGGATCTGCTCAGGGTCTAAGGTTGACACAGAGTGACTTCCAGCCCTGCCAGCTAAGTAAGAGCCTGACAGCGAGATTTTGTTGGGGTTTAAGGTTGACAACGAGTGACTTCTAGCCCTGCCAGCTAAGTGAGAGCCTAATAATGAGATCTTTTCGAGGTCCAAGGTTGAGACCGAGTGACTTCCAGCCCTGTCAGCTAAGTGAGATCCTAGCAACAGGATCTGCTCGGGGTCTAAGGTTGACACCGAGTGACTTCCAGCCCTGCCTGCTAAGTGAGAGCCTGACAGTGGGATCTGCTCGGGGTCTAAGGTTGATACCGAGTGACTTCCAGCCCTGCCAGCTAAGTGAGAGCTTGGCAGCGGGATCTGCTCGAGGTCCAAGTGCACTTTGTTCTTTTTTACAAACTATTAAGATAGGGTTGGCATGTCAAAGATCTTTATTAAGAATCAAAGTATCACTTACATCTTTTAGGGAAAAAGTGTTTCAAGTCATCACCGCTCCAGGTGAGACTTAGGGTCTCGCCCTCCACATTTTGGAGTCGATAACCTCCTGATCTCAATACCTCTCTTACATTGAACGGTCCCTCCCAGCTAGGGTTGAGCTTCCCCACGGTTGCTGACCTTCCTGCCGCATCTACCTTTTTTAGGACCAAGTCCCCCTCTACAAACTGTTTGACTCTGACGTGATTACAAAGTACTTGGCCATTCTCCTCTTCACCTCTTCTTGCCTGATGAAGGATAGGTCGCGTAGATCCTCTACCATGTCCAGGGAGAGTCGCAATTCTTCCTCATTCTTGGCCTGCCACTCTTCCCTTCCTTCTGCCGCCGCAGCTACCCGGGGCATTTGGACTTCAAATTCTATGGGGAGTACCGCTTCACATCCGAGGGAGAGCTTGAAGGGGGTCTCTCCGGTGGCTGTGTTTGGGGTGGTTCTCAAAGCCCAGAAAACCGAAGGAAGCTGCTCCACCCAGCTCCCTTTCAAGTTCTCAACTTCTTCTTTAGGAGATTTACAATGATTTTCTTGGCGGCCTCCACCTGCCTGTTGCTCCTGGGGTGGTGGACCGAGGCGAACCTGAGGTCGATCCCTAGCTGCTCACAGATGCTAGTGAATTCGGCACTGACAAATTGAGGCCCATTGTCCGTGATAATGGCCTGGGGCAGCCCATAGAGGTAGATGATCTCCCCCCAAACGAAGTTTCTGATGACATGGGAATTTACCTTGGCCAACACCCTTACTTCTAGCCAATTGGAAAAATAATCAATCATTATTAACAGGAATCTTCTTTGCCACTGGCCTGGGGGAACGACCCAACCAAATCGATTCCCCAAATTGTGAATGGCCAGGGTGCTATGATGCTTTTGAGACACTGGGCCAGCTACAGTTGGAGGGTGGGGGCTTACAGCTGGCACTTCTGACACCTTTCGAACTCTGCAGCATCGCGGCCCAGGGTTGGCCAGAAATACCCCTGCCTGACAATCCTCCCCTCCAGGGTCCGGCTCCTGGAGTGGCTCCCACACTCCCCGGAGTGGACTTCTTCCAAGATTCTTTGCACTTCCTTCTCGGCCACGCAACGGGCCAGCATCCCCGAGAGAGTCTTCATGTACAGCTGCCCGTCCCGAAGGAGGTATTAGGCCAATTTGTACCTGAGCTTCTTCTTATCCACCCCCTCCGGATACTCTCCCGTGGAGAGGAAAGTTGCAATCGGATCCATCCACGAGGAGCGCTGATCGATCTCCATGAGCTCTCCCTCTTCAATGGAAGGGTGGAACAAGTCGGTGATGGTACCCCCCACCCGGGGACCATGCTTTGCGAGCTGTTCGACCTGCTCATTTTCTTCCCTGGGCACGTGTCGGATGGAGAAAGTTTCAAATGTGCCAATGACCCCCTTCACTTTGGCTAAGTATAACCGCATGGTAGGCTCTCTCGCCTCAAACAACCCGTTGATCTGGGAAGCTACTACCATGGATTCAGTGAGGACCTCCACATCCAACACCCCCAGTTCCCTGGCTAGGTGCAGACCTGCTATCACGGCCTCGTACTCAGCCTGGTTGTTGGTGATGGGAAAGTGCACCACCACCGTTTGCTCGATTTTAGTTCCCTAGCGGCTCTCCAAGATCACCCCACCCCCAAGGAATGTCTCCCCAAGGCGCCGTCTACCTTTACATTCCATGGAGTCGGGCGAGTGAGCTCTTCCTCTGCCACCTTGATTACGTAATCAACCATGAAGTCGGCCATTGCTTGGGCCTTGATCGAGAGGCGGGGGACGAAGGAGATGTCGAACTCACTCAACTCCACGGACCACTTGGCCAACCTGCCTGAATGATCCATCCCCTCGAAGATGTTGCGGAGGGGATGGTCAGTCACCAATCGGATGGAGTGGGCCTGGAAGTAGGGCCAAAGTCTCCGGGCCGAGATGATCAGGGCGAAGGCCAACTTTTCCAAGATTGGATACCAGAGCTCGTCCTTCCTCAGAACCCGGCTCACGTAGTATATGGGTAAGCTGCTTCTTCCCCTCTTCGCGCACCAGGACGGAGCTCAAAGCCTCCGCTCTGACCTCGAGATGCAAAAGCAGGTCCTCCCCCTCCTTCGGCCCTTGGTGCAACGGAGACCGCGTCAATTGCTTCTTGAGGGCTTGGAATACATCCTCGCACTCCTTGGTCCACTCAAATTTCTGGCCCCCCTTAATGTTTTGAAAAAGGGGGAGCATTTTTCCCCGCCTCGGGAGAGGAACCTGCTCAGCCCAGCCAGCTTCCCTGTCAACCGTTGCACTTCTTTGGCATCTCGCGGTGACCCCAGATCCATGATAGCCTTGACCTTATTGGGATTTGGCTCGACCTCTGCGTGGGTGAGGAGATGCCCCAAAAACTTCCCCCTGCTGGCCCCGAAGACGCACTTCAGGGGGTTAAGCAGCATTTTGTACTTGCGCAGGGTGGCGAAGGTCTCTTCCAAGTCTCGAAGGTGACAGTCCACATCCTGACTCTTGATCATGAGGTCGTCCACGTACACGTCCAGGTTCCTCCCCTTTTGTTCCCGGAAGACCCTGTCCATCATTTTTTGGTAGGTCGCCCCTGCATTCTTCAGCCGAAAAGGCATTATCTTATAACAGTATCACCCATCCCCCATGATGAATGAGACGTCCTTGACGTCCGGTGGGTGCATCCTAATTTGGTGATTACCTGAAAATGCATCTAAAAAACTCATTACAGAAAAAACTGACAGCTGAGTCAACCAGCGTGTCGATCATGAGGCAAGGGATAACAATCCTTAGGGCATGATTTATTAAGCAAAGAGAATTCGATACACATATACCATTGGCCGTCTCCTTTTTTCACCATGATTACATTGGAGACCCAGTCGGGGTATTGGATATCGGATATGAAGCTGGCCTTGAGAAGCTTTGCCACCTCCTCCTTGATGGGCTCGACCAGCTTGTCTGTCGTGGACCTCTTCTTCTGCTGGACGGGGTGTGCTTCCAGGTCCAGGTTGAGGCCGTGGCATGCCACATCCGCGTCAACCCCCGGTATCTCCACGACGCTCCATGCGAAGATGTTCACGTTCTTCTGGATGCACTCCAGCATCCTGCCTTGAGCCTCCGGGGTCAGCCCCCCGCTGACACAGACCTTCTCCACCCTGTCTCCAAGGGTGAGAACTTCCAGCTCCACCACTTCTTCCGCAGCCTACAGCCTGGGCTGCTCCCTGCATTCTCCAACATTCCTCTCCTCTGAGATGAGAACCTCTGCCTCCACCTCTTCCACGGCCATTTCCTCGGCCAACTCCTCCCTGACTCCTTCTGCCATCTCTACCTCGGTGCAGCCTTCCACCTCCATCTACTCCCTGCCAGCCTCCTGCTCCGCCTCCTCCATCCTTCGCTCCATTTCCTCGGCTCCCTACTGCCAAGAGATGGAGTTCACCGCGGTGATGTAGCACTCCCTTGCTACTTTGGGGTCACCCCAGACTCGGACTGGATCCCCTCGGCATTGAACTTTAAGCACTGGTGGAAAGATGAAGGGACGCAGCAGAAGGCGCTGATGAGGGGCCTCCCAAAGATGGCATTGTAGCTGCTGGGGGCATCCACGATGACAAACCTGCAGCTCCTGAACTGTCCCCCCAGAGAGACATGGAGCCCCACTCCCCCTTCTATTTCCTTCCTCTCCCCTGAAAATCCAAACAGAGGCCCATCCAAGGCCAGCACCCTCTTCGCCTCCACCTTCATCACGTCAAATGCCTTCTTGAAAATGACGTTGACGGAGCTCCTGTTATCAATGAGGATCCGGGTGACGGTGAAATTTTCAATGGCCGTCTGAATGACCAGCGCATCGCAAAATGGATCCTCATGATCCGGCATATCTCCCCTTGTAAAGGTAATCCTCTCTTCTAGTGGCGAGGTCTGGGATGTGGAGCCGACGCTCCGACGATACATGGTATGGATGCTCGCCCTCCGAGAGGCCTCTACACCCACCCCTCCATGGATCACTCCGATCCCTCCTCGGGTCCCCACATATGCCCGGATCTTCACACCGGTCCTCCTCTACCCGAGGCAAGACCTCCTCTATCTGCACCTCCTGGTGCCCTTGTTGCTGTTGCTGCTCCCTGTTCCCTCTCATTTCGAGGAACTCTGGGCATGTGGCCGTAGCGTGCCCCTCTTCCTAGTGGAAGTCACAGTAGGGCAACTCCACCCTGACCTCTCTTCTCCTCCTTCACACCGCTCTCCTCCTCTCCCCCTGGGCTATGGTCATAGCTTGCTCTTGATAGGGGAGGGGAGGCCTTTGTGCCTGCCTCTAACCTGGGGGGTGGAACTGACCCGGGCCCCCTGGTGGTGATCCCTTCCTTGGTATCCTCTCCGTGGCCCCTGATCATGCCACTCGGGCCTCCAGCCCAGCCGACGGTCTGGCTCCTAACACCCCCACCAGGGAGGCTGCTGCCCCTGGAGCTGTCTCTAAACCCTCCACCGTGGCTCAGCTCTCCTCTACTCCTGCACCCTTCCGCCTCTCGGCTCCTTCTCTTCCTCCGTGACCCACCTGGCCAGCTTCCGAGCAAACTCCGGATTTGATGCCGCCCCGTCAACTTCTCTCGCCGCCCTCTCCATCAGCTCCTCGTAGGAGGGGGGGGGACCCTCTTCAGCTCCATCCGGAAGAACCCCTGTTGCAGTCCCAGGGTGAAGGCCATCATCAAGCTGTGGAATGACATCTCCTGGACCTTGGTGACCTCCTCCTGGAACCGGTCAACATAGCTTCCCAGGGTCTCATTCACTCCCTGCTTGATGTGGAACAGGGACTCCGACTCCTTCTTCCTTTTCTTTGAGGTAGTGAATCTCAACATGAAGCCCCGACGCAGGTCCTCGAAGCAGTAGACAGAGCTGGCCGACAGCTGGTGAAACCACTCCCTCGCCTTCTCCTTGAGGGTGATGGCGAAGAGTTGGCACTTGAAGCCATCCGACATCTGCCGGATTGAAACCACGTCCTCGAACTACTGGACGTGCTGGACCGGGTCCCCCTTCCCGGTGGAGTAAAACATCTCGGGCTCCCTGAACCCCTCTAGAACCGGCGCAGAGGAGACCAACTTGCTAAAGGGGCTGCCTCCCCCTACTGGGCGAGCTGCCCCATCTCACGACCCCAACTCACCGACCCGGCCTCCCCCTACCGAGCCGGGGAAGAGCACGCGCCCGGGAAGCTCGCACCCCCGGCCCTCCTCGGCGACCTCCTTCCCAGCTCGCCTGCTGGGGGCGTCCTCGCCCAAAGACGGGGCATAGCTATGATCGGTGCAGCTGGAGTCGAGCACTCGGCCCGCGCACCGAGTGCAAACTTGACGATGTTCAGCACCTCGTTCCTGAAATCTTCGAACATGTCCACCGTGGCCAGTGGGGGGGGGGAGTTGACCTATCATATCCCTGTCCTCCTGTCATCGAACTCGCTGAAAGTTTTTCTGTGCTGATCACTTTCCACGCTCACCGCACCAAAATGTTGAAACTGAAATCTCGGTCTCTTGTGGAGTTCACCCTTAGCGAAGGGGTAATCGCGCACCTACTTCGCTCCTGCAAGCAAAACAACAAAGAAAACAAGGAAAGACTGACCCAAGGGCTCGGCGGGGAGGACCCACCACACACCTGGAAGATCTTAGAGCGCTTCCCCTCCTTAGCCAAAGGCCGAGCTAAGGTATCCTCAGAAAGCATTTGAGAGCTGGAGCAAGAGAGCACAGGAAGCGTGCCTTCAGAGGTACCCCTTGGGTCCTATTTATAGATTTCTGAAAATGGCCTACAAATAGCCAACCTCCGCTGTTCTGAACGGCTATGTGTAGTCCAGATTGGCCTGCCAACAGCGTAACTCTGCTGTTCTTAAAAGGCTATAGGCAGGCCAGCGGGGGCAAAATAGTAAAAAATACCTCTTGGACCTGGGCGAGCTGAGGAGCTCGGCAACCTCTGAAGATCCTGCTCACCTGTTGTATGCCGAGCTCCATATGGTGAGTGCGAGCTGTGGTCTTAGCTCGCCTTTCGATCGGACCTCATTAGTCGAGCTCAGCTCGACGAAACTTGGGTTGAGCTCGGCGAATTCCGAGCTCGAGGTCGACGAAGGACGAGCTCTGGCTTCTGATTTCCCTGCCGAGCTCGCCTGGTCTTTGGGCGATTTAAACCGGTCGGTCTGGCTCCTGGCGACCCTCCTCGATGGATACGGGGTTGTACACTATCCAATAGCTAATGAAATTCCACAAGAGGAATTTATTCCCCAAGCTGTTGCCCAACCAGCTCCTCCCACTGATTTTGTCACACTTAGAGATCATCCAAGATCTCGAGTGATTGGAGACATTTCAGTTGGTCTGAAAACAAGGCATCAACTCAAACCTGACTTGATGTTTGCTTGTTTCCTCTCTCAACTTGAGCCCCAATCCATTAAAGATGCTGAACAAGATCTCCACTAGATCATTGCAATGCAAAAGGAGCTCAATCAATTTGAGAGATGTAGAGTTTGGGATTTGGTTCCTAGACCCAAAGAATACCTAATCATTGGAACCAAATGGGTGTTCAGAAATAAGTTGGATGCAGAAGGCAACATTATGAGGAACAAGGCAAGGCTTGTAGCTCAAGGCTATAGGCAAGAGGAAGGCATTGATTATGATCAGACATTTGCTCCTATTGCAAGACATAAGGCTATAAGAATCTTTCTTGCATATGATGCATTCAAAAAGTTCAAAGCCTATCAAATGAATGTTAAAAGTGCTTTTCTAAATGGAGAACTCAAAGAAGAAGTATATGTGGAGCAACCACCAGGTTTTATCTCTCCAACCTATCCCTCTTATCTCTTTAGATTGCATAAAGCTCTCTATGGTTTAAAGCAAGCTCCAAGAGCTTGGTATGAGACCTTAGCTAGCTTCTTGTTAGAGCATAAATTTTCTGGAGGCATTGTAGATAGGACTCTTTTTATTAAGCATCATAAAGATAAAATCTTATTAGTACAATTTATGTAGATGATATTATCTTTGGCTCAACTGATCCCAAACTATGCAAAAGGTTTTCTAACCTTATGCATTCAAAGTTTAAGATAAGTAGCATGGGTGAAATTTCATATTTCCTTGGTCTCCAAGTGAAGCAATCATCTAATGGTATCTTCATCTCCCAATCTAAATATGCTAAGGAGCTTATTAAAAGATTTGGGATGTGTGATGCCTCAGCAAAGAAGACACCCATGGTTGTAAATGCTGTGATAGATTCTGATGAGCATGAAAAATCTGTTGATCAGAAGTTGTATAGGGGCATTGTTGGGTCCTTATTATATCTCATAGGAAGTAGGCCAGACATCATGTTTGCTACATGCATTTGTGCTAGGTTCCAAGTGAACCCTAAAGAATCTCACTATATTTTGCTAAAAAGGATTTTGAGATATATGAAGGGTTGTCCAAATCTACGACTTCTATATCCATCAGAGTCAGAATTTGATTTAACTGGATTTTCTAATGCTGAATATGCTGGATGTAGAGTGGACAAAAAAAGCACAACAAGAACATGCCAGTTCCTTGGTGATAGGCTAGTGTCCTGGTTTTGTAAAAAGCAAACCTCTGTGTCCACATCAACTGCAGAAGCAGAATACATAGCTGCTGACAGTTGCTACTCACAGGTTTTGTGGATACAAAACCAACTACTGGATTATGGATACAACTTAAATAATTCAACTATATATTGTGATAGTACCAGTGCTATATCCATAACACAAAATCCAGTGCATCATAGTAGGACCAAACATATAGAAATAAGACATCATTTCTGTACAACCCTGTATCCGGCGAGTGCGGTCGCCAGGAACCAAACCGGTCAGTTAAGATCTTCCAAGCAGCAGGCGAGCCCATCAGAGGAATTTGAAGATAGTGAGCGAGCTCGACATGGAGAAGCCGAACCCGAGCTCGACATTCGTCGATCGCGAGCTCGGCATTTGCCGAGCTAAGTCAAGACTCATCGTGCTGAGATTGACTAATGGAGGCCAACCAATGGGCGAGCTCGCCGTCCCAGCTCGCGCTCGCCGTCCCAGCTCGCGCTCGCGCAACGGAGCTCGACAACAACAGGCGAGGTGGCCAGGCTCCCCAGCTCCCCTGGATCTATGAGGTACTTTTTACTGTTTTGCCCTCGCTGGTCTGCCCATAGCCCTTCAAAACAGCGGAGTTTGGTTGTTGGCAGACCCAACCAAGGGTATTTTGGTAATTTCTGGTCAGTTCAGTTTGGTTATTGGCAGTTCAGGTTCTAAAAACTATAAATAGGACCCAAGGGGTACCCCAGAAGACAGGCTTCCTGTGCTCTCTTGCTTTAGTTTTCAGGTGCTTTTTGAGGGTACCTCAGCTCGGCCTTTGGCTAAGGAGGGGAAGCGCTCTCAGATCTTCCGAGTGTGTGGTGGGTCCTCCCCGGCGAGCCCGTGGGCCAGTTCTCCCTTGCTTTGTTTGTTGTTTTGCTCGCAGGAGTGAAGTAGGTGCACGATCACCCCTTCCCCAAGGGTGAACTCCATAGGAGACCATTTTTCGGTTTTAACAATTTCATTAGAGATTGTGTAGACAAAAAGGAAAATTAATCTTGTGTTTATTTCCACTGATTGGCAAAGAGCAGACATCTTCACCAAGCCATTGGATGACAAGAAACATCTGTTTTTCTTAAATCAGCTAGGAATGATCAATGAAGATGAGTTAATTTAAATTTTGTCTGTGGTCGACGATTTATTGACAGTTCGTCGAACGGAGATCGACGATCTGTGAACTCCTCGTAAAGAGTTCGTAGAACGAAGTTCGACGATCACTTCTTAGTAAAACATTTTTCGTCGAACGGAGATCGACGATCCCTACTTCAGTGAATTTATCGTTGAACTGAGATCGACGATTTATTCGTCTTCTTCAGACTGAGATCGGTGAATTCATTTTCTATCAAAATAATTCGTCGAACTCAGATCGAAGATCTTTTCTTTTTCGTCGGATGGAGTCTGCAGGTTCATATTATGAAAACCTTATATCTAGATTTTCTTCGAGCTCCGTCCTGCGCTTTCAGTTCCCTTGCATTGATCTTTGTTTTTCCCTTGCAGGTGCACTCATGGCGATTCCAGCGAGCGCTCTTTCCGCAATGAAATTTGATATGGGCTTTGATATTGATTTCGACTCCTTTCAACATTCTGATCTGATGTTTGTGGAAATTCTGAAGTTATTTGAAGAACAGAATCTGAAACAATTCATGACTCACAGAATAAAGATTGCTATGACAGAAATAAAGGAATGTGTCTTTACATCCTCAACATCAGAAGATAACATGACAGGAACAATTTCTGGTAACTCAGTTTCCCTCTCTCCTACTATACTAACCAAAATTTTCGGTTTACTGAATGGTGATGAAGAGAGAGAAATGGACAATTAGGAATACAATAAGATGCTGATCAAAATGGGTCATTCTGGAGATAATCCAAACAAGCTGCTGAAGAAGAACTTGTCTGCTGAGTACAAGTTCTTAGCAGATGTAGTCAGGAAGGTCTTGCTGGGTAAACACACAGCACATGACTACATCACCAGGCATCAGTTCTTGGTGATGGGTGCCTTGGTTGAAAAGAAAGGTGTAAACTGGGGCATGTTATTGTTTGATCTGCTTAAAAAGAAGAATAATAAGAAAGAAGTCTGTTTTGGACGAGTTTTGGGGATATTTCTGCAAGAAAAGGCATCTGAACATCTAGTTTCCACAATAGTATTCATCAATGCCTCCAAAAGGCTAACCTCTGCCCTGTTTGGCAGATGGGAGAGGAGAATCACAAAGCCATCCAAGGCTTCCTCCTCCATCACCCCAGCCATCTTCACTTCTTCCTCTACAACCCCCAGCCCTCTCAATCCCTTCACCAACACATCTGCCAATACCTCCTCAATCTCCACAACATATCACACCTCATCAATCTCCACTACCATCTCACCTACAGGACATAAACACTGAAACATTCTTGTCATCCCCCACCTTTAATCTGATCACCTCATTACCATCTACACCCACCTCACCTATCCATGACATTCCCAGTCTAACACCATCCCCTCCTGCATCATCTCCACAGGATGACGTCATACCAGATGTCATTCCTTCTGCTCCTCCATCTCTATCCACTCAAACTCCACCTGAGTTTATGGACATGGTTTCTCCTTCCCTGTCCACCATCCTGGAGCACATCACTCCAGTGATTAGGACACTCATAGCAGAGTCCATTACACCTCTTGCTCATTCCATCTCTTCTCTTGCTGCCATCATTGTTGCTTCCTCTGTCCCTACTTCTTCTACTAGGGGCCTGATTCTAGCTGCCACTGAAATCAGGTAGGGGGAGATGCTCAGTGAAGAAGCAACTCCAGTTTCAGCAGTAGTAGAAGAAGAAATAGATACAGATACAACAGTTACAGATATTGATATGCTCTGCATAGATACAACTATAGGGAATATGGAAATAATAACTGTTGGTGATTGCATTGTCAGTCCCACAGTTGATCTTTTTCAGATTATTAAATTCTTTTGATACAATTTATTTAAATTCTCTTCCAGTTGTCTGCCTAAAGCCCTCTTTGGCTATTGTACCATATACAACACCAATAAGTCCCACAATTTCCAAGCAACTTAAGGACAGTTTTGCAGTTACAGAGACTACAACATCAAGGAAGCAGCCAGCAGAGGTACTCTTCCAGCAGACAGCAACATCAAAAACAACAACAACAACAGCAATATCATCAACAACAGTAACAACAACAACAACATCATCAACAATAGCAATGACAACTACAAGCTCCTGAACCATAAAAAGCTGACAGTCCTAAAAGGCCAGAGTCTCCTCCTATTCCATTTGAGGATCCTGAAACAGCAAACACTGTTAGAATGACCAGGTTCCAGGAACTTGCTGGACTTTCATTGATCAACAAAGCTAAAGTTGAAGGGAAGGATCCATCTCAATATTCAATAATGTAGAAATATAGAAAAGAAGAACTAAAAAGGTATAAAAAAGCTAATAAATTCTTTAATGTAGGATCTTACATGAATCTACATACAGAGGCTGTTGTGCCTAGAGCTACATCTCTGAATATTATTGGAGCTGCTGATATGACAATGACTAAGAGCCAAGCAGCTAATCCCAATAGAGAAATCAAGTTTACATAGCCTACTGACCGGGAGAAAGATGACAACCTAAAAGAGAAGCAGAAGAAAAAGAAATGATATATATTCTGTTTAGTTTCTGTTGGTCTAAAACTCTTTATTTATTTGCTGTCACAAAGCTACTATGTAAATATGTGCTGCATATTTCAATTTTTCTGCCAGATATATTTTTCTGCTTTGTGAATGTTTTTATTTCATATGTATTAGTGACCTCACCCAAATAGGGAGATATTGTTGGATCCCTAGTTTGATTTGGGCTAGGTTCATTCACTAGGATAATTGACCAACCATGTATAGCTAGGGTCATGTCATTGTGTACTAGAGTTTATGCTAAGTCCTTAGATTCAACCTTGCATGGACCAGCCAACAGAAGACTGCAGAAAACTCAGACTTAGAAGAAAATCAAGTTCAAGAAGTGAGTTCGACGTTCGTCGAACTCAACTCGACGAAAGTCGTGCTCCGCTCGACGAACTCAGAGTTAATTCTCTGAGTTGAGCTCGACGATATTCGAGCTCAGGTCGATGAATTCTGGAAGTTCAACTTCAACACATTCTTTTAGAGTACTTTCGCAGAACTCAGGTCGACGAAAATAAGTTATCAGCTCGACAAACTTGGACCACAGAATTGGGAAACTTTTCACAGAAAGTAGTTAGCTGAACTCAGGTCGACGAATATGATTTCTCTGGTCGACGAACTTGGATCTCAGGTCGATGAAATCTGTTCTTTGGTCGACGATTCCTGTGCAGTTCCAGACTTGGAAATTTCCCTCATTTTGTCCGTATTCTCTTGCAGTAATTCTGAATAATTAATTCTTATATTCTCTGAATATAGCCATTAGTGGCAGCATTGATTATGGTTTTCATCAGGTTAATTACTTGCTCTTTTTAATGGGATAGTTGGGGAAATTCATTAATGCAAATATTCTCTCCAGCCGTATTTCATTCTTCAGGCAGTCATTATTTAATGAAAAGGAATTCAAAATTCAAAGGAGAATTCGAGTGAACATATAAAAGAGATTTTCTCTTTCAGTCGATGGGATAATACACAAGAACACATAGAGAACAAGACAGAACTGATAATACTCAGAACACAAGAAATCATTCAAGAGAAAGAATTCTGCTCTGTCTTCATCAAGTGTTCTTCTTCCAGCAAGCTTCCAAGAGACAATCAACTTTAATCTGTCTACAGCTTCCTGGAGAACTTTTTCAAGAAGACCTACTCACCCTACAAAGCTCACAATCTTCCTGAACAGAACTTCATCTCAGGGGGAGCTTTGACGCCATCAAGGATCCACAAGCCTTCTCAGTTGTTTGAGAAAAGAGAAGACAACATATAGATTTTATTTGTTTCACGCCACTGTACACAGGGTTCTAGCTCCCTTCAAAAGTTAAACACTTGGTTGCAAGTCTCCTGATCAAAAGACTTGATTTGGTTTTTGGGTACCTGATCAAAAGCCTGAAGGGTTTCCTGATCTACCTGAAGCAGATCTTGTGGTGACAGGCACCTGAGCAAAAACCTGATTGGTGGCAGGGCACCTGATCAAAAACCAAAGTGGATTCCTACCAGGGTGGTAGTAGAGTGGATGTACCAAAGTTTTAGGTGAACCACTATAAAATTCTTGTGTCGTCTGTGATGCTATCTTATTTTTATTGTGTGCTGCTTGCTGAATAGTTTAATCTTATTTTTTGCACTATCTTATTACACATATAAGTATCACTATTTTAATTATGCAATAAAAATCTTATAAGAGTTTTAAAATACTCTATTCACCCCCCTCTAGAGTTAAACAGTCTAAACCCTCAGGTGGTATCTTTCATACCACCCTTCAATTCCTTTTCCAGAAGTTAAGAGTGAGGCTAGCGGGAAGGAATGTCGTCGAGAGCTCGCCACAAAGGGGTATCGACGTTGGTGGTAGCGGACGTGGAGACAGTGCGGGGCGGCCGCACGAGGGGCTGGCCGCACGAGGCGGCTGGCCGAGCGCGCTGGCTGGCCGTCTGCGGGGATGGCCACGCATGGTGCTGGCCGCGTGCTAGGCTGCCCGCGTGCGGGGCTGGCCGTGCGCGTGGTGCTGGCCACGCGCGTAATGTTGGTCGTGCACGTAGTGCTAGCCGTGCACGAGCGTGCACACGTCCTCCTTGCGGTGCAATCCGGGTTTGTGGCTTGGGCCGCTTTCGCGTTTGTCCCTACTCGCGCCGACCTTTTTTTCGGCTCATTTTGTGCTGACGTTTGTTTCTTATTGCAGACATCAAAAGGTGGTTGTTGGATCCCTAGTTGGATTTGGCTAGGTTCACTAATTAGGATGTCTGACCCACCATGTATAGCCAGGGTCATGTCTTTGATTCCTAGTGTTTAGGCTAAGTTATTAGGCTCAACCATACTTGGACTAGCCAACAGAAGACTTCAGAACACTCAAGACTTAGAAGAAAATCAAGTTCAGAAAATGAGTTCGACGTTCGTCGAACGCAGCTCGACGATAGTCGTGCTCTGCTCGACGAACTCAAAGTTTATTCTCTGAGTTGAGCTCGACGATATTTGAGCTCAGATCGATGAATTTTGGAAGTTCAACTTCAACACATTCTGTCCAGGATATTTTCTCTGAACTCAGGTCGACGAAAACAGTTTATTAGCTCGACGAACTTTGACCACAGTATTGGCAAGTTATTCACAGAATGCAGCTCGCTGAGCTCTGGTCGACGAACTTGGTTCTCAGGTCGACAAACCTGGATCTCAGGTCGACGAACAAGTTTTCTCTGGTTGACGAACATGATTTCTCTGGTCAACGAACTTTGGTCTCAGGTCGACAAAATCTGTTCTCTGATCGACGATTTCTGTGAAGTTCCAGACTTAGAATTTTCCCTCTTTTCTGTCTTATTCCACATTATCTAGCAATATTTTCCTGAGTAATTAACGTATATATTCTCTGAATATAGCCGCTATTTGACAGCATTGATTATCGTCTTCATCAGGTTAAATACTTGCTTAATTAATTGGGATAGTTGGGAAAATTCATTAATGAAAATATTCTCTCCAGCCGCATGTCATTCTCCAGGCAATCAACATTAAATGCAATGGAATTCAAAATTCAAAGGAGAATTCGTCTGAACATATAAAAGAGATTTTCTCTTTCAGAAGACAGAGGCAACAGAGCCTTGATAAAAAGATATACAGACACAGAGAAGATCTACAACAAAACATTCAGAACCTTCTCTGTGCAAGAAAACATTTTGTTTTCTCCATGACTTTATTGAAGAAGAAGAAACACAACAAATACAAATCAAGAGTCTTCTTCAACTTCCATTCCAGGAGCCTTCAAGGACAACATATTCATATCAGTCAGAAGTTCTTTGATCATCATTTCAAGTCAAGGCTGAAGACTGAAGACCTACACCCTGTGCAAGACTCCAAGTGATATTGAAAGGATTTCTTGACAACAAAAATCCACTAGTCTTCTCGGTTGTTTGAGAAAGAGAAGACACCATCAATCTCTCCCCCCTCCGTATAAAGGGTTTATTAACTCCCTTCAAAAGTTTATTTTGGTTTTTGAGCACCTGAACAAAAGCTCAACGGTGGCAGTCATCTGATTAAAACCTGCTAGTGGATTCCTACCAGGATGGTAGAAGAGTGGATGTACCCAGGTTTGAGAACCACTATAAAATTTCTTGTGTTGTCCGGTTGCCCTTTTTCTTGTTGTTCTTGTTGTGTCTGTGATAGATTAGATTTCTTTACCGTGTTAGGCTAGCTGTGCTGTGGTAGTTTAGTTTAGATCATTTTCGTTTCTTTTCTACTACTGGTATCATCCACTTTATTACTCTGATAATTATTTTAAAACAGTCAAAGATTTTTTTATTACTCTATTCACCCCCCCCTCTAGAGTAAATCGGGTCTAACCCCATCTTTCAATTGGTATCTGACCAAGGTTCCTTTGGTTCTGCAAGCTAACCCTTGAACCAAAAGATCCTGTTTTAGATCTGAACTTAGGTTTATTTATTTCACAACATGGCACGAAATAAGGATTATGCAAGTACTAGACCTCCAGTTTGCAATCTGAACAAGTTTGCAATTTGGAAGGCAAGAATTAGGTTGTATATGAATTCTATTGATGAGGACATCTATAATTCTATTTTGACAGGTCCTCCTCAACCAACAGCTGCTACATCTACATCCACTTCAAGCACTCATGATGTTCCACCACCTGAGTGGACAGATCCACAAAAAAAGGCCAAGATTGTAAATGCAAAAGCCATGAATATCATAGCCCAGACTATGTCAGATGAAATATTCCAGAAGGTGGCTGAGTGCACATCTGCAAAGGCTATTTGGGATTCACTCAACTAGATGGTTGTTGGTTCTGCTGATGAGAGAAAAGATAGGAGATCAAAACTCATCTCTCAGTATGAAAACTTCAAGAAGGAAGAATCAGAGTCTGTTAGTGACATGTATAACAGACTGAGCTCAATTATTGATGAGATAAAAACACTGAATAAAGACATCACCCTCACTGAGGTGAATGGCAAGATCCTCATATGCTTCCCAAGCTCATGGGATTCCAGGATCTGTCCAATCAAGGAGGCCAGAAGTCTTAATGAGATATCCACAGAATCTCTCCTGGGAAAGCTCAACTCATATGAGCAGTTGATCAAGTTCAGGGAAGTTGCAGAATAGAAGACTCCCACATCATCAAGGAAGGAGTAAAGCATAGATTTCAAAGCTGTGGAAGAAACTGAAGCTCCAACAGTCAATGAAGAACTCATGAGTCTCTTAGCCAAGAGTTTCTACAAGATGGCAAGGAAGGACTTCAGAAGAAAGTCATCTAGATAGGATGACAAACCCAGGTATGATAAAACACCCACTAAGGAAATTGTATGTTTTGTGTGCAGGAAACCAGGACACTTCATTTCTGAATGTCCTGAAAATCAAAAGAAGGAGAAAAGAAAAGAAAAAGACTCCAGGAAGCATCACTATAACAAGCCTTCTTCCAACAAGTACAAG
Organism: Platanthera guangdongensis; assembly: GCA_039583875.1. Lineage (NCBI taxonomy): Eukaryota > Viridiplantae > Streptophyta > Magnoliopsida > Asparagales > Orchidaceae > Platanthera > Platanthera guangdongensis. The sequence continues at coordinate 745,172 of CM077148.1, read as the reverse complement.
AGAAAGGAGAAGGGCTTTGTGGCTGAGACCTGGAGTGATACAGAAGAAGAATCCTCATCCTCTAGCTCCAGTGAAGAGGAAGAAGAAGCTAAGGTAAGGTAAGTTTGCCTCATGGATATCAATGCCTCTTGCAGCCCATCAGATGTTGAAGAACAATCTAACAATGAAGAATCTGAATCTGAAGCTGATCAGGTATTATCATCATTTGATTATAATTCTGAAAACTTCAAAACTGAATTTAAATCCATGTGTATAGATTTAATCAATTCTGAAAAAGAAATAAAATGTTTAGGGAAAAGTTATTTAAACATGAAAACCTTGTCTCTGAAAATATTAAATTAAAAGATGAATTAACATTAGCTCAAGAGCAAATAATTTCATTAAAATCCGAGTTAGCTGAGGTTAGGAAACTTGAAGAATCCCTAAATGGGAGAAGCATCAAGTTGATGGACATCACAAGTACAGTTAATGCAGGTTAAATGGCAGGCTGGGCTTAGGTACATCATCAAGCAACAACCCACTAATTCAGAAAAACTTGTTAACTACTCCAATAAAATTTGTTTCTGAAAAAGGAAAGGAAAAGATAGATGATAATAAAAATGATAAACAACCTGAATTAAAACCTAAAAATAAGAAAAAGAAACAAAATAAGAAAAATCCAAACAATAACAACGTTCAACAGATTTTGTCGAACGCAGATCGAGGAAATGTGTACAGTTCGTCGAACTCTAGTCGACGAACTCTGAACACAGATTTATATTATAATTATTCATTGAACTACGATCGACGAAACCAGTATGGTTCTTCAACAAAAGATCGGCGATTTTGGGGCTCAGAAAATGACTACTTTCATTCTCTAAGTGGAGCTCTACGAACTCATCCCTATTAATCGAACTCAGGTCGACGAAAGTATCAGAATTCGTCGAACGCAGTTCAACTTAACAAAAATTTTAACTCTGCTAAAACTCATAACCAACCAAGATCATCTCTTAATCAATTTAACCAATGGATCATTTTACCTAGAAGATATCACCCTTTAGGTTACAAATGCCAACCAGAATATTCATTTATTTCCAGTTTTAATTATGTGAAGAAAGAAGGACCCAATGTAACATGGGTCAAAATAGCTAATCTATTTTATTGCAGGTGAAAGGTTATCCTACCATAGAGCAATAGTGGTATTTGGATAGTGGCTGTTCTAAGCATATGACTGGAAATAAGGCTAACCTAACTCATTACAAGGCAAAGCTAGGGCCCAAGGTAATATTTGGTGACTCCAATTGTGGCGAGACTGAAGGCTATGGATAAGTCAAGATTGGAGCTGTCACCTTCAGGAATGTTGCCTATGTAAGTGGACTGAAGCATAACCTTATCTCCATAAGTCAATTATGTGATGAAAGGTTTCTGGTATCATTTACTAAACTTCCTGCATTATTACTTCTTTAGATAATCATGTAGTTTTGACTGGTACTAGAATAGGAAATATTTATATAGTCAATTTTAAATCTGCCAAAACAGAAATCTGTCTGTTTAATTCAACTAGTAACAATAATGACCTTTGGCATAGGAGATTAGGTCATGTTAATTTGAAAAATATTGCCAAACTCTCTAGGGACAACCTAGTTAGAGGATTTCCTTCTTACCCCTATAAGAAGGAAAGTCTTTGTAGGGCTTGTCAATTAGGCAAGCAAACTAAAAGTGGCTTTAAATCATTAAACAAAAGTGACTCACCTAGGATATAGTACTTGCTACATATAAACCTCTTTGGCCCTATTGCAGTATAAAGTCTAGGAGGGAAATCCTATACTTTAGTGATTGTAGATGACTTCTCTAGATTCACTTGGGTTTTCTTTCTGAGATCTAAGTTAGATAACTTCAAGGTTCTTACAGATTTTCTCATGAACATACAGATTGAGTACTCTACTCCAGTTGCATTGATCAGAAGTGATCATGGTATTGAGTTTGAGTCTCTTCTTATGCAAGAGTTCTGTAGGAAGGAAGGTATCAGGCACTGCTTCTCAGCTCCTAGAACACCTCAACAAAATGAGGTTGCTGAAAGGAAGAATAGAACCCTAATTGAATCTGCAGGCACATTACTTGCAGATGCTTATATGCCCCTATCCTTTTGGGCAGAGGCTGTGAGAACAGTAAATTATGTACTGAATAGAAGTCTTATACACAAGCTTAAGAATAAGACTTCTTATGAGCTACTTAAAGGGAAGAAACCTAAGGTAGAATATTTTAAAACATTTAGTTATTTGTGTTACATTCACAATAATAATAAGAAACATATTAGAAAGTTTGAAGCCAAGGCTGAAATAGGAATTTTTCTTGGATATTCCCAAGCAAGGCTTACAGGGTCTATAATAAATCTACCTTGAAAATTGAAGAATCAATTCATGTTTCATTTGATGAAACTAACATGTTTTTCAAGGAGAAAATTTCTTCTACCAGTGAATCTTTGCAGGAACCAAATCTGTGTGAGAAGATAAATGAACTGACCCTCATCAATGAGGCAGTTAGCAATCCTTCTCCACACATTGCTGAAGAAAGTGAAGATGAAGGCACTGAAATTAGTGTAGAGAGAACAACAGCTAATATAATTCCACAAGAGGAATTTATTCGACAAGCTGTTGCTCAACCAACTCCACATACTGAATTTGTCACACTTAGAGATCACCTTGTATCTCAAGTGATTGGAGACATTTTAGCTGGTGTGCAGACAAGGCATCAACTCAAACAATACTTGATGCATGTCTGCTTTATATCTCAAATTGAGCCCCAATCCATCAAAGATGTTGAGCAAGATCCACACTGGATTATGGTAATGCAAGAAGAGCTCAACCAATTTGAGAGATGCAGAGTTTGGGATTTAGTTCCAAGGCCCAAAGACTACCCAGTCATTGAAACTAAATGGGTATATAGAAACAAACTTGATGCCCAAGGTGTCATCATACGGAACAAAGCAAGGCTGGTTGCTCAAGGTTATAGGCAAGAGGAAGGAATTGACTATGACCAGACATTTGCACCTGTTGCAAGGATAGAAGCAATTAGGATTTTCCTTGCATATGCTGCCTACAAGAAATTCAAGGTTTATCAAATGGATGTCAAAAGTGCTTCTTTGAATGGAGAACTCAAAGAAGAGGTCTATGTTGAACAACCTCCTGGTTTTATCTCTCCTACCTATCCCTCTTATGTTTTTAGATTGCATAAAGCTCTCAATGGTCTAAAGCAAGCTCCAAGAGCTTGGTATGAAACCTTAGCCAGCTTTCTTATAGAACATAAGTTTTCTAGAGGCATAGTAGATAGAACATTATTCACTTGACACCATAAGAATCAAATTTTGTTAGTACAAATTTATGTAGATGACATTATTTTTGGGTCTACAGATTCCAAACTATGCAAGAGGTTCTCTGACCTTATGCATTCAAAGTTTGAAATGAGTAGCATGGGTGAGCTCTCCTACTTCTTTGGACTCCAAGTGAAGCAGCTACCTGATGACATCTTTATATCCCAGGTTAAGTATGCTAAGGAGCTTATCAAAAAGTTTGGGATGGTTGATGCCTTACCAAAGAAAACACCCATGACTACTAATGCTGTAATTGACTCTGATGAATATGGCAAACCTGCTGCTCAGAAACTATATAGGGGCATTGTTGGGTCCCTGTTATAGCTTACAACAAGCAGATCAAATATAATGTTTGCTACATGTCTTTGTGCTAGGTTCCAGGTGAACCCTAAAGAATCACACCTTATTTTCCTAAAAAGAATTTTAAGATATATAAAGAGTTGTCCTAGTCTAGAACTTTAGTACCCCACTGAGTCAGAGTTTGAGTTGACTGGATACTCAGATGCTGACTTTGCTGGATGTAGAGTAGACATAAAAAGCACTTCAGGGACATGCCAATTCCTTGGTGCTAGATTAGTCTCTTGGTTTTGCAAAAAGTAGTCATTTGTGTCTACATCAACTGCTGAAGCAGAATACATAGCAGCTGGCAGTTGTTGTTCCCAAATGCTGTGGATTCAGAACTAACTTCTATACTATGAGTTCAACTTAAATAATTCAACCTTACTTTGTGACAACACAAGTGCAATTTCCATTGCACAAAATCCAGTCCATCATAGTAGAACCAAGCATATAGACATTAGACATAATTTCATTAGAGAGTGTGTGCACAAAAATAAAATTAAGCTTGTCTATATATTCACTGATTTGCAAAGAGCAGACATCTTTACCAAACCCTTGGATGAGAGAAATCATCTGTTCTTTATAAATCAGCTTGGTATGATCAATGGAGAAGCCTTAATTTAATTTTTGTCCATGATCGAAGAATTTTTCAAAATTCATCGAATGGAGATTGACGAACAAAGAAGAGTTCTAGAGAAATTTGTCGAACGGAGATCGACGAACTCTCTGTGAGTGGAGCTATTTTTGTCGAACGGAGATCGACGAATTTGCTTCAGAAACATTTCGTCGAACTGAGCTCGACGAAATGTTTTTAGATCTTCTAGCTGAGATCGACGAATTCTTTTGAGTATAAAATATTTCGTCGACCCCAGATCGAAGAATTTTTATTATTCGTCGAACGGAGTCTGCCGCTTCATATTATGGAAACCTTATATCTAGGTTTTCTTCGAGCTCCGTTCCGTGATAACTTCTTACATAGAAGTAATCTAGCTCAATTTTTATACTTAATATACATTCTAAGTGCTCAAAACGAGTTTAAATGGATTATAAATAAAAGTAAATTCATATTTATTTGATTTGTGGCTAATTTGGTCTTTTTCCTATGTATTAGCGCAAGAAATGTCGAAGAAATCTGCTTGAAGAATCAAAATCTGCCCAAATATCATTTGCTGAAAAAAGGTTGTAACCTCTAAAAAAAGGTTGCAACGTCTGGACAAATTTTAAATTTCAAAATTCAAAAATTACGCCATTTACAATATTGGAAAGAGGAATCCTTTGGGGAAAGGGTTGGACGTTTTTTATGGAGGATTATTCAGGAGTTATTCATGATTCATCATCTTGAAGAGGGAGGAGTTCTTCATTTAGGGTTTTCAAAAATCCTCCGTTCAAGCGGCGACCGAAGGAAGGAAGACGACGAATCTTTGAGTTGATCGAGCGAGGGACACCGAAAGGAGAATCTTACAACATTTATTCGTCAATTTCATCATGTATTATAAGATCTCTCCAAACACTTTGTGTGTTTCCTCCGTCTCCATGAACTAATTCTTTTTAATCTTGTATTGTGAGAGTACTATGACTTGTTTGATGATGTTCCTATAATTTCCTTCATGATTGTTTAGTGAATGTTCTTTATCGAATTTAAGATCTTTATTTTGAAGCTTTTGGCCAAGGTTTCACTTTTCTACTACGCTCCATAAATCGAGAGACGAGTTGCGCAAGTGCGTCTTAGATTCGGTATAGCATTTGAAGAGAGAAAGAGATTTACTCTTGATGTTAGCAACTTTAGTTTTCGATCTTTATGCGGTACTTGTTTCACCTAAAGGGAAATAGAGACTAGAGATTTCCAATATCGAGAGATATAGATCTTCTACTCTAAAATCATTGCAAGACGTTTCATCGCACATACTCATGAAGTCACATTTTTAATTTCATCACGCTAGGCATAAGAAATCATAATACAAGATTAGTTTTTCAATTGATAAAAAGTATTCACCAAGTAATTGTGGTTTATTTTTAATTAAACATTTTTATTTATAGTTTTCAATAATTATAACATCATCATTCTTAACTTACTTGGATTTAGAGAAAAGTCATAACTAGTATTTGCAAGCACTAAATCTAACACCTATTCGTGGGAACGATCTTTATTCACATTGTATTACTTGATATGACGCGTGCACTTGCTTGTAATACATATACCTATTTTGGGCGTATCAAGTTTTTGGCACCGTTGCCGGGGAGGTGTGACTAATTTAGTGTTTTTCTTGCAATATTAGTAAACCCCGAGTATTTAGATCTCAAGTTTCTATTTTATTTTTATTTGTAAAGTTGTGTAGCACGTGTGCTTATTTATAAAATATTAAATAACAATTTTTTTTATTTTTTAATCCTAATCTATTTTAAAGTATAATTAAGCAGGTTATTCGTGTCTAAAATAATTTTCCTGTGTTGTTTATTTTTGCAAAAAAATTTGAATTTTATTTCAACCGCATCTGTTCAAAATAAAATGTATACACATGTGAGATGCGAGTGGTGTGGTTCGTTTAGTCATACTACTAATGCGTGTTATATGAGGACTGCTGGGTATCATTCGCGGCTCGCAAAACATAAAAAATATTTAGGTCTCCAATATTGTGCTGCAAATCATTATAATTTTATGTCCCCATGTCAAATAGTTCATCAACCTTATGACTCGACTACTTGGTTGTCGAGTAGTAATGTTAGAGAATGTTTATTTTGTCATAGTATGAATCACATTTTGAAAGATTGTGTCGCTTATAAAAGAGAGAGAAAAAAATTTACAAATCGGGCATCGAGACCATATCTACTGTTGCAGTACCACCATTTTTTGTGGGACTATTGCGGATAAGCCCCTTATAATTGTGGGCCCGTATATTGATAATGATGCATTACCTCCCCATCCACATTCATCACCTAGTTTTGATCCACCCGCAAAGGAACCCGAGCATATATATTCTGAAATAGATACTAATAGTGTTCCTCCATTTTCTTTGCAAAACTTTTCTACACCTATTTTTGTCGATCCCGTCGAAGATATTGCGCAGGGTGATGATCTAGAACCTAACGCCGCGCCAAAGTGGGATGAAGATATTGTTCTCTCTGATGGATGGAATGATTCTTTGAAGCACGATGACGCGCCAACGTGCGATGAAGTTGATATCCCTTCTGATGAGAAGGTTTTCACTTCTACATTGGAGGTGGAGGTCTAACTCACCATCAAAAACCTTGAGTTCCCAGGTCCCCCTTGTTATGATGTTTACGATACCGACATCAATCAATTCATAGAACTTGCTGGAAGTGAAACAGGGATCACTCCTATGATTAGAAATCACTTATGTCTTTATTCTATTTTATTTCCTAATCTTCTTTCATTATCTGAGGCCAAGCAAGTTGATGTGTCACAAATGCTTCAGGAGGTTATTATACAATTTCCTCAAGTTAATGAGATGAGTATCCCCTTTTGTGAGGAGGTTGAGTCCTCTCCCATAGTGGAAGTCCCTTTCATTCTTTTCTCTCCCTGCAGCCATCCAGTTGACGAATATACCTTATTGGGCAATGATACATATTTTGGTGATGTAAGTGAGGAGCATTCCTCCTCCTCTTCTTACTTTTTGTTCCCTCTACCTGCGATGAACATGTATTATTATTTATGTAAAGGGTTGGTTGTTTTATCTTTGCATTGGTACCCTCTACCGACACGAATATTAGAACAGTTATCTGTTCATTTTTATTTTCACCGTCCAATAATTTAGAATTTTAAAATTTCTGAATAAGTCATGCTGGGGAGACAATAAACCCAGTAGTTATCTTTTGTTTATTACATATTATGTTTTAATTTTTTTGTCTATTTTTGTAGTCCCATGGTAAATTAGACGCTAGATGGGAGGCAACCCATCATTTATTTTATATTTATCTATTTTAATAATAATCTAAAAAATGAGCAAATTTTTTTTAGTGTTTTTTATTAGTTTTGATCGGAGGAAGCCCAATGTAAGGAGGATATTTTTTTTAAATGAAGTTTGGTTGTTGCAATCTCAAAAAAGGAGGTTGTAACTTTTAAGTTATTATTTTTCTCTTTACCGCACAGAGTTGGCATAAATTTGATTGTTGCAACCCAAAAAAGGGGGTTGCAATCCTTTTTTTGCTGTTTGTGTTTCTTTACTGCACGATGCTGGCAGAAGTTTGGATGTTGCAACCTCAAAAAAAGAGGTTGCAATCTTTTTTGCTGATTTGTTTTCCATTTTTTTCTCCTCCTTCCTGAAGAACTGCACCACAAAGCTTTGGTAGGCCGGTTTAACTGAACCAGCGCACGTAATTATGTTCTCAAACCATATTTGCATGATATCAAACCTTCCAATTGCCGATTCAATTTTAATTTCTTCTCTTAAACATTCTGATTAGCGGTCTTGTTCAGCCTCCTTGTCTAAATCCCGATCCTTTCCCAAATCGTGAGGGGTGGAGTGCTCTCGACAAAAATCGAAGAGTGTAGTGTGACGGGCTTCGTGAGAGCAATGACGAATATTATTATCTTCTTTTCAGTTCTATTTTGTATTCGTTATACGTGTTTGAGTGAATTATCTGGTGATGATAGTTTTATCTTTTTGGATATTATATTTGTAGTTCGTTATATATGGTGATAGTCTGTCACGATGCTCGAGAACTTCGTGATTATTTCTTTTATCATGATATTACACTGCGTGCTCATGGTTTCATCTCATAATTATCTTGCCCCGTATGATTATTACTTTGAATGAAATTCTGATCTTCTATGATTGTTTAGTACATATAATAAATTGAAATTAATACGTCGGCTCGTTGTGATGGTGAGCCTTTATGGCTTATTATATGATGATAGTTGCACATAATTTATTGAGGTGTATTATTTTTATTGTACTTTGTGATATGTTTTATGACATATTGATGTTTTGTATGTTGGTTATTGCGAGACACTATTATTTTGCCTACCTTCAAGCTAATCTAAAAAAAATTATTTTTCTAGTACGATTGTTGTGTTATGTTATGGTGTAGCATGATGTTATGAGTTGTGTTATTTATTTGATAATTTCAACAATGAAGTAAACTGAATACTCTGGAGTATTATTAGGATGAAAAAAATGAAAGTGCCTTACGTTACATGATCCTGATATGCTTGTGTCACTTGTGATGATTTTGTTGATACACATAAATTTGACAAAACTTCATTTCGTGTTTTAACCTTTGTATATGTCCAAGATTTGAGTTTTACAGGCTACAACACGTGGATATGATTGCTGATGGATATTCTATAATAGAGTAAATGGGGTACATCATCGAGAACGTAATTGACAACCATGCAGACACTTTAATCTTCAGGGAAGTATTTAAATTTCAAGCATCATTTTGTCATTATCTTTATGTGTTGATTAGTAAAAAAATGTTTTTTAAATGAAATTTCTTGGGTATTGAAGTCACTTTGCTAAGGACTAGCAAAGACAAAAAGTGTGGAGGTGGGAGTGGTATAAACCCCACTAATTGGGTAAGAAGGGAACTTTTATAACAATAGTGTTTAATCCTACTTCTTGATATAATTAATGAATAAGTTATTCAATACTATTTGATAATTAGTGTTTGTAGGATAGTCATTCTTAATGGTTCATATTTTCGATTTGAGTTAGTAAGATGGGTAAATGCTCTTTTAAATATTTCTGTATCCACAAGATCCTTTAAAAGAATTTTCTTCCTAAAAATGAGTTTTTTTTACTTCTAAAAATAATGACGGAAGAATGAGCAAGAACTGAGTGGGAGATTTGAACCAAAACATTGAGATGACTATTTAATTTGTAAGAATGATTAAAACTTCCTTTTGATCAATTTTGTGTCTAATTACCTATATTTGATATGATCATCCACTACCCTTTGACCTTGAACCTTTGATTATTATGGATAATTTTAATATATTTCTAATAATTATTTCTTTGTAAGTTCTTCAACTATAGGTGATTGTTAAAAAATGTATGAGTCGTAGTGATATGTGGTCTAAGTATGTGTACACCTACTTAGAACGATCCCTACTATGACTTTATAAAAAAAATTTTAAAAAGAGAATGTGTCATAGTGATATGCGGCCTAGGTATGTACATTCATACTTGAAATGATCCCAACTATGATTAACAAAAAAAGAATATAATATAAAATATGTCATAGTGATATGTGGCCTAAGTGTGTGTACACCTACTTGGAATGATGCCAATTATGGACTAAAATTGTGATTAAAAAAATGAACTCCATAGTTTGGAGAGTTACCAAGTATATCAACTAGGGAAATACCTTTCACTATCGTAATTTATTTCTAACCAAGCCAGAGCCATTACCACCGTCAGTCCTTATATTTTCTTATCAAATTAAACTACTAACTCTAGTGGAGGTTATGTTAAAGACTTGGCTTATTCTCATTCCTTCTTAGTTATTGAGGAAGTTCGATGATAAAAATTTAGGGGAGTCAATGATTTTAATGGATAGCACCGCACTAGAAAGATTAATTGAGCGTTATCTTTCATCAAGCTAATGAATATTTGATTATTTTGAACCATTAATGTTTGACAAGTGCTCAATTGGTTAAATCGAAACTATTGAGTAGACATTCTTTAATTTTGTTTGAGAATATGGATCATAGAAGTTTTATATTTTGATGACTATATCCTCACTCAATTCGACGATTAAATTTTTTTTTGCTAGGGACTAACAAAGGTTTAAGTGTGGAGGTGTGATAACTTCTTACATAGAAGTTATTTAGCTCAATTTTTAGACTTAATATACGTTCTAAGTGCTCAAAACGAGTTTAAATGAATTATAAATAAAAGTAAATTCATATTTATTTGATTTGTGGCTAATCTGGTCTTTTTCCTATGTATTAGTGCAAGAAATGCCGAAAAAATCTGTTTGAAGAATCAAAATCTGCCCAAATATCATTTGTTGAAAAAACAGTTACAACCTCTAAAAAAAGGTTGCAACGTCTGGGCGAATTTCAAATTTCAAAATTCAAAAATTGTGCCATTTGCAATTTTGGAAAGAGGCATCCTTTGGGGAAAGGGTTGGACGTTTTTTATGGAGGATTATTCAGGAGTTATTCATGATTCATCATCTTGAAGAGGGAGGAGTTCTTCATCTAGGGTTTTCAAAAATCCTCCGTTCAAGCGGCGACCGAAGGAAGGAAGACGATGAATCTTCGGGTTGATTGAGCGAGGGACGCCGAAAGGGGAATCTTATAGCATTTATTCATCAATTTCATCATGTATTATAAGATCTCTCCAACCATTATGCGTGACTTCTCCGTCGCCATGAACTAAACATCGTTAATCTTGTATTGTGAAAATACTTGTCTTTTGTGTTGATGGAATCTTAAACTTTTTTTTGTGAATGTTTGGTGTATGTATTTATCGAATCTATAATCTTTACTTTGAAACTTTTGGCCAAAGTTTCGCCGATTTACTACGCTTCATAATTCGAGAGAGGAGTTGCGTAAGTGTGTTATAGATCTGGTATAATATTTGAAGGGAGAAAGAGATTTCCCCTTGATATTAGCAACTTTGGTTTTCAAACTTTATGCGGTACTTGTCTCTCCTGAGGGGGAAATAGAGGCTAGGGGTTTCCGATATCGAGAGGTACAGATCTTCTACCTTAAATCATTGCAAGACGTGTCACCACTCACTATCACAAAGCCATCTTCATAAGATTCATCACACGAGACTTAGGAAATCATAATACAAGATTATTTCTTCGATAACCAAGTACTTTTCTCTTAGCAAATAGTATTCTATTTTCATTTGTAGTCTTTGTTAATCATAATTGTAGCATTTAACAAATCACTATTTTAAGCTGACTTGGATTTAAAGAAAAGGAATAACTAGTAATTGCGAGCACTATATCCACCACCTCTCCGTGGAAACGAACTTTATTCACTTTTTATTACTTGATCCGGCACGTGAACTTGCTTGTAATACGCATACCTGTTTTGGGCGTATCATCCCGTGCTTTCAGTTCTTTTGCACTTGATCTCTTTGTTTTTGTTGTAGGCGAACTCATGGAGATTCTGGAGAACACTCTTTCTGCGAAATTTGACATGGGCTTTGATATTGACTTCGAATCTTTCCAGCATTCTGACCCGATTTTTGTGGAAATTCTGAAATTGTTTGAAGGGCAGAATCTGCAAAACTTCATGACTCGCAAAATAAAGATAGCAATGACTGAAGTTAAGGAATTGGTATTTACATCTACAATATCAGAGGAAGATACTATGACGGGAATAATATCTGGTAACACAGTTTCCCTTTCCCCCACCATTTTATATGAGTTTTTTGGACTGTTGAATGGTAATGAATAATTAGAGATGGACAGTGTGGAATATGATAACATTTTGATTAAGATGGTTCATTATGAAGATAACCCAAACAAATTGTTAAAGAAAAACTTATCTGTCGAGTATAAGTTCTTGGTTGATGTTGTCGGCAAAGTGCTGCTGGGCAAACACACCGCCCACGACTATATCACTAGGCACCTGTTCTTGGTGATGGGTGCTCTGGTTGAAAAGAAAGGAGTAAAATGGGGCAAGTTATTATTTGATTTAATCAAGAATAAAAACAATAAGAAGGAAGTGTGCTTTGGACGGATTCTGGGAATCGTCCTGCACGAAAAGGCTCCTGAACATTTGGTCTCCACAGCAGTGTTCATAAATGCCTCCAAAAGGCTTACCTCTGCCCTTTTTGGCAGATGGGAGAGGAAAATCACCAAGCAATCAAAGGCTTCTTCCTCTGCAAGGACTTCTGAGGGCACCAGTGATGTATCAGCTGCTCCCCGCCCTAGTGTTGAAGAAGTTCCTATTCCACCTCCTCCTTCAACAACATCTCTTCCAACAATAACCCCTCCATCTCCTCAGTTATCATCACCTCCTCCTCTGTACCCACCTACCCTATCAATTCCTTCACTAACACATCTGCCAACACCAATTCAATCTCCACAACATATCACACCTCCTCCATCTCCACTACCATCCCACCTATAGGACATAAATACTGAAACATTCATATCATCCCCCACCTTTGATCTGATCACCTCATTACCATATATACCCACCTCACTTATACATGATATTCCCATTCCAACACCATCTCCTACAACATCATCTCCACAGGATGACATCATGCCAGATGTCACTCCTTCTGCTCATCCATCTATATCCACTCAAACTCCACCAAAGTTTATGGATATAGTTTCTCCCTCCCTTTCCACCATCCTGGAGCACATTACTCCAGTGATTTTGAAACTTATAGTATAGGTTATTACACCTCTTGCTGATTACATATCTTCTCTTGATGCTATAATTGCTGCTTCCTCTATCCCTACTTCTTCTTCTAGGAGCCTGATTCCAGCTACCACTGAAATCAGGCAGGGGGAGATGCTCAGTGAAGAAGCAGCTCCAGCTTCAGCAGCAGCAGTAGAAGAAACAAATACAGATATGTATATGGTTACAGATACAACAGTTACAGATATTGATATACTCTGTACAGATACAGCTATAGAGACTGCAGAAATAATAACTATTGGTGATTGCATTGTCAATCCCACAGTTGATTTTTTCAATTTATTAAATTCTTTTGATACAATTCATTTGAACCTTCTTCCAGTTGTCTGCACAAAGCCTACTTTGTCTATAATTCCATACACTGCACCAATAAGCCCCACAGTTGCCAAGCAACTTAAGGCTAGTTTTGCAGTAACAGAGCCACAAGTTGTATCATCCCCTTCCAAGGACAGTTCTTCTCTAAAAGCTATTTCAGCTCCAACATACAGGATGGATGACAGTCCCCTACCAGACCTGAATGAGATCATTATGGCAGATATAGAAAAAGAAAATTTATTAGTTGCTGAAAATGTTCCTGAAATAATTGCTCCAGCTCTTCCAGAATCTCATGCACAGCCTCAAGCAGAAAAGCAAATAACAAAAGATCTTCCGAAAGCTCTTGATGATTTACATGAAAATCCTCAAGGATCTTCTAATGATGAAGATGATTCTGATGATTCTGATGATAGTCCCTCTGCCAAGAAGAAAGTCTCAAAGAAGAGAAAGGTTGTTCTCATTGCTGTTCCCAAACCAAATCCTACACATGATACACCATATTATATTCTACAAATATCACACCATATCATGGGATACCAGCTTGGATGTGGCTTTCAAAGAATGAGCAGAAAGCAGAAAGAAAAGCAGGAGGTACTCTCCACCTCCCCCCCTCTCAAAGGAACTGGAGAGGTCCTCCTCCTCCTCCACCTACTGCTGGTGCTTTAGGAAGCAGTTCCCAGAGGTCCACCTCTTATGCTCAAACTTATCATAGACATCAAGGTAGATCCTCAAAATCTTAAGGAAGAAGTCAGCAGAGGTATTCCTCCAGACAACAACATGAACAACAACATCAGCAGCAACAACAAAAGAAAAGTATTCAACAACATGCTTCTGAAGTTCAAAAAGCTGAAAGTCCTAAAAGGCCTGAATCTCCACTATTCATTTTGTGGATCCTGAAACTGAAAACACTTCAAGAATGGCCAGATTCCAGGAGCTTGTTGGATTATCAATGATCAATAAAGCTAAAGCTGAAGGGAGAGATCCTTTTCAATACTCAACAATGTCAACATACAGAAAGGAAGAATTGAAAAGGTATGATGAGGCCAATAAATTCTTTAATGTTGATGCTTACATGAATCTGCATCCATAGGTTGTTGTTCCCAGAGCCACTTCTCTGAATATTATTGGAGCTGCTGACATGACTATGTCCAAGAGAGAAGCAGCTAATCCAAATAAAGAAATCAAATTTACCCAGCCTTCTGAGAAAGTAAAAGATGACAAGCAAAAAAGAGGAAGAAATGATATTCTCTATTTAGTTTTTATTTGTCTAAACTTTTTTTTCTTAATTGTCACAAAGCTACTAATTGTACATATCTGCTGAATGTTTCAATCTTCTGCCAGATATATTTTTTTTGATTTGTGAATGTTTTTCTTTTTATATTATTAGTGACCTCACCCAAATAGGGGGAGATTGTTGGATCCCTAATTGGATTTGGGTTAGGTTCACTAATTAGGATGTCTGACCCACCATATATAGCCAGGGTCGTGTATTTGAGTCCTAGAGTTTAGGCTAAGTCATTAGGCTCAACCATACTTGGACCAGCCAACAGAAGACTTCAGCAAACTCAAGACTTAGAAGAAAATAAAGTTCAGAAAATGAGTTCGACGTTTGTCGAACTCAGCTCGACGTTTGTCGAACTCAGCTCGACGTTTGTCGAACTCAGCTCGACGTTAGTCGTGCTCCGCTCGATGAACTCAGAGTTTATTCTCTGAGTTGAGCTTGATGATATTTGAGCTCAGGTCGACGAATTTTGGAAGTTCAACTTCAACACATTTTGTCCAGGATAGTTTTCTCTGAACTTAGGTCGACGAAGACAGTTTATTAGCTTGACGAACTTTGACCACAGTATTGGCAAGTTATTCATAGAATGCAGTTCGCTGAGCTATGGTCGACGAACTTGGTTCTCAGGTCGACGAACTTGTATCTCAAGTCGACGAACAAGTTTTCTTTGGTCGACGAACATGATTTCTCGGGTCAACGAACTTTGGTCTCAGGTCGACGAAATTTGTTCTCTGGTCGATGATTTCTGTGAAGTTCCAGACTTAGAATTTTCCCTCTTTTATGTCTTATTCCATATTATCTAGCAATATTTTCCTGAGTAATTAATGCATATATTCTTTGAATATAGCCATTATTTGGCACCATTGATTATGGTCTTCATCAGGTTAAATACTTGCTTAATTAATAGGGACAGTTGGGGAAATTCATTAATGAAAATATTCTCTCCAGCCGTATCTCATTCTCCAGGCAATCAGCATTAAATTCAATGGAATTCAAATTTTAAAGGAGAATTCGTCTGAACATATAAAAGAGATTTTCTCTTTCAGAAGACAGAGGCAACAGAGCATTGACAAAAAGATATACAGACACAGAGAAGATCTACAACAAAACATTCAGAACCTTCTCTGTGCAAGAAAACATTTTGTTTTCTCCTTGACCTTACTAAAGAAGAATAAGAACAACAAATACAAATCAAGAGTCTTCTTCAACTTTCATTCTCGGAGCCTTCAAGGACAACATATGCATATCAGTCAGAAGTTCCTGGATCATCATTTCAAGTCAAGGCTGAAGACTGAAGACCTACACCCTGTGCAAGACTCCAAGTGATATTGAAAGGAGTTCTTGACAACAGAAATCCACTAGTCTTCTCAGTTGTTTGAGAAAGAGAAGACACCATCAATCTCTCCTCCCCTCTGTATAAAGGGTTTATTAACTCGCTTCAAAAATTTATTTTGGTTTTTGAGCACCTGATCAAAAGCTCAAAAGTGGCAGTCACATGATCAAAACCTGTTAGTGGATTCCTACCGGGGTGATAGAAGAGTGGATGTACCCAGGTTGGGGAACCACTATAAAATTTCTTGTGTTGTCTGGTTGGCCTTTTTCTTATTGTTCTTGTTGTGCCTGTGATAAATTAGATTTTTGTGCTGTGTTAGACTAGCTGTGCTGTGGTAGTTTAGTTTAGATCATTTTCCTTTCTTTACTACTACTGGTATCATCCATTTTATTACTCTGATAATTATTTTAAAACAGTCAAAGATTTTTTTTATTACTCTATTCACCCCCCTCTAGAGTAAATCAGGTCTAACACCATCTTTCAGTGGTGTTCCGCAGCGGTTGATGCGCCTTGCATCAACTTTGATCCTTGCCAGTGTGTCCAGTTGGAGGCAGCATTTTGGTATTTTGGAAGACGTGGAGGTTGAAATTTCGTCCCCACTAGAGCATGTCCAACGTCCCTCTGCGGGCTACTTTGCGATCACGAAGGGATGCTTGAAGGCGTGCTTATTTCTTCTTCTTCTTCTTCTGGTAGAAAGTTTAGTTGCTGATTTCTGTGAAGAAGAAGAAAATTGCCCAAGTCCATTCGTCGAATGAACCAGTAAGAAATCGACGAATTCGTCGAATGATTACTTGTGTATTCGAATTCATCAAGTGCATTTGAGTAATCGCAGTTGACTTATTTTAGATTTTATCTAAGTATTTCAGCAATTCGTCGTAAGGATTATTGAAGACTCGATGAATTCGTCGAATGAACTTAGAAGTATTCGATGAATTCGTTGATTGATTTTATATGTATTTGACGAATTCGTTGAATGAATTCAATGGATTGTTTGCCAGGTATTTCAAGTAGAATTAGAAAGAAAGCAAGATAAGTTTGTCGGATGAATTCGTCTAATTCGTCGAATAGTCTCACATGCATTCAACGAATTCTCTTGGAGTTTTTCCTGGTTCAATTTTGACGACTTTTCTGGTTTAGGTCAATGTCATGTTCAATACACGTGGAAGCTTCTGCTTGGAGATTCTTTAGAGTCGTTGAAGGACTTTGCCTATAAATATCTAAGAGTTATTTTTCTTTAACCTCAATCGCTACATTCATTCAAAGTAAAGTTTGAAATCGTGAACGCGCATCTTTTCTTCGTTGGAATTTTTGGCTTACGCAAAACGAAGAACCGACGACCTAGAAGTTCACGATTGGCGATTATTCAAGAAACGATTCAGCCAGATCTCTGCCTTTAGATTCAGAAGAATACAGTTGGAACACCCTATTACTGATTTGGGCAAGGATCACTATGTCCTTTAGGAAATTTGTTTTGACCTCCTTGTATAGATCTAAAGGTCAATTAGAATTAAGTCTAAGGGTTAGTATTTAGGTTTGAAAGCTGCCCTCAAGACCCTCAAGACCAGATAATTCAGTTCAGGAGACTAAGTCATTTCGTCGAGCTCAGGACGACGAATCGTCAAACTCCATTCGACGATCTCTGAGCTCACTTCGACGAATCGTCGAACTCCATTCGACGATCTCTGAGCTCACTTGGCCAAGTCGTCGAACTCCATTCGACGATCTTTGAGCTCAGATCGACGTTCCTGTCTCTAGTTTGTTTCTCTATCTCTGAGCTCAGTTCGACGATAGTTGAGCTCAGATCGACGCTTTCTGCTTTAGTCCAAGTCCAGTCTCTGAGCTCAGTTCAACGATAGTTGAGCTCAGGTCGACATTTTTCTGGAGAGATCGACGTTTTTCAAGATTCAAATTCAGACAGTTATGGAATTATTCCCAGCATTTATTTCAAAGATCTTGTAGCAGTTTCAATTAATCTGGAGCAAGTTTCAAGGGATTTTCAAAGGAATGTTTTATTGGACTTTCCTCCAGAAGAGAAAATGCAGTTAAGGAAGTCATTTATGACAGGCTAACAGCTATCTTGGACAGAGAATCTTTCTATTCAGATCTAGGGAATAAAAGAGAAATTATTCATTTTCTGCCGGTGAATAACAACAAGAATTACAATAACAGAAAGAGAAAGAGTTGCAGATATTCACAGTCTTAGAATTTTTACAGGAACACACATCACTGAAGGAGATCAATATACTGAAATTTCTAGTTCCCTCTTGATTCCAGTGTTCAAAGGCAATTATCATTCAAGACTCCAGACAGCACACATTTCAGCTGCTGCTGGAATCATCTTTTGCTGGAGATCAAATCTTTTGAAGGCCTATCACCCTACTGCAAAGCTTCACTTCCTGCACAACTCAAGAACTCAGGGGGAGCTTTGACAACATCCACTATCTTCTCTCTGATTGTTGACAGAGAAGATCATCTCACCTCTCTCTCTCTGCTGTAAAGGGTTTATCAAACTCCCTTCAAAATTTTGTGTTGGTTTCTGAGACCTTATCAAAACTCAGTGGTGGCAAGGCACCTGATCAAAAAATCTGGTTTGGTTTTTGAGCACCTTATTAAAAGCTCATTGGTGCCCAGGACACCTGATCAACTCATCCTGAAGTGGATTCCTACCTAGGGTGGTAGAAGAGTGGATGTACCCAGATTGGTTGGGGAACCACTATAGCCCCTTGTGTCATCTGGTTGCTTGCTTTCTTTTGTTTTCTGGCTGTGGTTTGTGATTATTCTGTGATTGCTTTTTAATTAGATAGTTGCTGTGTTTGCTGTATTTCATTTGCTTCCCTGTTCACTTAGGAATACAACAAGAGTTGTAAAAAGTTTTTAGCAAGCACCATACTCTATTCAGCCCCCCTCTAGAGTATATCAGATCTAACCTGCACTTTCAATTGGTATCAGAGCCAGGTTGGTTAAAATACCACACCTTAGTGGTTGCACAGGCTAATACCTGAACACAAAGATCCCTCTAGTTAGTTCTGCTTGGTTTAAGTTATTTATTAGAATTATTTCTTCACAAAATATGGCCCAAAACAAAGATTATGCTAGCACCAGACCTCCAGTGTGCAATCTATCTAAGTTTGCACTTTGGAAGACAAGGATTAGATTGTACATGAACTCTATTGATGAAGACATTTTCAGTTCTGTTTTGACAGTGTGTCCAAGACCTCCAGAAAATACAAGTACAAGTGCTGTTCCACCTCCTTCAGGAACAGATGCAGAAATCAAGAAATGGAAAGTTGGCAGATGCTAAGGCAATGAATATTTTAGCCCAGACCATGTCTGATGAAATATTCCAAAAAGTAGCTGAATGCAACTCAGCAAAGGACATCTGGGACAAGTTATCTGAGATAGTCTCAGGATCTGCTGATGAATGAAAATATAGAAGATCTCACCTCATAACCCAATATGAGAATTTCAAGAAAGGAGAAGCTGAGTCAGTAGCAGACATGTATAATAGACTCAGTCTCATAGTCAATGAGTTGAAAATATTGGACAAAGAGATCTCATTGACTGAGCTCAATGATAAAATCCTAATGTGCTTCCCAAGCACTTGGGACTCAAGGATCTGGCCAATCAAGGATGCCAGAAGCCTAAATGAGATCACAACTGAAGCTCTCTTGGGCAAGCTCAAGTCTTATGAGCTGCTCATCAAGAATAGAGAAGAAGAGCAGAAGGCTGCCTCACCAGCTATAAGAAAAGAAAAATCAATAGCTTTCAAAGCCATTGAAGATCAGCCTGAAGACAAGGTCACAGACAATGAAGAGCTGCTATGCCTACTGGCCAAAAGGTTTTATAAAATGGCCAGGAAGGATTTCAGGAAAAGATCATACAGAGAGCATGACAAGCCAAGGTATGACAAATCAAATAACAAAGAGATTATTTGTTTTGGATGCAGGAAACCAGGCCATATGGTGTCTGACTGTCCAGAAAATCAGTATAAGGACAAAAAGGACAGGAAAGAAAGAAGAAAAAGAAAAGACAAAGACTTCAGGAAGAACAACAATGACAAACCCTCCTCCAGCAAGAACAAAAATACATGGAAGGGGTTTGTTGCTGAAACTTGGAGTGAGACAGAAGTAGAATCTGAAGCTTCATCCAGCTCAAGTGATGATGAAGATGATGCTGATGAAAAAGAATTCTGCATGATGGCTATCAATGCCTCACAACAAAATTCTGATGCAGAAGAATCAGAGTCAGAATCAGAGACTCAATCTGAAGAGGACCAGGTAATAAGTTCTTTTGATTTCAATTCTGAGGACTTCAAGTGTGAGTTTAAAGCACTGTGCTTAGATTTATTAAAATCTGAGAAGGAAATCATTTCCCTCAGAAATCAGCTATCTGAACACAGTACTTTAAAATCAGAAAACCTCAAACTCTCTGAGGAGTTGGAATGTTATAGGGAGCAGATAGCCTCACTGAAAAGTGAACTATCAGAGGCCAAAAAGTTTAAAGAATCTCTTAATGGGAGAAGTATCAAACTAATGGACATCACAAGCACAGTGAACTCAAGATTCAATAGTATACTGGGCTTGGGTGCTTCATCTAGCCAACCTGTAGTATTAACAACCCCAATCAAATTTATCTCTAATAAAGGTAAGGGAGTTGTAGAGGTAGCTAGGAAGAATTCTGATCTACCTAAGAAAACCATAGTTCAACAGAAATCGTCGAACGGAGCTCGACGATCGCCGAATGGAGCTCAACGATCTCAGGCTAAATCGTCGAACTCAGGTCGACGATCTCTGAACCCTGAACTCTGGCATGGTCGATCTTCGAACGGAGCTCGACGATCTGACCCAAGATCGTCGAACTCAGCTCAGCGATCGTCGAACAGAGCTCAGAGTTTTGTAATCTTTTTCAAAGGCAAATCAAACTTTAATCCTAGAGGTCCTACATCTCAATGGTTTAACCCTTATACTGAATGGATAATACCTCCCAGGAGATATCATCCTGAACGCTATAAGAGTCAACCAGAGATGTCTTTTATTTCTGAATTCAAAGTTTATCAACCTAGGCCCAAGGTAAACTGGGTCAAAAACAAATAAATCGTTTTATGTGTAGGTGAAGACCTATCCAACATCAAACCAGTAATGGTATCTAGATAGTGGGTGCTCAAAGCACATGACAGGAAACAAGGATAATTTCACATCCTTCAAACCCAAGCTTGGACCCAAAGTAATATTTGGTGATTCAAACTTTAGATTAACAAAAGGATATGTTGAAGTCCAGATTAGCACAGTCACCTTCAAGAAAGTAGCCTATTTAGAAGGACTGAAGCACAACTTGATCAGTATCAGTCAACTGTGTGATGAAGGCTATCAAGTGACCATCAGCAAATCCTCATGCAAGATCAAATCAGAGGACAACACAACTGTGTTGACAGGTAAAAGGAAAGGTAATATCTATCTTGTAGATTTTCTTTCAACCAAGGTAGATATATGTTTGTTCAATTCTATTTGTAGACCTAATGAATTATGGCATAAGAGACTAGGGCATATAAACCTTAGAACCATTGCTAGGCTATCCAAGGACAACCTTGTCAGAGGACTACCTTCTGGCCCCTACAAGGAGGAAGGACTTTGCAGGGCTTGTCAATTAGGCAAGCAAACCAAAAATAGTTTCAAGTCACTTAATAAGAGTGATTCACCTAGGATTTTGTATCTGTTACACATGGATCTCTTTGAACCCATTAGAGTACAAAGCTTAGGAAGGAAATCTTATACTTTAGTAGTTGTAGATGACTTCTCTAGATTCACATGGGTGTTCTTTCTGAGGAAGAAGTCTGATAACTTTAAGTGTTTGACAGAGTTTCTCAAATGCATACAGAGTGAGTTCAATACTCACATTGCCCTGATCAGAAGTGATCATGGGACAAGTTTGATTCTCTTCTTATGCAAGAGTTCTGTCAGAGTGAAGGGATCAGGCACACTTTCTCAGCTCCTAGAACTCCTCAACAAAATGGGGTAGCTGAAAGGAAAAATAGAACCCTTATTGAATCTGCTACTACATTGTTGTCAGATGCTCACCTTCCTCTATCGTTTTGGGCAGAGGCAGTGAACACCTCCAACTATATGTTGAATAGAAGTTTAATACATAAACTGAAGGGCAAGACTCCCTATGAATTACTCAAAGGGAAAAAAACCTAAAGTTGATTATTTCAAAATCTTTGGTTGTGTTTGCTACATTCATAATAATGACAAGAAATACTTAGCAAAATTTCAAGCTAAAGCTGATGAAGGAGTGTTTCTGGGATACTCCATGATCAGTAAAGCTTATAGGGTATATAATAAATCTACTCTCAAAATTGAAGAATCTGTTCATATATCTTTTGATGAATCTAACATGTCTTTCAAGGAGAAGAATACTTCTACCATAGAACCTTTGCAGGTACACTCTCTTGCTGAAGACTTAGACAGGTTACAAATTATTCAAAAAGATGAAAGCAGTGAAGATAAAGAAGACATTCAACATCTTGAAGAGAATCTTCTTGAAGAGCCAGTTGTTGTACCACAAGAGGAAACAACAACACAGGTTGGTGAACAATCAACACCTCATGTTGATTTAGTAACATCAAGAGACCATCCAATCTCTCAAGTGATTGGAGACATCTCAGCTAGTGTGCAAACCAGAAATCAGGTCAACCAAAACCTGATGCACACATGCTTTCTCTCTCAAATTGAACCTCAATCCATTCAAGATGCAGAGCAAGATCCACACTGGATCATTGCAATGCAAGAGGAGTTGCATCAATTTGAAAGGAACAAAGTTTGGGAACTAGTACCAAGGCCAAAGGATCACTCCATTATTGGAACAAAGTGGGTGTTTAGAAATAAATTGGATGATCAAGGAGTCATTGTAAGGAACAAGGCAGGCTAGTTGCTCAAGGGTACTCTCAAGAAGAAGGGATAGATTATGACCAGACCTTTACACCAGTTGCAAGGTTAGAGGCCATAAGAATCTTCTTAGCATATGCAGCACACAAAGGATTCAACGTATACCAGATGGATGTAAAGAGTGCTTTTCTCAATGGAGATATCAAAGAAGAAGTCTATGTCAGACAACCCCCAGGTTTTATCTCTTCAACTCATCCTGATTATGTTTTTAAATTGCATAAAGCATTATATGGTCTAAAGCAAGCTCTTAGAGCATGGTATGAGACCCTAACATGCTTTCTTCTGAAAAATGATTTTATAAGAGGTAGAGTAGACCAAACTCTTTTTATTAGAACCCATAAGTCCCATACCCTACTAGTACAAATCTATGTAGATGATATTATATTTGGTTCTACTGATTTAAATTTGTGCAGAAGGTTTTCCAACCTAATGCATTCTAAATTTGAAATGAGTAGCATGTGTGAGCTATCCTTTTTTCTAGGATTGCAAATCAAACAACATGCTGAAGACATATTTATTTCTCAAACCAAGTATGTAAAAGAATTGGTTAAGAAATTTGGTATGTCTGAAGCATCATGTATGAAAACACCTATGCCCACTAATGATGTATTATATCCTGCTGAACATGGGAAACCTGTTGATCAGACAACATATAAAGCAATGATTGACTCTTTATTGTACCTTACAGCTAGTATACCTGACATAATGTTTGCTACATGCATATGTGCTAGATTCCAAGTGAGCCCTAGAGAGTCACACTTATCCTTAGTAAAAAGGATTCTTAGGTATGTAAAAAGTTGTCCAAATATAGGTCTCTGGTATCCAAAAGATTCAGCATTTGACTTAACTGGATTTTCAGATGCTGATTATGCTGGATGTAGAATAGACAGGAAAAGCACCAGTGGAACTTGTCAGTTTCTTGGTGACAGACTTGTCTCCTGGTTTTGCAAGAAACAAACATCTGTGTCAACCTCAACTGCTGAAGCTGAATATATGGCTGCAGGTAGTTGTTGTTCACAAATCTTGTGGATTCAAAACCAACTCCTAGACTATGCCTACAACTTAGAGAGGTCTAAAATTTTTTTTGATAATACCAGTGCTATTTCTATAGCACAAAATTCAGTCCTCCATAGTAGGACAAAACATATAAAAATTAGGCATCACTTTCTAAGGGATAATGTTGAGAAAAATAAAATTGAACTTCAATATATCCCAACTGATTTGCAAAGGGGAGATATTTTCACCAAACCATTGGATGAAAAGAAACATACATTCTTCCTGAATCAGTTAGGAATGTTAGATGGAGGAAGTCTAAAATAAGATCCAAGATTTTAAAAATTTAAAAATGACCAAGACTAGGCAAATCAAAATGTTCTTTTTAGTGTATGGGTGTTTCTGGTCTCTGAACTGCGCTCGACGATTTTCCCCAAGATCATCGAACGGAGATCGACGATTGCAGAAATCGTCGACCAGAGTTCAGCGCTTCTCAGATAGTGCTCGACTATCTTTCTTCAGGTCAGCGATCGTCGAACGGAGCTCGACGCTCTCCAATATCGTCGAACGGAGATCGACGATGTTGATGACCTTTCAGTTTCCTTTAGAAGCCCAGATCGTCGAACAGAGTTCAATGATCTTTCCTTTTCTGCGTCGAACCCTAATATAAAACTCATTTTTCGGCCGTCGTTCTGCCTTTGTGCTTTCATACTCTCTGCAAAATTTCTCTTTCCCTCCAAACTTTTCTGCACTTGCTCTTGTGTTTGTTCATTTTCTTTGCAGGAATCAATGACAGTTTCAGTCGCAATCTTGGCAGCAATGAAATTTGATACATGCTTTGATATCGACATGGATTCTTTCGATAACAGCGATCAAATTTTCAAGGACATTCTGGAACTTTTCAAGGACCAACAGTTACTTCACATAATGACTACAAGGATCAAATTGGCCGCAAATGAAATAAAGGAATGGGTGTATACTGCCCATAATCTGGATCAGAACACAGTGGTTGGAACCATCTCAGGAACTCAGGTATCTTTAACACCCGCTGTTTTGACAGAGGTTTTTCAATTGAATTCTGGAGAAGATTCTGTTGAGCTTTCTGGAGAATAATTCTCACTTATGCTTGAGAGGATGGGACACTCAGAAGCTAACCCTAGTAAATTGCTTAAGAAGAATCTTTCAGTTGAGTACAGATTTCTTGCTAATGTAGTTGGGAAAGTGCTGTTGGCAAAACACTCATCTCATGATACCATCTCTAGGTATTAGCTCTGTTTGATGGGTTCCTTGGTGGACAAGAAGCAGCTGAACTGGGGAGAAGTCTTTTTGATTTGATTAAGAAGAAAATTAACAAGAACTTTGTTAATTTTGAGAGGGTTTTAGGGCTGTTTCTTCACAACAGATGCCCTGACCTGCTTGTTTCCAGTGGGATGCACATCAATGCCTCCAAGAGGCTTACCTGTGCCCTATTTGGGAAATGGGACAGACAGATTGTAAAGCCCAGCTGACCCTCTGCAATCTCTTCTTCAGGCACAAGGACTACTTCAGTCTCTTCCCCTCAGGTTTCTGCCCCTGCAGAAGATTTGCCTGCTCCATCTCCTCCTTCTCAACCTATTGTTTCATCAACAACAATCTCATCCACCATCACAATTTCATCCCCCCTTTCCATCCCATCTCCAACTTCCATCCCTTCTCCAACTCCAACATCCACTGAAGAACTCTTCCATCCACTACATCACTACCCTCACATGGACATTGACTCATCATCTCATATTCCATCATTCACTCTCCTAGATGATTCCTATATGGATGATTCTCCTTCATCCCCTCTTGAGCCACCATCATCATCCACCTCTTATCAACAGTTACTTCAGGACATAATTGCTCAACCATCATTCACCCCATCCATTTCCATTCCACTATCTTCCATCTCCACAATTCCAATATCTCAACCATCACTTCCACCATCCACAATCTCTCCAACAACATCTCCTGCTGCTCCAACCTTCATCTCTACCACATCCATCGCTACCTCTACTCAAGTCCCTCTTGAGCAAGTAGATCTTCCAGCTATTGCAGACAAGCTATATGAGCTGATAGCTCCAAGGCTATCACTACTGCTGGAGACCTCCTTGGCTCCACTTCTGCAAAATATTCAGGAGTTGTCTGCCAGGCTATCCTCCATTCTTCCTCCTCAGGCAATCCCTTCTACTGGGTGCCTTGATCCAGTTTTCACTGAATCTAGGCAGGATGAGATGCCTTATGAAGCTGAGAGATTGCCTGCTGCAGTAACTTCAGTCCAAGCTCCAGTAGCTCCAGTTGCAATCATTACAGTGGACCTCAGGTCACTACCGTCAGTTTTTGATTCTGTGTACTTCAACTGTCTTCCAGACCAGCATACTGAAGATCTTACTAAGGCCATTGTGCCTATTTCCTATTTCCAGCTGTGCCCCCAGCTTAATAAGTTCTTATATAAATTCCTTCAATGCTGTTGACAGTGCTCCTTCTGTTTCTCCTACTGCTGCTGTTGACGTTTCTGTTAGTTCTGATATTGCTGTTTCAGTTTTTGAGGATGTGCATATGACAGAGGCAATTGTTCTTAAGCCTGCTATTTTTATCTCTGAATCTGTTGTCCCAGTTATCTCTGAGCTTGCTGTTTCTGTTTCTGAAGTTGTTTTTCCAGTTTCATCTATTACTGTTTCTGTTGCTCCTATTTCTAAAATTTCTATTTCTGAACCTGCTGTCATAGCTCCTTCTGCCAGTGTTGCTTCTACTCAACTTCCTGCTGATGCTGTTTCTCCTGTTGCTATTTCTGTTGTTTCTTCTGCTCAGTCTCAACAACAGAAAGAATATCTCAAAAGGATTGATGCAGTGTATGATAATCCACAAAGTTCAGACAGTGATCAGTTTAGGACTGACTCTGATGATTCCTCTGCAACCATTGTAAGGAAAAGGAAAGCAAGAAGCAAGGCTATGAAGAGAGTTCCCCCAGAAAAGGTTAAAGATACAAATGATATTCCATATTATATATTGCATGATTGCCCTATTACAGAACCATGGATGCAGTACTCTAGGAATCAGCTGAAAGCCATGAAGAAGAAAAGGAAATATGACAAAGGATCATCTCATTTCAATCCTCCTCCTCCTCCTCCTTCACCTGATGCAGGTGCAGGTGGATGTTCTGCCTCTCAATCTACTGCTAGAAGCCAAACTTCATATCAATTTCAAGAAAGATCTCAGTATAGAGGAAATCAGTCTAGAGGTTACCAGTCTAGAAGAGGACAGTACAGAGGAAATCAAAGAGAACTCAAAGTGTATTCTAAAGGATATTACAGGCAACATCCTTATCAAAGGGAAGGACAAGGTCCCTCTGACACTACTTCTTGTCCCTTCCCTTATAAGCTTAAAGATCTAGTCTCTTCCAGAGCTCCTCCTGATAATTCTTCAAATAGATATGAGCCTCCTGTTCCATTTGAAGACCCTGAAAATAATCCCACTTGATGGACTGCCAGAATGAAAGAGTTGGCTGCACTAGACCAAATCAAGAAGGCTAGAGAACAAGGAAAAGATACATCAAATATCACTACTCTATCAGATCAAAGAAAGAAAGAACTTGAGAGATACTCTTTCAGAAAATTCTTTGATTCAGAAAGTTATATGAAGCTGCATCCAGAAGCTGTAGTCCCCAGGCCAAAACATCAAACTTCTCTAGGTGCAGCTGATGACAGAAGATCCAAGAAAGAAGCTCTCAACCCCAACAGAGAAATAGTTCTCATAAAGAGCAAGGAAAATGAATGATTCTATAAGATGACAGTAAATTTGTTTTCTGACTATCTGTGATAATGTATGTGTTTCTGCAATGCTTTTTCTTTGGTTATATTTCTGTATTGTATGTTTTTATTTTTTCAATGTCTGTAAATAGTAATCCTAACCCAAATAGGGGGAGATTGTTGGAACACCCTATTACTGATTTGGGCAAGAATCACTATGTCCTTTATGAAATTTGTTTTGACCTCCTTGTATAGATCTAAAGGTCAATTAGAATTAAGTCTAAGGGTTAGTATTTAGGTTTGAAAGCTGCCCTCAAGACCCTCAAGACCAGATAATTCAGTTCAGGAGACTAAGTCTTTTCATCGAGCTCAGGACGACGAATCATCAAACTCCATTCAATGATCTCTGAGCTCACTTCGACGAATCGTCGAACTCCATTCGACGATCTCTGAGCTCACTTCGCCGAGTCGTCGAAATCCATTCGACGATCTTCGAGCTCAGATCGACGTTCCTATCTCTAGTTTGTTTCTCTATCTCTGAGCTCAGTTCGACGATAGTTGTGCTCAGATCGACGCTTTCTGCTTTAGTCCAAGTCCAGTCTCTGAGCTCAGTTCAACGATAGTTGAGCTCAGGTCGACGTTTTTCTGGAGAGATCGACGTTTTTCAAGATTCAAATTCAGACAGTTATGGAATTATTCCCAGCATTTATTTCAAGGATCTTGTAGCCGTTTCAATTAATCTGGAGCAAGTTTCAAGGGATTTTCAAAGGAATGTTTTATTGGACTTTCCTCCAGAAGACAAAATGCAGTTAAGGAAGTCATTTATGACAGGATAACGGCTATCTTGTACAGAGAATCTTTCTATTCAGATCTAGGGAATAAAAGAGAAATTATTCATTTTCTGCTAGTGAATAACAACAACAATTACAACAACAACAATAGAAAGAGAAAGAGTTGCAGATATTCACAGTCTTAGAATTTTTACAGGAACACACATCACTGAAGGAGATCAATATTCTGAAATTTCTAGATCCTTCTTGATTCCAGTGTTCAAAGGCCATTATCATTCAAGACTCCAGACAACACACATTTCAGCTGCTGCTGGAATCATCATTTGCTGGAGATCAAATCTTCTGAAGGCCTATCACCCTACTGCAAAGCTTCACTTCCTGAATAACTCAAGAACTCAGGGGGAGCTTTGACAACATACACTATCTTCTCTCTGATTGTTGACAGAGAAGATCATCTCACCTCTCTCTCTCTCTTTGCTGTAAAGGGTTTATCAAACTCCCTTCAAAAGTTTGTGTTGCTTTCTGAGACCTTATCAAAACTCAGTGGTGGCAAGACACCTGATCAAAAAATCTGGTTTGGTTTTTGAGCACCTTATCAAAAACTCATTGGTGCCCAGGACACCTGATCAACTCATCCTACAGTGGATTCCTACCTAGGGTGGTAGAAGAGTGGATGTACCCAGATTGGTTGGGGAACCACTATAGCTCCTTGTGTCATCTGGTTGCTTGCTTTCTTTTGTTTTCTGGCCGTGGTTTGCGATTGTTCTGTGATTGCTTTTTAATTAGATAGTTGCTGTGTTTGTTGTATTTCATTTGCTTCCCTGTTCACTTAGGAATACAACAAGAGTTGTAAAAGGTTTTTAGCAAGCACCATACTCTATTCACCCCCCTCTAGAGTATATCAGATCTAACCTGCACTTTCAAATACTTTTCAGATTTAGTCGTATCGTAAGTTGCAGATCAAGCATTCAAAGCCTTCAAGTTTTCTTCTTCAACCATTTCAAGTTGTGCACTCAGGCAAGGAAGAAGAAGATTGAATCGTGTCAGATCTGAAGAAGATCTCTTTTAGATTTCCAATAAGATTGATTTTACAATCTATATTTGTATAAAACCCTTGTACATCTGGTAGGAAGCTTGCTTCCGAGTTGTAGGAGTTTTCTCCGAATGTAGGAGTTTTTTCCCTGAGTATAGGAGCTTGTTCTCCGAGTTATAGGAGCTTGTTCTCCGAGCTTGTAGGAGTTGAGGCTCCAAGGTGCAGGATTGTTTGCAATCTGAGTTTTGGTAAAGTAGCCGAGTCTACCCCGAAGTGCTAGATAGGTGAGACGGGACAATGGACTATATATCTGGGTGTCTGTGTTGTGCTTATTTCTTTGTTCTGTGCGCTTATTTTCATCTATTCACCCACATATAGTTTATTTAGGTGGACAAATAGATACTTTCACACTCATTATGGGTGGGTGCATATAGCTGAAATTATATCGGTTTGCGCATAGAAATATTAATAAAACAATGCACGCCTCGAACTATATTAATTTGGCCTATAAATAATAATTAGGGTGACTATGGTCTGTGGATATTGATAATCCGGGGAAAATGAATGTTATTGGCTCATGATCACGGGACATGATATCCATGTGGTTGACGACTAAAAAGTCTATCATTAACCCATAGTTATATATATGTATATATCTTTATTATATAAATCGATATACATATCTCAAAGGCACACCGCACTTTCAATATTAGCCGCACGATCAATTTTTAATCAAAGGCCACAAATCAATTTATACAAGAGCCATAGATTGTCTCTACTAAAAGCCATGGATTGTGAACCCTCCAGCTCACCTAAAAGCCACAAATCTTCATTGAATGACCAAAAAGCCACATATCTTCCACCACATGCTAAAAGCCACGGATTGTGACTGCTAAAAGCCAGCAATGACAAAAACTTTTTTTGCTTTTTGGTCGTTACGCCATCCCTGCTAAAAGCCAGCAATGAGCAATCCCTGGTCATGTTTAACACGCCATCCTTGCTCATCACGCCATCCCTGCTCCCGCAAAAGCTAATCCCGCAAGCAGCACCTTTTCCGCGCCCCCATGCTCTTCTGCCAATTTCTGGGTTTCTCCTCTGCTACACGCCACCGCATGCTGCCTTTCTCCTCTGCTATTAGCGCTGCTTTCTCCTCTCTTCCTCCACCCGCAAAAGGTATTCCACGGTTCTCTTTCTACACAGAGCATTTCTTCTGCCTGAACAGAGCTTTTCTTCCGTCGGCAGAGCATCTCCTCCGCCGTGCCTCTCCGCAATAGCTTATCCTCCTCGAAACCCTCAACAGAGCTTCGTGCCTCGCCGTAGACCTTCTCTTCCGTCGGTAAGCGATTTTCCATGTTTATATATCCCATTTCCAGATCATGGTTTTACAATTCCATGTAAAAAGAAGATAAATTAACAGGCTACTGATACTGCGACAACTTATACGGGTCAACTGCTAACACGATAAAGCTTTTTATACTGTGTGTATATTCAAGCAGATGAAGAGAGCAGTTTTTATTAGGTAGCAGTTTCTATTAGGTTCATGCCTACACTTTTTTTTGAAGAATTTTATCTGTATTTTGTTTTCCCTGCTTTGGATAGAAATAAATTGTATTTGCTTTTTTGTTGTGAATACGCAAAACGATACTGATTAAAAGGGTCTGTGAGTAGAAGATCATTTTATGTGCTATATTTATATATTTAATGTTGTTAGGCACTCATGTTATTTGAGGGCTAAGGTTGACTTTCTTATGATCAAAAGTGCAGAAAAAATAAAGTTTATGCTAGGATAAATGGCGTATCATGCGGCTCATCAATGTGACTGAGGAGAAATGAAGTTAACATTATTTCTGTGTGTGTGCTTATATATATATATCATCTGTTGATTGATCAAAACATCATATGTCAAGCCCAAAAATAAAGTTATCGTAGTATCAGTAGCCTGTTAATTGATCAAAACGACGTATGTCAAAATCATGCTCACCAAAACATCATCTGTTGATTTTGACATGTAACATTACAATTTCTATATACAGCTTTGGAATTAATGAATTATGCAACCTCACTTCTCAAGATTTAGTCTCAGTTTAAAGCTTTTTATGAGCTTTAGACTCAGTTACAACTTCAGTTCAGTAACCAACTTAAATTTGGGCTTTTTAAACTTCATGCTCATCAAAACTTAAGTGGGATTTTTAAACTCTATACTAATTCATCTATATAAACTTTGAATCAACAAATTGAAAGGATCAATTCATGTTCTCAAGCTTTAGGCCTTCAGTTAAAATTCCTACAGAGATTCCCAATATCTTACTTTTTAGCTGGTTTATAGAGAAAAAACTGAACTAAACTTGTTGATATTAAGTCCTCTTTCCATGCCTCCTCTTATTTCTAATTCATATATGTTTTCTTATTTACCTAAATATTATATGATGTTCAAGACTTGATTGAAATCTTAATATTACTACTCAGCAATTAAATTGTTCTTTGATGTTGAATAATGGATTGAAATCGTGATATTACTACTCAAAATTTAAGTTTGTTACTGAGCCGAGGTTGCAAAATTCATCATGCAACAAATTGTTGATTCAAAGTTAATATCATGTGGCAAAAAAACCATGCTCATGCAAAAAATCATGTTTAATAGCATGTGTTTAATATCATGTTTTATCATGCATGGGTGACACGGCCTACTCATGCAAAAAAACATGCTTTATGCTCTATTAATTTCAGTGGCTTAATGCTCATGCAATATATTGGATTACAATGATTTTTTGGACACGTCCTGCTCATCACTGAAACCAGAAGTGGCTTTATGCTATATTAATTTCAGTGGCTGAAGTCTCATGCAATATATTGGATTACAATGATTTTTTTGACACGTCCTGCTCATAACGACAATTTAATTTTTCAGATATTTAAACATTAAAAACATAAGCCCTGGGACATAACATGTGTTTGCATTGGTTAATTTCAGCCCTTATTGAGGCATTGGTTAATCTTGGAGCTTATTGAGACATATTATTTAGGCATGAGACATAAGCCCTGAGACATAGATCAATTAAACATGTGTTTCCCTAAATAATATGTCTCATAGCTATTCAACCCTGAAATTAACCAATGCATTGGATTCCATAATACCCATAAGCCCTGAAATTAACCCCTGAAAAAACCAGTTCTTTAAAACCATTTCAGTTTTTTCTTCATGCACTTCACGACAAATTTGATATTTTTAGTTTTTGAAATGAGTCTTACGTTTTTATTGAATATTGTACTATGAAGGATGGAATGAAACCTCATGAGTTCTGCTGCGTAATCAATTCGCTACGACTTTAATTCCTGAACTTTTTGCTACTTTAAGAAAGTAGGTGTGATTTTTGATCTGCTTTAATTCTTGATTTTAGAGACTGTTATTGTATTAGATATTTCTGATTAATTTTGAGCTTAAACAGTTTCCATCTCCGATTGGAGTGTTACTTATTATAACTGTTTTCAGCCCTGTGATAATATGTCTTGCTCATTTGGCCCTGTGATTAATTATGGTTTGACATTAGTTTTGATTGCAAGATTGAATTAGTCTACCAAAGCCCTGTGATAGTAAGTAACACTATTAGTTTTAATAATATCTTAGATATTAAGTAACACTAATAGTTTTTAGTAATGCTTAGAGTGTTACTTACTATAACTGTTTTCATCTGATCCAAGTGTATGAAATCATCAAAAACCGTATATATTATTCATGAACATTATTGATCTTTGTTTAGGACACATTGCTTTAAAACTTTCATAAATGAACATGTTTTGAATGTACCATTAAAAAAGAATGTCAAACCCTATTAGTTTTAATAATGTCTTCTTATTTTACAAAGGCCAGTAATTAATAGTACCAATTTATAAACAAGTTCCGCAACTCATTGACGCCATCAGCAATGGAAGACACTGCAAGTCAAGAATTACTTAAAAATCTATTGACGCCAGGTACTACCTGGGCCTATATATAAACAGCCTTACACATAGTCAAATATATCGTATGAATGCAACACATTATTAACATGCATACAACTATCAGATAGCCGTACACGCTTACTGCACCGTGATTCTACCCGCGTCCGAAGAAGTAATATAACTGATCAACAACGTGCTGACGAAAACAGTAGAAGACGAGCACAACGCCATTGTCGTGAAATGTAAGAATAAACAACACCTAATGCTGTGACTATTAATTCAACTTTTCAATTAGGTGAGTGTGCAACGACAACATCAACTCCAACAATTGCGAGCCAAGAACTCCTTCAAAATCTACTAACTCCAGGTATTACCCATCCACTACAAGAAAGATCTCGGGGCACAATAGATTATGCATGTGAATGTAACTACTTTGTTATCATACAACTACCAGAAAGTCGTATTCGCTTAATGCACCACAATTCTACCCGCATACGGATAAGTAATATGACTGTTCACCAACGTGCTGCTGAAAATACACGAAGATGAGAACAACGCCATTTTCAGGTAGATCAACACAGAACAACGTCCTCTATTATGAACACGCATTCAACTTTTGAAATAGGCGAAGGTTCAACATCTGCACGGGCTACAACAATTGCTCAGGATACACTAAACTATCTATCTCGGTGTGCTCACTACTTCCTGTATTTCGACTTCTAAATGATCACTAACCTCGAGAATACTTCACCCCAGCTATTGCAACAATCAACAATAATAGTTCTGACACAGAAAATGTTAGTGGCGAAGAAGACGATGAGGACGATATTAATGCAACCACAAGAACGTACATTCAACGTAATTGTGCTAGAAATTTCTTTCCAGCACACACTGAAACACGCTTTCAACTACACTCAACAACAATCTGTCCGTACTGTCGTGCTAGACTATTTCAACGAGAGACAAGCTCAATGTGTTGAAATAAAGGAAGAATATCATACCTGATATCCCGGTACCTACTAAACTACTCAATCTCTACACCGACCAATATGAGGAAGGTCAACATTTCAGGCAACATCTTTGTGCGTACAACCATGTTTTCTCCTTCACGTCGTTGGGTGGAACTGGAAAAACATATCTATATCGTGCAATTCTTGCCACTTTTAGAAAAATAGGATGCATCATTATAGCTACAGCTACTTCTGGTATTGCTGCTATCCTTTTATCGGGAGGTCGGACAGCACATTCAAAGTTACAAATAACTATTAAATTGGATTACAAATCCTTTTGCTCTTTTGAAAAACAGTCAGACTTTGCAAAAGTAATCAGACAATCAAAGGCCATTATTTGGGATGAAGCACCCATGACTGACAGAAAGGCATTTGAGACAGTTGATCGTTCGTTTCGTGATGTTATTGATGTGGACAAGCCATTCGGAGGGAAAATATTAATTATGGGAGGAGATTTTTGTCAGGTACTACCGGTTGTTGTGAATGGAATAAGAGCACAAATAATTAATGCAAGCATCATTCAATCTCATTTATGGAGTAATGTCAAGATATTAACTCGAACAGAAAATATGCGAGCCAAAAATGATAACAGCTTCTCTGAGTATCTTCTCCGAGTTGGAAATGGATTGGAGATGACCATACAAGATGATATGATTAGGATCCCCGATCCAATGGGTATGTCATGGGAATGTGAGAAATCGATCAATGATTTAATATATGTTACATTCCCAAATTTAGGATCGCACGTTGGCGATAAAAACTATATTCGAGACAGAGCTTTATTAACATCGCTAAATGAGTATGTGAATATGTTGAACAACACCACTCTTCTACAATTCCCCGACAAAGAAGTTATATACTACTCTTATGATTTCGTCGTTGATGATAGGAGAGGTTTATATCAACCTGAATTTCTAAATTCATTGACATCGGGTAACTTACCACCTCATAAGCTAAAGTTAAAAATCGGAGCTCCTATCATGTTAATCGGAAATATTGATCCAAAGATCGGTCTATGTAATTAAACAAGACTTATTTGTCGCCGGTTTGCGAAAAATGTAATAGAAGCAGAGATTTTAACAGGGCACTTTCAAGGAAACTTGGTCTTCTTGCCACGGATACCATTGAAGACAGCTGAAGATATTAGACTACCATTTCAATTAACACGCAAACAGTTTCCATTGAGGCTAAGCTTTACATTGACGATTAATAAATCATAAGTACAAACAATCGAAAATGTTGGAATATATCTGCCAAATAATGTGTTTAGTCATGGCCAGTTGTACATAGCTTTATCGCGAGCAGTGACAAGTGAAAAAATTAAAATTCTGATAAAGAATGGAAAGATAGCTGGTTATGAAGTCATTTACACAATGAACGTTGTTTACAAAGAAATATTTGCACAACTTAGACGACAACATGCAACGTATCTCCAGCGTAGGTCGATTGCTCATTATTTTCACAACACTACAAATACTCCAATCAACCATTAAATTAATTTTTTTTGCAGAAAATACGTCGTGATCGGTGTTGATTTTGAAATGATTTCCAATTCGACTGTAATACAAATTATATGTAAAACTATCGTATTATCATTGTATTATTGTCTTTTTTGATGATTTGTAAAATTCTCATCGTATTGTGAGATTTTCGGCAAAAACAGAATATTTACTGTTTTGAAATGTATTGCCTGTTTTCCGCAAGTCTTTGAACTGTTTTATCATTTTGATAAATATTTTGTTGTTTTGCACCAGAATCCATAGGATGCCCTAATTCAGACCTAATTTTGAGCTACTATTCTAATTTGGATCCCTACTTCATTTTAAACGCATGCAGATGGCAAACCAAAATCAATCTGAGGCGGCGACATCATTGCAAAACAAGGGTGGTCCGGTCCAACGTAAGAGTTTCATACTTTACGAAGACTAATTTCGTGCATTTTACATAACCTAAATCTGTATTACATGTTAAATACTGTCGTTTGTTTTTCAGCTCTACCAGCCTCAATAGATAAAAATTGTAATATCACTGCTACCACCGACAACGATTATGAATACTACGATGAAGTTTGCAAAGAGGGTACACCAGATGGTCTTATGGTACGCATGCTAGGGTTGAATGTTTTAGGCTAATTATCCCACCAGTGCCAAGAGGCTTGGATGCTAGAGAAGAGTGGAATTTTGTTTTTGATATGATAAGAAGGGAACACCTAATGCAGAATATATGTTAAGGTTTAAATATTGTTGTTTTAACACATTTCAAACTGTTACCTAATGATTTATCTTTAAATTTTTGATTGAAATAGAGTCTCTTGAGGCCACTGAATGAAATCTATTGCTGCATAAGGTGATGCTAATATTTTGAAATGGGTTCAACTACGAGATTCTGAGGTTTTGGGGGGGGGGTTTTTGCAGTTTTAATTTTTTGAATTCATATTTGAAATCAATGTCGCTGTTATATACATCTCGCGTGCTCATGGATTTTTTCATTGTGAAATGCTCTTCTGATATTTTGGTTATGGATTTGTAATCAATGCTGCGAAATGTGTTCGTCTTTTTAGATATTTTGCATTGTAAGTATGGACTTTGTTCTGAGCTTTTTTCATTGCAAGTGCAAATATAAACTGTGAATGTATGTGTATTTACTTGCAGATGTATGTGTTACAATCATATTTCTTTGTTGTTACTTCTAAAAATTATTGTTCATATCAAAGACCTATGATGGTGAGGTTGAAGTATTGCGTATAGGAAAGGACAACGTCACCCCTCCCGAACAATGTTGTCGTCCCCCGAAAAATGCCACCATACCTGCACAATGTCGCCGCCCCGGCACATTGTCACCGCCCCAGATCATTGTTGCCGCCCATGAACAATGTTGAAGCCCACGAACAATGTCGCCGCCCACGAACAATATCGCCGCCCACGACCAATGTCGCCACCCAAGACAAATGTCGCACTCACGACCAATATCGCAGTCCACGATGTCTGTTGCTGCCCACTACCCATATCATTGCCAAGCGAGTGAAGCCCGCTTTTTTTGCGGGCAAAGACCTCTTGGTTGTGGGCGAAGCCCGCTTGGTTGCGGTCGAAGCCCGCTTGGTTGCGGGCAAAGTCCGCAGCGACGCAACGAGAACGGGCGGAGCCCGTTCGAAGATGCTAGTATATATATATATTAGTTTAACAGTAAAATAAATTACAAAAACAATATTATATATACGAACATCTTCACACGGGCTACGCCCATGCTCGATACTCTCGGGAGGCCTTCGGCCGCAATTGGTGGACTTCGCCGGCCTGCCCACAGGCTTCGCCCATGCTTTATGCTTCGGGTGGTCTTCGATCGCATAGAAGCGGGCTTCGCCCGCTTCCACGCAATCCATCATCTCGGCGCCGCACCCGCCACTCGAGGCTCTCGGAGACCGAATCAGAATAATTTTGCTTCGAGGGGCCCCGAGTAGCCGGTTCGGCGCAAAGATGGTGGATTGCATGGAAACGGGTGAATCCCACTACTATGCGGTCGAAGACCACCCGAAGAATAAAGCACGGGCGAAGCCCGCCTGTTGCGGCTAAAGGCCGCCCGAGAACATCGAGCAAAGGCGTAGCCCGGGCGAAGATGCTCGTGTGTGTATATATATATATATCTTTATTATATAAAACAATATACATATCTTGGAGCACACCAACAAATCACTTACAGCCGTTTGATCTCCAAAATATTAATTCACAGCCCTTGGATCTCATCCTCTCCGATATATCCCGCTCCTCGCTATCACACTTCTCCTCTAAATCCCGATACTTTTCCAGCCCTAAAAATATCCCGCGACGGGACTCCAGCGGATCGTCATTTCTCCTCAGTCCTCCCCCGTGTAAAACCTCCATGGGCACATCTCCGGGCTCTGGCGAAGATGGGACTGATATTGCTGGACACGATCTCATATTTGCCGCTTGACTCTAATCGATCGCTCGCTAACCATACTTGCGCCCTCATAAAGTTTTCCAACGCTTTGCCATCCCGTGCCGGATCCGGAGCAGAAAAACCCACACTAGCATCCTTCCTCTCGCACATCCATCTGGAATGCCGACGATGACCGAAGCTTTTAACGCAAACCAATTTAAGGTTATGTGGCTTTCTCTGCCCTCTTCCAAGGTTCCAACTGATGGCAATAAAAGCTTTTCACGCAAACCTAATCCTATGCCAAGGAATCACCAACAACATTAAATGGAAATTCAGTAGAGGTTCGCATCACTTTCCTCATCTAATTTCCTCTCTTCCTTCTTTCCCCCACCCCACATTTCTCTCTTTTGTTGGATCTAGAAATTTGTTCTTCTACTATGCGATTCGGTTTTCCAGCTGCTCTCCATTTATGTTCTGTTTGATTTCTTTATGTTCTTATAATTTGCCTTTTGCTTAAGAGATCCAGTGCGATAATGGGCCAGATTCCTTACTCCGAGAAGTATTTCGATGATAGCTTCGAATACAGGTATATCCCCCATCTCTTCCTTCTTTATTCTTTAACCTAATGTCCGTTGCGAGCAAAGATTTTGGATGTGATTTATCTTGATTAAGTGTTGTGAAATGGTTAATTTCCGATGCATGTAGACATGTTGTCCTGCCTCCAGAAGTGGTGATGCTGCTTCCGAGGAATCGCCTCCTCTCAAAGGTGTTACTTTTTCTTTCTCACAATCTATCTCTCTTATGGCATGTCATTTTCAAATATACATTTTGTTTGGTAGTTTCTCAGCTACTCACACTCTCATTGCAGTGTTCGTTTCAACCTTTCTCATCTACCCATCATGTGTTGTCCAAGTGTTTGTCGAAATGCTTGACAGTTTTTTTGTTAAACTGTAATGTTTGATGTTGATACTCTGTCGTCCTAATGAACAACACCATAGGTGAAATTTCTCTACTTCTTTTAGCTCAAATGAAGCTCCTGGCATTCCTCATATGGAGTGCTTAATACAGAAACTAATCATACAAGTTCCTCTTCATAGCTCTTTTATAGTATTTTTCATAGGAGGTTGTAGGAAAAAAATAAAGTTGTAACATTGATTTCATTTAATTTGCTTGCTGAATGGAATCTTCAAACATTTCAATGGATTTTTTATGGGTGCTCAAATTTAAGTCAGATTTCATGATAACTGGATCGTACATGGGAAAAAAATCATGATTTAGCTTGATTTCTTCTTACAATTTTATGTTATGTCTACGAAGGTTGGAAATAAACAAAACCTAATGGAGAAGTTAGAACAATCACTCATAACCAAAGTGGATGGAATGATTGGAATGAAAAATTGTACATCTATATATCAGAAGAAAAGAATTCCTGATTGAGCATGAGTTTTTCTTCTTAATTATTTAGGGTTATAATTATGTTTGTAAGAGGTTTTAAGTTGTGAAAAACTTCTTTAAGTCACCCCATATAAGAAAAACTACTTTTAAGTCACACCACTTAAATTGTAATGTTCAATGTCATGTTGGTAGACGTGGATGCTGCAAGCGCTCAAAGCCGCGGCCACCACATGCAGACGATCGATAGCGCGGCCGCTGGCTGCACGAGAAAATATGGCTATCTCTCCACTCGAAAATGCAGTTGCCACCTGCAATTGAAATCCACTTGACATGCTTTGATTTCTGTTATGATTAAAATCTGTTCAAGATAATCTCTCCTTTTGCACGCCATTTGGTTTCTTCTACAGTACTTGAATTTATGAGGCTTTGAAGACCGTCACCAAGAAGGCCATAGATCTCGGCATGTAATTTGTTCGATAGAGGGATTATGAGGTAAGTCGCCTCTCTGTGTGTGACATGGATGATCTGGAATTGGATTTATTTTGCTGACTGAATGTTATTTATCGTAGACTGCTGAGATTGAGGTCATGAAGAAGCTCTCCGAATGCGAGGAGAAACTGGCCAACTCCCTGGCGGAGCTGGAGGCAACCCAGGTTCGTGCCGCCGAGATGGAAACTTGCTTGGTCTCCGCTGAGGGATGCGCGAGCACTTCAGCTCCCTACCCCCATTCGCCGCGGTAGGAGGATGACCTACATTGGGCGGTTAAGAGGTCCCACCTTGTTTGGAAAGAGATGTCGTCTGTCCGCTGCGAGAAAGCACAAGCGACGGGGAATATTATGCTTGCTTGGCTGAGGATCAATGGCCATCTTGTTGAGGCGGATAAGCAGCTCATCGTCGACAAGCTCATTCCTGAACTGCTCGCCGAGGAATCAAACTCTCCCGATCACGTTCCTTCCTCTACATCGGGCTCAAACAGCAGCGGTTGTGGCAGAAGCAGTAACAGTGACGAAAGTACCAATGGGGAGGGAAGCGGTGAAGGAGGCGAGGAAGAGGAGGACGCCGACATTGGAGATGACAAATATCGACCTGATACTGTCGACAACGAGTCCAAGTTGCTCTCCGATTTTCCTCATGCTCGCATGTAAAAGATTATCAACACATTTTTGTAACTTGTAAATTTTTGATATATATATATATACAAGTTTTAAGTTAGTCAATTTTCTTCTTTACTCGCATGCTCGCTGGTTGATGGTGCTCGCTAGCCTCATAGGCTCGTAGAGGATGAGTGCTTGTGATGCTTACTCGTAGGTCTCTGACCTTGTTCACACGCCAATTTCACGCATACTAGCATACTCACCCAAGTATACTCGCATACTCGTCAAGGCATACTCATACCTGCATAATCATTTATCTCATAGGAGCTAAACCCAATTGGCTTGGAGATCGGAGCCGACACCCAGTAGTAGCCAAGCTCAACTGGGGGTGAGAAGTACTCGGTACCCAGCAGGAGCCATGCTCAACTGGGGTGGGAATCAGTCGACACCCAGCAGGAGCCAAGCTCAACTGGGGGTGGGAATCAATCGACACCCAGCAGGAGCCAAGCTCAACTGGGAGTAGGAATCAGTCAACACCTAGCAGGAGCCAAGCTTAACCAGAGGTGGAATTAGTCGACACCCAGCAGGAGCCAATCTCAAATGGGGGTGGGAATTAGTCGACAACCAGCAGGAGCAAAGCTCAACTGGGGGTGGGAATCAGTCAACACCCAGCAGGAGCCAAGCCTCAACTAGGGGTGGGAATCAGTCGACACCCAGCAGGAACCAAGATCA
The DNA here is from genome assembly GCA_039583875.1 of Platanthera guangdongensis. Lineage (NCBI taxonomy): Eukaryota > Viridiplantae > Streptophyta > Magnoliopsida > Asparagales > Orchidaceae > Platanthera > Platanthera guangdongensis. The sequence continues at coordinate 703,604 of CM077148.1, read as the reverse complement.
ACTGGGGTGGGAATCATTCGACACCCAGCAGGAGCCAAGCTCAACTGGGGGTGGGAATCAGTCGACACCCACCGGAGCCAAGCTTAACTTGGGGTGGGAATCAGTCGACACCCAGCAAGAGCCAAGCTCGACTGGGGGTGGGAATCAGTCGACACCAAGTAGGAGCCAAGTTCAACTGGGGGTGGGAAGTGGCGGTCTGTAGGAAGGGAGCTCGTACAGGGTTCACGGACTACGACATCACTCCGACGAGGAACTCAGTCTCACTCGAGAAGGTCGTTGGCTGAAGTGGAGGAGAGGAACCTGTGCAGGAACTTGGACTTATGATGGCACTGCCACTCGAGGACTTCGGTCTGAGTTGAGGTGATTTCGCCCTGTCACTTGAGTGGTGTCATATAGACTTAATCGTACTAACATTTTGGAAATGGAGGGTTTATAAAGAGATAATCCTTTCTTCATCTAATTAGGAGGTTGGCGTTCAGACCAGTTTCTAATAATTCCTCCAGTCAGAGGAGAGATACAATCGGGGGTATCTAGGCCGATATGCAAGGGGGGAGATGATCTTGACCATCAGTGCAGAGGCTCGGTCTTACAAGAGCACTTAAGTCCCGAGGCATCGTCCCATCATCCACACTGGTGTACAACCCCGTGTCCGGCGAGCGGTCCCGCCAGGAAGGATGAGTGGACCTGGAGCCGTGATCCGCACCCAGGCGCGAGACGGGCTATGCGGCGGAAGACCTGGCCCGCTCCCGCCCACCACGGGCGAGCGGGCTGCCAACCCGCGGCGAGCGAGCTGGACCCAGGGATGGCGACCCGCCGGCTGACCCCCCTCCCGCATGCGACCTGACCACCGATCCGCCCGGCGAAAGGCTGACAGCTCGCCCCTATCGGCTCGCGCTCGCCCAAGGAGAGCAGGCGAGCCCCGGAGCCAGGTCGCGCCCGCCTCCTACAGGGGAATTGAAGGCGAGCTGACCGCCCAGGGGTGCGAATAGCTCCTCAGAACAGCGGAGCCTCGCTGTTGGCAGACCAGTTTGGACTGCGCATAGCCGTTCAGAACAGCGGAGTTTGACTGTTGGCAGACCCAGCCAGGGGCCTTTTGGTATTTCCAGGTCAGTCCTTTTGGTTATTGGCAGTTCAGATTCTGAAAATCTATAAATAAGACCCAAGGGGTACCTCAGAGGAGACGCTTTCATTGCCTTCTTGCCCTCATTCTCAAGTGTTCTCTGAGGGTACCTTAGCTTGGCTCTTGGCTAAGGAGGGGAAGCGCTCAGAGATCTTCCGGGTTTGTGGTGGGACCTCCCTGCCGAGCCCTTGGGCCTGTCCTTTCTTGTCTCTCTCGTTGTTTTTCTTGCAGGTGCGAAGTAGGCGCGAGACCACCCCTTCCCCAAGGGTCGAACTCCACAAGAGGCCGGTTTCCGGTTTCAACATTTTGGTGCGGTGAGCGTGGAGAGTGGTCAGTGCAGAAAAGCTTCAGCGAGCTCAATGACGGGAGGTCAAGGATCCGACAGGCAGAACTCGCCGCCCCCTCCGCCTCTCGCAACAGTAGGGATGTTTGAAGACTTCAGGAACGAGGTGTTGGACCTCGTCAAGATCGCACTCGGCGTGCGGGCCGAGTGCTCGACTCCGGCAGCCCAGATCGCGGCCGCCCCCTCTTTAGGCGAGGACGCTCCTGGCAGGCGAGCCGGAAAGGAAGTGGCTGAGGAAGGCCGAGGGAGCGAGCTCTCGGGGCGCGAGCTCTTCCCCGGCTCGGCAGGCCGAGTCGATTCGGCGAGTTGGGCTCGCGGGACTCGCCGGCCCGCCAGGTGGGGGGAGGCAGCCCTTTTAGCGAGCTGGTCTCCTCAGCTCCAGTACCAGACGGGTTCAGAGAGCCCGAGATGACCTACTACACCGGGAAGGGAGACCCGGTTCAGCACGTCCAGTGGTTCGAGGACGTGGTCTCCATCCGTCAGATGTCGGACGGATTCAAGTGCCGTCTCTTCGCCATCACCCTCCGGGATAAGGCGAGGGAGTGGTTCCATCAGCTGCCGGCCAGTTCCATCTATTGCTTCGAGGACCTACGCCGAGGGTTCATGTTGAGGTTCACTACCGCAAAGAAGAGGAAGAAGGAGTCTGAGTCCCTGTTCCACATAAAGCAGGGGTGAACGAGACTTGGGGAGCTACGTCGATCGGTTCCAGGGGAGGTTACCCAAGTCCAGGAGATGCCGGGCCACAGTCTGATGATGCCTTCACCCTGGCCTGCAGCACAGGGTTTCTTCCGCATGGAGCTGAAGAGGATTCCCCCTCTCTCCTACGAGGAGCTGATGGAGAGGGCGGCGAGAGAGGTCGACGGGGAGGCGTCGAACCCAGAATTTGCGAGGAAGTTGGCCAGGTGCGACTGAGGAGGAGAAGAGTCGAAGGGAGGAGAAGACAGGAAGAGAGGAGGGAGGACCCAGGCAGAGGGAGCAGAGGAGCAGAGGCAGCTCCAAGGACAACAGCCAGGATGGGGGCGTCAGGAGCCCGACCGTAGGCTAGGCTGGAGACCAGAGTGGCAGGGTAGGGGCCACAGAGGGAATACTACGGGAGAGGTCACTATCAGGGAGGCAGGACCAGTTCCACCCCCCAGGCTGGAGGCAGGGTCAGAGGCCGCGGCTCCCCGATCAGGAGGAGGCCATGGCCATAGCTCTGGGAGCAAGAAGAGGGGTCATGAGGAGAGGAGAAGGGAGTTCAGGGTGGAACTGCCCCTACTGCGACTTTCCATCAGGAAGAGGGGCACGCAACGGCCACGTGCCCGGAGTTCTTGGAGATGAGAGAGAACAGGGGGCGGCAGCAGCAGCAGGAGGGGGTGCGGCAGGAAGTAAGGATCGAGGAGGTCCTGCCTCGACGGAGGAGGATCGCTGTGAAGACCGGTGGATGTGGGGACCCGAGGAATGATCGGAGTGATCCACGGGGGAGTGGGGGTCGAGGCTTCCCGCAAGGCAAGTCTCCACACCATGTATCGGCGGAGCGTCGCCTCTACGTCCCAAACCCCCCGCCAGAGGAGAGGATCACCTTCTCCAGGAGTGATATGCCGACCACGAGGATCCTTCTGTGATGCGTTGGTCATCAAGGCCGCCATCGAGAACTTCACTGTCTCTCGGATCCTAGTGGACAATGGGAGCTCCGTGAACGTCGTCTTCAAGAAGGCGTTTGACGCGATGAGGTAGAAGCTAAGAGGGTGCTGGCCTCGGACGGGCCCTTGTTCGGGTTCTCGGGAGAGGAGGATGTAGAAGGAGGTGTCGGCCCTCCACGTAACCCTGGGGGGCAGTCCCGAAACTGCAAGTTCGTCATTGTGGACGCCCCCAGCAGCTACAGTGCAATCTTCGGGAGGCCCCTGATCAGCGCCTTCCGCTGCGTCCCTCATCTTTCCATCAGTGCTTGAAGTTCAACGCTGAGGGGGCGCAGGTCAGGGTTAGGGGAGACCCTAAGGTGGCACGGGAATGCTACGTCACCGCA